>JBBDGP010003568.1:60000-546925 GCA_037952835.1 Lithobates septentrionalis
CATGACAAATCATTTCATTCATTTCATCATTTCACTCATTTCACTGTCACGTACCGCGCCCCGATTCGAATTCAGTAGCATCCGAGATGCACTGATTCGTCCCGGCGCGCCCCAGTTGTCTTGGCCTCATTTAATTCGTGCTCCATAGTCCGACTCGTCGTTTGTCGCAGTCGAAAAAAATAAATAAATAAATAACACAAAAAAAATAAAAAATAAAGTAGTATAAATAAATGAATAAAACGTTTCAGCCTCATCCAACACCTGCATCAGATCTTGGTTAGCTGTCAGTCGCAGTCGCGGCATGACCAATTCGTGCCTCTGTCAGGGCAAACATTTCACTATTACATACCGCACTCCAATTCAAATCCAGTCGCATCCGTGATGCACCGATTTGTTCAAGCATGCACTAGCGTTTTTCTTTTGCCTCATTTCAGTACATGCTCCAGAGTCTGGTTCGCTGTCAGTCGCAGCTGCGGCACGACCGATTCGTGCCTCTGTCATGGCGAAACGTTTTCATTTATTTCACTGTAAGGCAAACATTTCATTCATTTCGTTGTCACATGCCGCGCCCCGATTCAAGTCCAGGGCATCCGTCAGGCATCGATTCTTCCCGGCAAGCCCCAGTTGGCTTGGCCTCATTGGCGCAGTCATGGCACACCGATTCGTGCCTCTATCATGGCATAAACATTTCACTCATTTTATTTAATGTCATGCACCTGTTGCTTAAACACGTTACAAGTTACTTTTCAAGTCAGGTAGTCAAACCCTTCACCGGTTGTCATCTGTCATTTTCCTCTAGCTCAGTCAAGTTAAAAAAAAAAAAAAAAGCCACACCCCGTCTTCCTTCGAAGCTCAGTCATGGTCCCGATTCATTTGTTGAAACCTTCACCTCACTAATATCCCCCCTCATAGTCACAGCACACATCCAAGCACAACTTCTTGCAATCGTTGCAAGTACGCATCCAAACATAACTTCTTGCATTCCTTGCAAGCACACATCGAAACATAACTTCTTGCAATTATTGCAAGCACACATCCCATCATAACTTCTTGCAATCGTTGCAAGTACGGATCTAAACAGAACTTCTTATAATCGTTGCAAGCACACATCCAAGCACAATTTCTTGCAATCGTTGCAAACACGCATCCAATCATAAACTTCTTGCAAATGTTGCAGGCATGCATTCAAGCACAACTTCTTGCAATCGTTGCAAGTACACATCCAAGCTTAACTCTTGCAGTCTTGCAAGCACATGCAGCAATACGAACTTTTCACAGTCACTACAAACACATCTCCAGCCACAGGAACTCCCTTGCAATCGTTGCAAGCACACATTCAAGCACAACTCTTACAATCATTACAAGACACGCATCTTAGCATAACTTCTTTCAAACGCTGCAAGCATGCATCCAGTCACAACTTCTTGCAATTGTTGCAGAGACACATCCAAGCATAACTTTTTGTAATCGTTGAAAACACGCATCCAAGTATAACTCCTTGCAGTCCGTGCAAGCACATGCAGTAATACGGACTTCTCGCAGTCACTGCAAACACATCTCCATTGACACAACTCCCTGGCAGTTGTTGCAAGCATGTATTTAAGCACAACTCTTGCAATCATTGCAGGGCTCACATCTTAGCATGACTTCTTGCAATCAGTACAAACACATTTCCAGTAGCACACAATCAGTCACACATCATTATTCAGTGGCACTTAATCGGCCAGTTGTCTCCAGTGGCATCTTCATACGAGCCACTCATCATTTTCTGTATTATTTCTCGCTTAGGTCAGTTGAGTTCAGGTTCCATCCCGCACCAGGTATCGTATTGCCACACACAGCTGGCTCCTCATAACACTATCAGGCTATACCTAGCCAACATCCAGCATTTCTTGTCCTTACAGGACCCCAGAGAGTCATCCGTGTTTACGGCTCATACAGTAGGATCCTTTCTACGTGGCGTCCAGAAGCATCAGCCCATAGCTAACGGCAAACGCTTGCCCATCACAACTGCCATCTTTAGGGACATGTCACAAACCTCAGACATTCCCCAGTCTAGTCATACAAGCAGCCATCTACCGGGCCCTCTGGGGTTTTCTACGGCCTAACAAATTCACTTGTACGGGCACAGGCAGCCAGGTACTATGTAGACACCACTTGACTCTCTGGTAATACCATTATGTCCTTCAGCTGGTAGTCTCTAAAACTCAACAATCCGGAACCGAGGTCTACAATAACCTCTTCCGAATTAACAAACTCCACGCAGGCCAGCCTCCCCCTTGACAAGCTGACCCGCACCAGTTCCCCAAGACTTCACCCATACACGGGTGTGTACTAAGAAGTAGCTGCAGTCTTTCCTAAGAATGCGGACCTATCAATGTCGGAAGGTCCCGTACTACGTGGATCGTGTATCAATGATTATACCATCTACATCGCCCTTATCACCCCAGGTAGTGACAGATGACACAGCTGTCACAGGCATCGCTGCAATTTTTGGCCACCATTGGTTTACAAGTACATGGCCTCCAGAGACACTCCTAAACCCTCGGGTTTACCCGGACTTCCTCCCTCTTCAAGCTACACCCGGTCATGGCAGCCGCTCAACTCTAGGGTCTTATCTGGACAGGACAGGCCGTGGCTTTTGCCACCGACATCCGGTCCGAGGCGAGACTCTTGATGAAGCCAGGTCCGCATCGCTCTGTTATGTCCTTCCTGCGCACGCTGGTGTAATTATCTTGGCAACACCAGTTTAATGTCCACTGCACGTTCGTTCCAGGCTGCCATCTTCTGGGACATGTCTACTATATTAACCAGTTCGCCATTTGGCCTTCTCCCCAGTTTGGTCATACAAGCAGCCATTTACTTAGCCTCAGTGCTGGGACAAGGCCATTTGGTGCCCAGGGCGAAGATGGCAAACTGCGCCCCCCCCCCCCCATTTTTCATTCAGATATCCCCGCACAAAGTCAAGGACGTCGTATGACAACCGGCGGACGGGAAGTGGTTAAAACGCATTTTTTTTTTAACACAAAGTTGTCCATTTATACAATATTTCTAACACATAACATGTACATACCAAAAATGACACCCCAAAATAAATTCTCCTACTCCTCCTAAGTACGGCGATACCACATGTGTGAGACTTCCACAGCCTGGCCACATACAGAGGCCGAGCATGGCTGGGTATAACTAGCATGGCTGGGTATAACTGAGCATGGCTGGGTATCACCGAGTATTGCAGACTATGGCTGGATATGGAAGGGTATGGCTGGGTATCACAGAGTATTGCAGAGTATGGCGGGGTATTGCAGAGTATGGCAGGGTATTACAGAGTATGGCAGGGTATTACAGAGTATGGTGGGGTATTGCAGAGTATGGCAGGGTATTACAGAGTATGGTGGGGTATTGCAGAGTATGGCAGGGTATTACAGAGTATGGTGGGGTATTGCAGAGTATGGCAGGGTATTACAGAGTATGGCAGGGTATCGCCGAGTATCAGAGGGTATTGCACAGTATTGCACAGTATTGTGGGGTATTGCAGAGTATTGCACAGTATTGTGGGGTATTGCACAGTATTGCACAGTGTTGCAGGGTGTTGCAGAGTATTGCACAGTATTGTGGGGTATTGCACAGTATTGTGGGGTATTGCACAGTGTTGCAGAGTATTGCACAGTATTGTGGGGTATTGCACAGTGTTGCAGGGTATTGCAGAGTATTGCACAGTATTGTGGGGTATTGCAGAGTATTGCAGAGTATGGCGGGGTATCGCCGAGTATATCTGGGTATTGCAGAGTATTGCACAGTATTGTGGGGTATTGCAGAGTACTGCACAGTGTTGCGGGGTATTGCAGAGTATTGCGGGGTATTGCAGAGTATTGCACAGTGTTGCGGGGTATTGCAGAGTATTGCACAGTATTGTGGGGTATTGCAGAGTATTGCACAGTATTGTGGGGTATTGCAGAGTATTGCGGGGTATTGCAGAGTATTGCACAGTGTTGCGGGGTATTGCACAGTATTGCAGAGTATTGCACAGTGTTGCGGGGTATTGCAGAGTATTGCGGGGTATTGCAGAGTATTGCACAGTGTTGTGGGGTATTGCAGAGTATTGCGGGGTATTGCAGAGTTTTGCACAGTATTGTGGGGTATTGCAGAGTATTGCAGAGTATTGCACAGTGTTGCGGGGTATTGCAGAGTATTGCGGGGTATTGCAGAGTATTGCACAGTGTTGTGGGGTATTGCAGAGTATTGCGGGGTATTGCAGAGTATTGCACAGTATTGTGGGGTATTGCAGAGTATTGCACAGTATTGTGGGGTATTGCAGAATATTGCACAGTATTGTGGGGTATTGCAGAGTATTGCGGGGTATTGCAGAGTATTGCGGGGTATTGTGGGACATTGCAGAGTATTGCACAGTATTCTGGGGCATTGCAGAGTATTTTGGGGCATTGCAGAGCATTAGGGATGGCTGAGCATGGATGGATGGCTGGATGTCACTGAGCAGCGCTGTGGGCACTACACATCCAGCCCACAGCGCTGCGAGAGGGGAATTCTGGGAGGACGTCATAGTACGTCCTCCCAGAGTTAAGCAACCGCCCTGTAGCCGTCATTCGGCTATGGGCCGGTTGTTAAGTGGTTAAACAGCAGCGGTGGTCATTGGTCATTAACCTCCTCTCAGCCTCCTCCCCTCCCCCAATCCAGCCATTTATTAATCTGTTTTTTAGTGTTTACTTACACAAGTTCAGACTCAGAAGTTCTGAGTCTGAACTTGTGTAAGTAAACACTAAAAACAGATTAATAAATCTGAGGCTGAGGCGAGGTTAATGACCAGTGACCACCACTGCTGAAGATCTGAGTCAGAACACTGGCATACATGACACTGGCACTGCACTCTTCTACCTTCGCTTCCTTCCAGATTGAATCCAGCAGCAGCTACTAGAGCCAGCCAGCCAGCCAGCCAGCCAGGCAGGCAGCAGCTCCTCAGCTCCTCTCCTCTCCTCTCCTCAGCTCAGCTCAGCTCGCTCGCGGTGACAGCGCGCCGACACAGCTCCCGGCTCCCGGCTCCCGCCTCCCTGTGCTCCTCTGCGTCCTCCCACCTCGCCTCCGGCCGTGTGTGACGTCACGGCGCTGGCAGAGACTACGGCACTCCTCCATAGGGGAGTAAACTGTAACAGAGTAGTTTGTGCTGAGGGAAGGGAGGATGCAGGAGCACACGAAGGCAATTTGTACAGTGCCGCTGGGGACTGTAAATGCACTGGACTGTTGTATTATTGTACACATTGGCGGGCGGCGGCCGTGGTAGAACGTCACTTGCAGGCTGCGCCCCCCCCCTATAGCAAATGGTAGCGCCCAGGGCACGTGCCCCTTCCGCCCCTGCCTTGTACCGGCCCTGCTTAGCCTACCACGGGTTCTGGCGGCCCAGCGAGTTCACCCGCAGCAATCTCGCAGGCCAAGTTCTGTGTTTTTGTTTCGCTGCCAACACCATTTCATCCTCTAAAACCCAGCAATCAAGCTCCAGGATAGACATCCATCTCTATAAAATAAACAACGTCCGGTGTCCAGTAACCATACTTGACCGCCTACTGTCACTCCTACCAGAACACTCAAACTCTAGTCCCCTATTACCTTTTCGGGCAACCCTCGAATGCCTGCCAGTTCATCAAACACCTGGGGGTTCTTCTACGCTGCCTACACCTCGACCCCAGTCAGTACTCCGGTCACTCTTTAGTATTGGGGCAGCCTTGGCAGCATTTCGGCATGGGTCCCAGACCACGTCATTAAGAGACTTAGCAGGTGAAACTCTGCCGGTACGTCCCCACTCCTTAGGTGGAAATGGCACAAGCATTCACTAAACTTGCTCAATAAATAAAGCCAAAACTAATAAAACTACACCCCTACCTGAATGTTTTTGCCCCCTTATTTTGGCATACCGACCAGCAGACCAAGGCACACTTTCAGGTCCATTTCATATGGTAAGTCCACACTTCCAGGTCTATTTCCAATGGTAAGTCTTATGGTAACTACAGATGTTATCTATGTCCATACCGGACATAGGGCTCCAACCATATATATATATATATGTGTGTATATATATATATATATGTATATGTATATATATATATATATATATATATATATATATATATATATATATATATACAGTGTTTAGCAATTTAGCAATTTTTTGGGTAAAAAAAAAAAACACTTTCATGAATTTTTAAAAAAAAACTAAACAGTAATTTTTTTTTTATTATGATGTGAAAGATGACGTTACACCGACTAAATAGATACCTAACATGTCACGCTTTGAAATTGCGCACACTCGTGGAATGGCGACAAGCTACAGTACTTATATTTTTTAGCAGAGACCCTAGAGAATAAAATGGCGATCGCTGCAATATTTTATGTCACGCGGTATTTGCGCAGCTGTCTTTCCAACGCAATTTTTGGGGGAAAAAAAAACACTTTCATGAATTAAAAAAAAAAAACTAAACAGTAAAGTTAGCCCAATTTTTTTTCTTATAATGTGAAAGATGATGTTATGCCGAGTAAATAGACACCTAACATATCAAGCTTTGAAATTGCGCACACACGTGGAATGGCGACAAACTACGGAACCTAAAAATCTCCATAGGAGACGCTTTAAATAATGTTTAACGGTTACCAGGTTAGAGTTACAGAGGAGGTCTTTTGCTAGAATTATTGCTCTCACTCTGACGATCGCGGCAATACCTCACATATGTAGTTTGAACACCGTTAACATTTGCGGGCGCGACTTACGCACAGGTTTTCTTTGCTGCGTGAGCACGCGGGAACGGGGGCGCTTTAAAAAAAAAAAAAGTCTTATTTATTTTTATTTATTTTTTTATTTATTTTTTTACATTGTCACTTTTCAGCCCCAGAAGTTTTGGCTGTTTAATGACCAGGTCATTTTTTTTGCGATTCGGCACTGCGTCGCTTTAACTGACAATTACGCAATCATGTGACGTTGTACCCAAACAAAATTTACGTCCTTTTTTTCCCTACAAATAGAGATTTCTTTTGGTGGTATTTGATCACCTCTGTGTTTTTTTTTTTTTGCGCTATAAACAAAAGAAGAGTGACAATTTTGAAAAAAACACAATATCTTTGACTTTTTGCTATAATAAATATCAATATTTAAAAAAAAAAAAAAATTTCCTCAGTTTAGGGCGATATGTATTCTTCTACATATTTTTGGTAAAAAAAAATCACAATAGCGGTATATTGATTGGTTTGCGCAAAAGTTATAGCATCTACAAAATAGGGGATAGATTTATGGCATTTTTAATATTATTTTTTTTTTTTACTAGTAATCGTCGATCTGCGATTTTTATCAGGACTGCAATATTGCGGGCAGACAAATTGGGCACTTTTGACACATTTTTGGGATCATTGACAATTATACAGCGATCAGTGCTATAAAAAAAAGCACTAATTACTGTATAAAATGTCACTGGCAGGGAAGGTGTTAACACTAGGAGGTAATCAAGGGGTTAACTGTGTTCCCTGGCTGTGTTCTAACTGTAGGAGAGGAGAGAGATCGGTGTTCGTACTTAGTATGAACACACAGTTTTCTCTCCTCTCCCCTGAGAGAATCGGGATTTGTGTGTTTACACACACAGATCCAGGTTCTCGCTCTGTGACGAGCGATCGCGGGTGCCCGGTGGTTATCGCGCCCGCCGGGCACTCACATCGGCTCTGGGCACAAGCTGCAGGCGCGAGCACGCTCCTCCGGTAGCACGCACACACCTCCTACAGCATCTTAAAGAGCCGACATACAGCTACGGCGGCTTGCCCAGGAGAGCCATTCTGCCGCAGTATAACTGTGGCGGCCGGTTGGGAAACGGTTAAAAAAAAAATTCTGATCACTTTTATTAATGTAAACATCCCTTGTGACAGTAATACAGTAATAAGCGGTGACAGCTACTCTTTATCGGGGGGTCTAAAACGAGGGGTTTTTGGGGTTAATGAGGCCCGTGGCCCCAGCGTGAAATGGGGTCGAAAAGTGGTTGTGAACCCTTACAATACAGTACCTACCTAAAAGTGACTAGGTGCCCTTCTCTATATATAATCACCAATTCCCTGATCCAAAATTCATAAACAGTGTGTTCAAAAAAATTGATTTACATGTGAAAAAAAAGTAAAATAAAAATAAAATATCAATCAGTTATCCATATGAAAGTCCATCATTGTGATTCACATATAGGGATGGGTCGAACACCCCCCGGTTTGGTTCGCAATCCAGAACATGCGAACAGGCAAAAAAATTTGTTCGAACACGTGAACACCGTTAAAGTCTATGGGACTTGAATGTGAAAAATCAAAAATGGTAATTTTAAAGGCTAATATGCAAGTTATTGTCATAAAAAGTGTTTGGGGACCTGGGTCCTGTATCAATGCAAAAAGAAGTTTTTAAAAACAGCCGTTTTTTCGGGAGCAGTGATTTTAATAATGCTTAAAGTGAAACAATAAAAGTGAAATATTCCTTGAAATTTTGTACCTGGGGGGTATGGTATGCCTGTAAAGTAGCACATGTTTAGCCCGTGTTTAGAACAGTCCGAGTGCAAAATGACATTTCTAAAGTTAAAAAAAATAATTTAAAAGTGCTAGCGCTAATGCCGGCTATTAATGAATTGTCGGTCCCGACAATACACATAAAAGTCATTGAAAGTCATTGAAAAAAAAAAAAAACGTGTAGGGGGCCTCATCCCCACAACCCTTGCCCGGTGGTTGTGGGGGTCTGCAGGCGGGGGGCTTATCGGAATCTGGAAGCCCCCTTTAACAAAGGGGACTCCCAGATTCCAGCCCCCCCTGTATTAAATGGTAATGGGGAACATTGTACTCCTACCATTTCACCCAAAAAAGTCATCCAAGTCACACGTCATTCTGCCGGGCGCCTGCTATGGAGGAGGCTGTATCATTCGTGGAGCGTAGAAGGATTACATCACTGAATTTTTTTTATTATTAAAGGACTTGCTGTGTGTGTGTGTTTTTTTACCTTTTTTGCCACATTTTGGGTGAAATGGTAGGAGTACAATGTACCCCATTACCATTTCACACAGGGGGGGGCCGGGATTTCGGAGTCCCCTTTGTTAAAGGGGGCTTCCAGATTCCGATAAGCCCCCCGCCCGCAGACCCCCACAACCACCGGGCAAGGTTTGTGGGCATGAGGCCCTTCTCCCCATCAATATGGGGACAAGGTGCTTTGGGGGGGCTACCCCAAAGCACCCTCCCAATATTGAGGGCATGTTGCCTCTTACAGTTCAGGAGGGGGGCGCTCTCGTCCCCCCTCTTTTCCTGCGGCCTGCCAGGTTGCGTGTTCGGATAAGGGTCTGGTATGGATTTTTGGGGGAACCCCACGCCATTTTTAAAAAAAAAAAATGGCACGGAGTCCCCCTTAAAATCCATACCAGACCTGAAGGGCCTGGTAATGAAATTTTGGGGGACCACCACGTTTTTTTTTCAATGATTTTCAATGACTTTTATGTGTATTGTCGGGACCGACAATTCATTAATAGCCGGCACTAGCGCTAGTACTTTTTAATGACTATTTTTTCTTTAGAAATGTCATTTTGCTCTTGGACTGTTATAAACACGGGAAACATGCGCTACTTTACAGGCATACTATAGACACCCCCCAGGTACGAAATTTAAAGGAATATTTCACTTTTATTGTTTCACTTTAAGCATTATTAAAATCACTGCTCCGGAAAAAACAGCCGTTTTTAAAACTTTGTTTTGCATTGATCCATTTCCCCTGAGGCAGGACCCAGGTCCCCAAACACTTTTTATGACAATAACTTGCATATTAGCCTTTAAAATTAGCACTTTTGATTTCTCCCATAGACTTTTAAAGGGTGTTCCGCGGCGAACGGGCGAACAGCCAATGTTCGAGTCGAACAGACAGCCCATCCCTATTCACATACACAGAATCCATTAATGGCAGTCCAATCGGATAATAGATATCCCAGTGATTCAGTGTGCAAAGTCAGCAAACAAAAAAGTGACGGAGTGCTCATAGTAAGGCCGTCCCCACATCAACTCTCCACTCTTACCAGAGACTTTGGATCTCAAATGATAGAGATCTCAATCGCCTTTTAATCTCCACCTATCCCTGTGGTTATAGGAAGGATAAATGTATTATTCACATTTAGCCTCAGCCGTATTACCATCCAAGGGTTTTATCCAATGTTCAATCAAGCATGTGTTATATTCGGGCCTCAATATTTCTCAGGTATATATAGGAAAAGGATAGCACTTCATATTAAACACTTAAGGACCAGGCCTATTTTTTACACTTGGTAAAGTTTACAAGTTAAAATCAGTTTTTTTTTTTTGCTAGAAAATTACTTAGAACCCCCAAACATTCTAAAAAAAAAAAATTCAGACACGTTAGAGAATAAAATGGCGGTCGTGGCAATAATTTATATTACACCGTATTTGCGCAGCGGTCTTACAAACGTAATTTGTTTGGGAAAAAAATACACTTTTTTGATTAAAAAATAAGACAACAGTAAAGTTAGCCCAATTTTTTTTTTATATTGTGAAAGATAATGTTACGCCGAGTAAATTCATACCCAACATGTCACGCTTCAAAATTGTGCCCGCTTGTGGAATGGCGACAAACTTTGACACCTAAAAATCTCCATAGGCGAAGTTAAAAAATTTCTACAGGTTACCAGCTTTGAGTTACAGAGGAAGTATTTTGCTAGAATTATTGCTTTCGCTCTGACGATTGCGGCGATACCTCACATGTGTGGTTTGAGCAACATTTTCATATGCGGGCGCAACTCACGTATGCGTTTGCTCCTGCGCGCGAGCACGGCGGGACGGGGCGCTTTGAAAGAAAAAATTCTTATTTATTTTACTTTTTCATTTTTATATTTACAGTGTCCCTTTAAAAAAAAAAATTTGGATAACTTTTATTCCTATTACAAGGAATGTAAACATCCCTTGTAATAGAAACAAGAGCATGACAGAACCTCTTTAATGTGAGATCTGGGGTCAAAAAGACCTCAGCTCTCACATTTACACTTAAATGCAATAAAAAATAAAATGTAATTTTCAATAAAAAAAAAAATTCCCCTTTAAGACCATTCTGCGGAAGTGACGTTTGACGTCGCTTCCGTCATCCAATGGTATAGAGTCGAGAGGGGGACATCATTCTCTCACTCGACTCCATACTTCACAGGGGAAAGGACCCGATTGTCTCCGCCGTTATCGACTGCTCTGTTGTTATGGCAGCAGATAGCTGCCATAACCCTGGTATTTTTAAAAATGGCGGGCAATCTGTTTTCAGATTGAAGTTGTGGATTCGCCGCAAGATCACTTTTATCGGCAGTGGGAGAGGTGCCCACCCCCCTCCCGCCGCGTTCCGGTCATCTCTGCAGATGAGGGGTGGGCACCTCTCCCGCTGCCGATAAGTGATCTTGCGGTGAATCCACCACAGAGACCACTTTAATCAGAAGGCAGACTGCCCGCCGTTTTAAAAAATACCGTGGTTTTGGCAGCTTTCTGCTGCCCTAACAACGGTATGCAACGTCAAAGTACCGAGGTATAATGACGGCGGGCGGTCCGGAAGTGGTTAAAATCCCGTTTTATTAAAAAGCTTATATTGAACTTACAGTTAGATGATCAAAAGCCAGCGGCCGCAGACCTCGCCAGTCGACTCATGTGTAATGACGTCATAGACGTGGCTCCACCCGATGCATTTCCCCATAATAGGCATCAACTGGGAAAGGAGGCTCGAACCTATTATGGGGAAACGCGTCGGTGGAGCCACATCTGTGACATCATTATGCACAAGCCGACTGGCAAGGTCCACGGCCGTGTCTGTTTGTTTGTATTTCGCCGGCTTTTGATCATCTAACTGTAAGTGCAACATAAGCTTTTTAATAAAACGGATTAAAAATAGTTCAAGTTGATTGAGAGAGAGTTTAGTTCCGCTTTAATATTATTCATGGTAAGGTAGCACCACCTTTTTCATGTCCTACTGAGAAAGTAGTTAGAGCAGACTCTACAAGATTGCGTATGTATGATATAAAATACGGATAAAGCAAAAACTAACAAGTGCATCCATGCAGTCTTTTTAACTGGCATTTTCAAATCATTTGCATAATTAAAAAACAAAATACATTAAAAAAATACTTTATTTCCGCTTTAAGCATTGTGATAGAAATTGCCCCAGTGAAATCCTATCAAGAATTACTTTCAGGTCAATGCTAAACTGATCCCTCACAATGCACGCTAACTCAAGCGGATAAAAGACTTTTGCAGGAAGTGGAGAGCAATTACAATCATCGCAAAAACAGGCAAACATCTCTTACCACAATGTAGATCTGAGGTTTGCGTCTTTTGGCCAGATCGATAACGTTCACTCCGTTGTAGTACAGGTTCTCGATGCAGCCGTGAAAATTCCTCTTCAGAAACGTGCCGGGCTTCCCGGGGACTGGAATTCCTCCAAAGCTGAACTTTGGAAAAGAAAAAAATCAAAACTTGGCTCATTCCTTTGCTTAATGCCACATTTAAAAAAATAAAAATAAATAAATAAAATAAGAGACTCGATCGTAAATCAGATTATGGAGAAGATTTACCTCTCAAGAAAAATAACTGTCACCGAGCCAAAACCATTTGTTTAAAATGAATAGCCCAGTCTGCATGTAAAAATAAATCATCTTGAGGAATTTAAATTAAGATGAAATTCTAAAGCTTTTTATTTTTGTGTCGGGAAACCAGCAATAGAAAAATAGGCAGAAAAAAAAAGTTTGCGGTGTAGAACAGGAAAGGTTTCAGAACCACTGTGTAATGATCACCCTTTCTGATTAACTGGATCACCTGCTGGTAGCACTGTGGTTCCCCGAGTCAAGGTTTGTAATTCCAATGTCCACCAGCGGGTGTCTCCCAGCAGCCAGCAGATCCCAGTAATCAGTTTCCACCTGATGCTGGCTGCTGGGAGGGTATTTATACCCTCCCTTACTTGTGCCTCTCGCTCCGGTGTTTTGCTTTGCTGCCAAATATGTTGCATCATTTATTCTGATCCCGACCCTGTTCTTGCTCCTGCCCTGCACCCTGCTGCCTCTTAACTGCCCCCCCCTTGAGGCTGATCCCTGTCCTGGTTTCCCCTTCCCATCTGCTTCCTGCATCTTCACCTTGTTGATCTGTGTTGCCTATTTTGTACATATGGTATATAGCTAGTTTATTTGTTAGGCTTTTGGTCACTCAGTCACTTCACACTATGGAACGGCACCGCATTCCTGTGCAATTCACATGCAATAATTCAGTGTGGTGCAATTTGAGCCCATTCATTTTGAAAATGAACGCTGCTCTTCCTCTATATAAGTTAGCCTACATTACCAGGAATTGCCCCAAGAAATTCGACAAGGTGTGGCATCCATGGACGGCTTAGGCTGGGCACTTCCTTTCTTGTGCTTTGCATTTAGTACGGGAGTGGTTGCTTCACCTTTTCGTTGTCTCTGTTGGGGTCCTGGTTGTGCAATGGGATTGGTGTTTTATTTTCCTTCCTTTTTATTGATGGTTATTCTCTATTTGAGGTTTACTCATGGTGTTAGAACTATTAATTCATTGGCTCACCTGATGTGTATTTTGCTCTCTTTAGAACTGTCAGTGTATAATGGACTTCTTGATATTGTCCAAATTGTTCCTGGGTACCATGCCTTGGTTCAATAAAGGAACATTCTGATTGTTAAAAAAAAAATGGTAAAATTTACAAATTTAGTTTGGGTACAGTGTTGCATGAACGTGCAATTACCAGTTAAAGTAGCGCAGTGCCGAATAACAAAGAAATGCCCTGGTCATGAAGGGGGTAAAACCTTTTTGGAGGGCAAGTGGTTAACCTCCAGCTTGCTAAAAGATGGCTATTCACTATTCAATTTTCCTTCCATTCAGAACCTTGTAAAACCGATTGAGTGGCTCTAGAGTCTCCCTAGTCACTTTTACCTAAAAGTACCAAAATCCATATCAAACACACAGATGTACGTCGGCAGAGTGGCACAGGCAGGCAAATGGGCGTACCTGTATGTCCCTTTAAATCTGCCGCCTATAATCAATATTTCCGGGACCCGCTGGAGCGTGCCCGCGGGTCCTGGGAACTCGATGTTCGCCGGCGGCCCGTGATTGCAATGTGGAGAGGTAGAACGGGGAGATGTCTATGTAAACAAGGCATTTCCCCGTTCTGCCTAGTGACATGACAGATCTACTGCTCCCTGTGATCGGGAGCAGTGATCACTGTCATGTCAGTGGTAGCCCAACCCCCCCCCACAGTTAGAATCACTCCCTAGGACACACTTAACCCCTTTATCGCCCCCTAGTGGTTAACCCCTTCCCTGCCAGTGTCATTTACACAGTAATCAGTGCATTTTTATAGCACTGATTGCTGTATAAATGACAATGGTCCCAAAATAGTGTCAAAAGAGTCCGATGTGTCCGCCATAATGTCGCAGTCATGATAAAAAAATCGCAGATCGCCGCCATTACTAATAAAAAAAATTTATAATAAAAATGCCATAAATATATCCCCTATTTTGTAGACGCTATAACTTTTGCGCAAACCAATCAATATACGCTTATTGTGATTTTTTTTTTTTTTACCAAAAATATGTAGAAGAATACATATCAGCCTGAACTGAGAAAGAAATTAGTTTTTTTACATATTTTTTGGGGATATTTATTATAGCAATAAGTAAAAAATATTGCTTTTTTTCAAAAAGTCGCTCTTTTTTTTGTTAATAGCACAAAAAATAAAAAGGTGGTGATCAAATACCACCAAAAGAAAGCTCTATTTGTGGGGGAAAAAAAAGACGTAAATTTTGTTTGGGTGCAACGTCGCATGACCGCGCAATTGGCAGCTAAACGACGCAGTGCCGAATCGCAAAAAAATGCTCTGGTCAGGAAGGGGGTAAAATCTTCCGGGGCGGAATCGGTTAATACTACGACATTTATTAAACGCATCTTTGTAGGAGCGAAGTTAAATGTAACACTTTCTCAGTGAAACTACATAACTACGGAATATAACATTGCTGTTTTTTTTTATTTTATTTTTTTTATATTTTACATTTGACTGGGTATCCACTTTACACCACTAATGCATTTACATCTACACAATCACCATTTTCTCCTTCACTGGCTATAATTGCCTGCGGGTTAAAAATAAAACATGAAAAAAAAAAACAAAAAAAAACCCGACAACCATTCTTTTCACGCCATCGAAATATGCAAAGGTCATCGTCAATACAAAAAAAAAAAAAAAAATCGCTGATTTTATGCCAGTTTACGCTGCTTGTAAAAAGTCAAACCCCCCCCCCCCCCCCCAAATACAGTTCGGATGAGTTGGTGGCGACGCGATCAGTTTAATGCGCTATAAACTTTCAAACATCTTATGTTCTTTATTGCGCAGAGAATTGTGAAATGCTAGCCGGTATTATAGGCTGAAGCCGCTCCTCCGCCAAATGTTAGACAGATTTATAAGTTAAGGGCAATCAAATCTTTACTTTTTTATTGCTAGGAAGGAAAAAAAAAAAAAGTAAGAAAGTATTTTCTGCTTAAAGTGGAACAGCACTGCATCTGAGCAACACAAACTGAAAACGCTATTTAATTCATTTTTAACCCCTTCACACCTAAGGGTAAAAACAAATATTAATGCCTGTGCACAATTTTGCAATTTTGACATGTGTTAGTAAAACCGTACATATCATCTCATCTACTGTCTGCATCCAGGTGGATTATACCGTGTCTTTTTCAGGACAAATTGGGCTTTCATTTGGTAGTAAATAGTTATGGATATCTCCTGATTTTTTTTTTTTTTTTTATCAAAGGAAAACTGTTGTTTTTTTTTACATTTAAAGGGGTTGTAAAGGTTTATGTTTTTTTCACTTTAATGCATCCTATGCATTAGGGTGAAAAAACATCTGATGATTACCGGCCCACCAGCCCCCCGGTTTACTTACCTGAGCCCTTGAAAGTCCAGCGCTCGATCCCGCGCTCGATCCCGCGCTCGATCGTTGCCTGGGCTTCTTCGGTCTCCTCGGCTCTTGGCTTGCGCTGCTGTCAATCACATCCAATGATGCGGCCCGCCTGGGGCGGGGGGGGCGGTACTGAGTCATACACGCTGTGTCTACGGACGCAGCGTGTATAACAGGAAGCGCGCCCGCAAGCTAGCCCCCTCGGAATAGAGCTTCCCAGAGGGAGGTTAGCTATTGCGGGGAGGAGCCGAGAGAGCCGCCGAGGGACCCCAGAAGAGGAGGATCGGGGCCACTCTGTGCAAAACGAACTGCACAGTGGAGGTAAGTATGACATGTTTGTTATTTAAAAAAAAAAAAAAAAACGAACCCATACAACCCCTTTAACTGTATATTTCTTGTTACTACTATAGCCTTTCACCAAAGAACAACCTATCAAATATGTGTATGTTAGTTATTGTTTGTACCCGTAGTACAGCCCAGAAGCAACAGTGCGCATTTTGCTGGTGCTAAGTAAAAAAACAAATCAGGCCCAAAATAAACTAACCCTGACCTCTGACCCTGACCCTTTGACCCAAACACTAACCCTGGCACTGACCTAGATCCAGTGATGGCTGGTGTTTTTTTTTTTTTTTACGGGTGTAAACAACCATCCTGCTGGGTGGGTGAGTATCTGAAATGTGCAGATCGGGTAAGTAGGGGTTGTAAACAACCCCCCCCCCCCCGGTGGCACCTCAAGAGCCCCCCCGCTCGTTGTTTGCCGGTCCGGCACTTACCCCATCTAGGTGGAAGGTGGCGGACAGCAGGCATCGGGCAGGGGCTCCTGTGTCCTCTTCTCCTCGCTTCCACCGTGCGTCCCCCCCCTCCTCCTAGGCATTAAATAGGATTGCATGTCCTTTCAGCCAATTGGGTGACGCGCTTCCTGATTGGCCGGGAGGAGGGACGAGGATCAGTGTTTCAATCGCAAATATTCCTTCGCGATTGTAAAACACCTGGGTGGGCTCGGTTCTCATTCATTCTCTACGCCCCAAGCCCACCCTATTTTGAAGCCTATTAGAGCCTCAAATTTGAATTTGTTTTTACTGTATTATATATTATACTGTATTATATTCCAATATCAAATTCAAATTTCGGAAGACGGTTAGATTTTTTTCTACTTTATTCTATTCTGGTCTATTGTTTTTTTTATTCTCTATTCTTTTATATTTTTTTTTCTCTTATTTTCTATTGTTTTATGTGCTATTTTTTTCTATTCCAGTCCATTCTATTCTAATTTGAATTTATTCTATTCTGAATTTCGAATTTCAGGAAATGGTTATATTCTTTCTATTCTATTCTATTCTATTCTATGGATGACAGCATTTTCCTAGACATGGAAACCAGGGAGTAACTAAAGAAATGTAAAAAAAAAAAGTTTCAAACAAGTTAATATGATATACTTTCCTATCAAATTACTAAGCATAAGGATTAAAAATAGTCAAAGTTGATTGAGAGGGTGAAGTTCCATTTCAAGGCCAAACTCCAGGCAAATACTATACAATTAAGTGAATGCAATTGTGTATTTATTGAAGTGTATTAAAACCCAAGTACAAAAATGTAATATATTGCAGCAAATTTGAGCTGCCCACTTGGTATCACCCATAAAATGCAATTCTTTATTGGATACATGTTAAAAAACACAATTGTGTCAGGCTAACCTGTTTCGGCTGTGGCAGCCTTCCTCAGCACTACAGCCGAAACACGTTAGCCTGACACAGTTGTGTTTTATCACGTAGCCAATAAAAACTCGCATTTTATGAATGATACTGAGTGGCCGGCTCAAAAGTTCTGTTATCTGAGTGTAGGGCCAGAGCGGCTGAATCTGTGATTGACTGTGGATATTGTATTTTTTTATGGTATAGTCCTTAGATGTGGTGGCTGCATTTGTTTTATTTTTTTCAATCACATTTTAAATTAACGTGGATCTTCACCCTCTAATACATTATCACTCCAATTCAACCCTCCTCTGGTCCTCTGCATGAATGGGGCTCTTCTTTTTTTTTTACTAAACTGTTAGGCCCCGCCCCCTCTTGCACATCATTCACCTAGGTGAATTACATGCACTGTCCTCCCTTTGACACCTGGAATATGCATACCGCATATCCTAGGAGGCAAAACCTTTCCTTCAGTAAAAGATGAGGTGGCCGGCAGAACGACGCGTTATTGGAACCCGAAACAGCCAGCAACCTCTCGATGACGTCACACCAAAACATGGCAGCACGGGACTGAGTGCTGCCAGAAGAGAAGAGGATCCTGACTGGACAATGCTAGATCTGCTGGGTGGGTGAGTATCTGAAATGTGCAAAACTCACCACCAGGTAAGTAGAGGTTTTAAAAAAAAAGGGGGGGGGTGAATATCAGGGAAAAAAAGCAGACTGCCTCTCGACAATGGCATCAGACCACCAAAACATGCCAGCGTGAGCGCTGCCAGAAGAGAAGAGGATCTCAGCTTGACAACACTGGATCTGCTGGGTGGGTGAGAATCTGAAATGTGCAGAACTCGCCATCGGGTAAGTAGGGGTTTCAAAAAAATGGGGGCAAGGTGAATATCTGGAACTGCCGGCAGCCTCTTAAAAACTTTACTCCAAAACATGGCGATGCGAAGAGAAGAGGATCTCAGCTGGACAATGTTGGATCTGCTGGGTGGGCGAGTATCTGAAATGTGCAGAACTCACCTCCAGGTAAGAAGGGGTTTTAAAAAAAAAAGGGGGGGGGGGTCAGTATTCGGAACAGCTGGTGCCTCTCGATGTCAGACCAAAACATAGCAGAGTGTTGCCAGAAGAGAAGAGGATCCCAGCTGGGCAACACTGGATCTGCTGGGTGGGTAAGTATCTGAAATGTGCAGAGCTCGCTATCGGGTAAGTAGGGGTTTGAAAAATAATAGAGGGGAAGGGTAATAATCGGAACTGGCGGGAGCCTCTCGATGACGTCACACCAAAACATGGCAGAGAGGGACCGAGTGTTGCCAGAAGAGAAGAGGATCACGGCTGGAGAACTGGATCTGCTTGGGTGGGTGAGTATTTGAAAAGTCCACAACTTGTCTTTGACTTGAAAGGTCTAGAACCCTAGGGCAGGACTACAGAACGATGCCACCAATCAGAATACAGCATACACATGAAGAGGACAAAAAGCATCCAAGAAGTGCTGGGACTTGGATGTAAGTAGCAAGAGGACAATAACATTTTTGAAGCTCATTGGCTGAGGTTAGGCTGCTCACAACAGAGAAAGCTGCCCTCCAGTGGGTTACGAACAGGAAACTGAGGTTACAATTCGCACAGATCACCAAAATTGGACAACAGAAGATTGGAGAAACGTTGCCTCCTCTGATGAGTCTCGATTTCAGCTGCGACATTCAGATGGTGGGGTCAGAATTTGGTGCATGGATCCAACCTGCCTTGTATCACCAGTTCAGGCTGGTGGTGGTGGTGCAATGGTGTGGGGGATATTTTCTTGGCACACTTTGGGCCCCTTAGTACCAATTGATCATGGTTTAAACACCACGGCCTACCTGAGTATTGTTGCTGACCATGTCCATCCCTTTATGACTACAGTGTCCCCATCTTCTGATGCCTCCTTCCAGCAGGATAATGCGCCATGTCACAAAGCTCCAATCATCTCACCACTGGACAATGAGGTCCCTGTACTCCAATGGCCTCCACACTCACCACATCTCATCCAATAGAGCACCTTTGGGATGTGGTGGAAGAGGATATTCACATCATGGATGTGCAGCCGAGAAATCTGTAGCAACTGCGTGATGCTATCATGTCACTATGGAGCAAAATCTCTGAGGAACGTTTCCAACACCTTGTTGTATCTATGCCACCAAGAATGAAGGCAAAAGGGGGTCCAACCCGCTACTAGCAAGGGGGACCTAATAAAGTGGCCGGTGAGTGTATATGTGGAAAGTGGATACAGGGCTGCAGTTATGTGGTATTTGCACAATTGTAATTATCAACATATTACTATAATATATATTGCTTACTATAATATATATATATATATATATATATATATATATATATATATATATATATATATATATATATATATATATTGCTTTTAAAGGAGAAAATGTTTGTAATGAAAGAGATATTTTTTATCCACATGACTGTTTTTTTTTTTTTTTTTTAATGTTGAGTGCTATAAAGTCCCATTTTCTTTTCTTTTTTCAAAAATAAATTTATTCCAAGTATTTCTCCTGGAGAGTTCACTTTTAAGAATAAGTGTCCATTTTGGACAAAGACATTACTTGCTGCTGCAAAGCAAATAGCTGGTAATATAAATATATCATTTCCCAAATGCTTCTCTTTCGAATGGTATGATAGATATTCCTCTGTCAAATTCATTTGTAAGAACCCATATTTCTAAAAAGAAACGGCCGTATTTACTAATTAAACCCATTTCTGAGCTGCATGCTCGCTGCACAATTTTCCCTGTTATGTCATAATTCTAATTGCCTAATACATAGCAATCACAGCAGATATTTCCCTTCTATTTTATCGCCCATCAAAGGCCCAGAGATAGAGCTTAAACTGCAGCTATAATCTTTAGTGGGCTGGGGATGGCGCGGGACTTAATTAGGAATTTATCACTACAAACAAAATACTAATGACACCAGACTGCGCTGCAAATCTGCTTACCGATACTACCCGGGGTATAAAATTATAGTGTGAGACCTGGAATTAAGCAACTTGACTTTGACTTTGACCTCTCTGTGGATTTTAGGCGCAAGACAGAAAGTTTTAAAGTGTTAAACCCTCATTAAAAAAAAAATCTTTTCTCCTTTTTCTTGGCTGAAAAAGTTTGCCCCAAAGAGTTTTTTGCAAGTTCTCAGGGAGTACGCATTAGTTTACAGTCATTGAACAGTCAGGTGTACAGAACTGGCTTGGTAGATTGCTCGGTATGAAGCATGATGTATTAAAATTATTATATATAATTATTATTTATCAATAATTATTATTAATTATCATTAATTATTAATAATTATATATATATATATAAACTATACTATACTAAACAATTTTCACTTTACCACAAATCAAGACGTTTTACCACAGGTCCAATACCAGTTGTTTTAGATAACACAGCAAAACGCACCTCATAATCGATGTCTAAGTCATCAGACTCGCCCTTCGTGCGGAAATGTTGGGTGTATTTGTCCACTGTGAAGTTCACTTGTTTGTTGAATCGGTCTATTAAAACAGAATGCCAATGCTGATCATCCAAGAGGCTTCCCAAACTCACCACCGTGTGAGTGTTACCGAAGCGCAGTTTGGCGTCACCTGGAAGGGAAAAAACGGGCAGTGAGAGATCATCCAAGGCAGGGGTCCTCAACCTTCTTTCAAAACCTTCCAGGTCCCAACAGTAAATCATAATAATAATAATAATAATAATAATAATAAAAAAAACTGTTTATAATCACACAATAAAAGTATTGGAATGCATTGGGGTTGGGTATTACGTTACTGTGAGGGGTTCTGGAGGGGGTTAGGGGAATCTGCAAAAGACTTGGTAGTCATGGCTGTATAGAAAGAGGTTTCTGGGGGGCTGGGGTCTCACCATAGGTTTTGCAGCAGGCTGGGAGGGGCACTGTGTCAGGCTGGGTGGCACTGTGGGAGCTTTGTGGGCACTATGGGAGCTGGGGGTTCTCAGGGGGCTTGGGACATTATTAGGGGGGCTAAGAGACACAGCAGGCAATTGTAGGGTGTTGGAGGCACTACTAGAATTGGGAGGTACTGTGGTAAGTTAGGTGATCTGCAGCTGGCTGGAGGCCCAGGTGGAGGGCCGTCATGAGGAGGGAACTTAGGAGAACTAGGGGGGCAGTGCTGGGACAAGGACATCCAGCGCCCGGAGCAAAGATACCAAACTGCAGCCCCCTCTCCTTGTTCATAATGTGCACGTTTAGGTGAACCTATGTCCAACAGTCACACGCTTGTCAAAATCACTGCCTCTGTCACTCCCCCTATCAGCCTTTTAACAGAAGGAAGGCACCCTCATCCCTTCAGTAAACAACTGCGCCCAGGGAAGCATCCCCTCTTGCCCACCCCTTGTCCTGGCCCTGCTGGGGGCATTGTGGTTGGGCTGTGAAGCACTGCAGAAAATTATAGAAGGTTGGGGACTCTATAGAAGCTGAGAGGCACTGTGGTAGGTTAGGGCAGTGTTTCTTAACTCCAGTCCTCAAGTTGCCCATACAGGTCATGTTTTCAGGATTTCCCTGAATATATAATTATATTTTTGGACAGGTTCTAGTGACAGAATATTACATCCACATCCCTGAAGTAAAGTAGATAAAAAGAAGAATATTAAGAGAAAACAGATGAAATCTGTCCCTCAAAATTGGTTGGGATTTTTAAGGATGCATATTTCTGTCATGAGGCAAGCACAACCACAAAGAGTAGTACTTTTTTTTCTACTTCGCTCACATGAAACGACATGTGGTAATTACTAAGGCAGTGAAACTGATCAAATCACCTGTGCAAAATAATGGATAGCCTGAAAACATGACCTATTGGGGGGCGCCTTGAGGACTGGAGTTGAGAAACACTGGGTTAGGGGATCAGCAGCTGGCTGGAGGCATTGCTGCCTTTGGATACTAGTCTCAGGAGGGCTGGAGTGTGTGTCACTCTTCTGCTGCTCACTGATCTTCTTGGCTGGAGAAGAAACTGTACTTAAAGTGGGGTTCCACCCAAAAAAAAAAAAACTACATGAAAAATCAAAAAAAAAATACAAAAAAAATTTGGATATTTTTTTTTTTTTTACTCACCTCTAAATGCCTGTTGCTAGGGGTTCCCTTGTAGTCTGCCTCTTTCAGTGCCTGGGCTGGTGACATCACTTCCCCCTCGGCACAGGAAGGGCTCAGCTCTGCTCCCTCCCCCCTGTCATTCATCTGGGACCCATTACAGGTCCCAGGTGACTGAACGGCCAATCACGGCGCTCAGCGCCGCTCGCGCATGCGCAGTGGGTGCCAGGCTGTGAAGCCACAGCCCGGCGCCCACGGTTGCAATGGCGGTGTCACAGAACGGAGGGGGAGACGAGCAGGACTTCGATTACCCGCTTTGCTTGACCCAGGGACAGGTAAGTGTCCAATTAAAAGTCAGCAGCTGCAGTATTTCTAGCTGCTGACTTTTAATTTTTTATTTTTTTTGACTGGCCCTCCTCTTTAAGGACCCGCAGTGCAAGGATTTCCCAGCTTTATCCATTTGGTGGATCTTTGCTTCCATCACCTTTCCTACTGCTTTTTGAATATTACCCCCATCAGTGATCAAGGGTGCAGATCTGACATGAGGAAGCAAAGCCCTGCTCTTCTACCAAGGTAGTCTCCTCTACATATGGACACAGTGGAGAACAAGACATAGTGGGTTTGATTTACTAAAACTGTAGAGTGCAAAATCTGGTGCAGCTGTGCATGGTAGCCAATCAACTTCTAACTACAGCTTGTTGAATTAAGCTTTGACAAAAAAAAACTTGGAAACCGATTGGTTCCTATGCAGAGCTGCATACGCTTTTGCACTCTCCAGTTTGGTAAATAAACCCCAGTAAGTCCGTAAAGGGGAAAAGATGACTAGTACTTTTCTGCTTGGCTTTTCTTGGATACAGCTTCCACAGTACAGGTTCTTTTTAAAAGTTTAAAAACATAAAACACGTTGACAAAGTTACAATATATGAATCAGCCTGTTAACATTTTTCTATAGTTGTTCATTTCCGCAGTATGTGAATTGGTCAGATCCATTTTGGTTTTTCATTCTTACAGATCAATTTACTCACGAAAAAAAAAAATTAGAAGCGTGTTGTTTTCCAGCTACGAATACATTTTCCTTTTTTTTTTTTTTTTTCTAGGTTTAGCTGTTGTTCATTGTTTGCTGATAGATTCTAGCTCAGATTCATAAACTTCTATTTGATGCATACTTTGATGAAAGAGGAAAACCCAGATAGGAAAATAGAAAAGAAATAACAAGTTGCGGCTGATATCAGAAAGTAGGACAGCAACAGTAAAGTGTTGCGTATGTCGAAAATGACTTTTAACTTGTTGTAGCTGCAATTTTCACCCACAGAGATTTTCAAACCACAAAACATTAATGTTGAAAAGGGAACATAAAGAGGAAAGCACTGTTGTCATGCTGAGGAAATAAGCTTTCTCTCATTTCCATAATTTAAAGCAAGGTAGGCAACAATAAAGAGGTGAAGATCTGCTTTTTGGTTCACTGAACCATCTTTCATTATACCAGAGATTTATGAAATGTATTGCAAAAGGGGGAGTAACTCTTCCTCTATACAGGGGTCTCCAAACTTTCTAAACAAAGGGCCAGTTTAGTGTCCTGAAGCGTAGGGATGAGCCGAACCCCCCCCTCCGGTTCGGTTCGGTTCGCAGCAGAACATGCGAACAGGCACAAAATTTGTTCGAACGCGCGAACACCGTTAAAGTCTATGGGACACGAATGTGAAAAATCAAAAGTGCTAATTTTAAAGGCTTATATGCAAGTTATTGTCATAAAAAAAGTTTGGGGACCCGGGTTCTGCCCCAGGAGACATGTATCAATGCAAAAAAAAGTTTTAAAAACAAGATTTTTTTTCGGGAGCAGTGATTTTAATAATCCTTAAAGTGAAACAATAAAAATTAAATATTCCTTTAAATATCGTGCCTGGGGGGTGTCCTTAGTATGCCTGTAAAGTAGCGCATCTTTCCCATGTTTATAACGGTGCCACAGCAAAATGACATTTCTAAAGGAAAAAAATGTCATTTAAAACTGTTCTCGGCTGCAATGAATTGTCGGATCCCGGCAATATAGATAAAAATACCAAAAAATTAATTAAAAAATAGCGTGGATGTCCCCCCCAAAATCCATACTAGGCCCTTCAGGTCTGGTATGGATATTAAGGGGAACCCCGCACCCAAAAAAAATGGCGTGGGGGTCCCCCAGGCCCCAGGCACTATATACACTCTGAACAGCAGTATATATACTATATGGCCTGCCCTATATACTCTGCAGAAAATTGTACCTTAGGTGTTGGTGGTACCAGAACACTGTAACCCCTCACAGTTACTCTTGTTGGGGGCAGGAACGGGCACTGCTGTGAAATATTATATCAAGAACTGTAATTACATGCCATTGTTAAACAGGGGCAGAAAAATTGAGCCTTGGGTGGTGGTGGTGCCACAACACTGTAACCCCTCACAGATACTCTTGTTGGAAGCAGGAACGGGCCCTGCTGTGAGACATGACTGCCAGTTTCTTGTCCTTCTTGGGCATCCCCTCTCTCTAGGCTCACGTTACTCCCTTGCTCAACCTGGGAACCAACATCGGAGCCTTCAAATCGGTGCGCATCCTCCAGCAGCATGTACCCGCCACTGTGGTCAAATAGTTCGGGGGACTCCTCCGTACATGTTTGTGGGACTACAGAAGGAGTGACTGTGGACAAGGAGTCGGTGGAATAGGCCGCTTTGGCAGCTGCATTGGAAGGCAAACTACTCTTAAGCCTGGGTGACAGAGGATGAGGAGGGCTTTGTTATCCACTCCACCAACTCTTCTGCATGTTGTGGCTCAATAACATGGCCAGCAGCAGCAAAAATGGACAAGCGTGTCCCACAGCCACCTGCAGAGGATGCACCATGTCCACGACCACCACTGTAGACACAGAGTCTGCTTGCCCTCTTTTAGTGGCCTGTGAGCGTCTGCCTCTCCTTGGTGGCCTTCCGGACATGATGTATTTTTTGTTTTGCAACACCGCACTACACTATATTAGATACTGTGTACACCGCCTGCACTGTATTGGCAACTGTACAACGGCTGCACTGTATTGTCTACTGTGTACACCACCAAACGTGTAGTAGAAACTGTGCACACTATATTAGATACTGTGTACACTGCCTGCACTGTATTAGCAACTGTACACCACGGAATGCACTGTAGATATAGGCTACACTGGATGCTGAGTATATACAGTACATATATACAAGACTGTATATACATATTAATACATTGCCTGCACTGACTGAATATCGAGTAAACACTGAATATACTGTATAGTCTATGCTAAATGCTGAGTATATATATATATATATATATATATATATATACACTAGACTGGCTGTATATATATATAAAATACACTGCCACTAACTGAATAACCTGCCTGCTTAATCTAACTCAAGCTATCTCTCTGTTCACACCAACAACACTACACAAGGCTGCTCTGTAGGCAGCCTTATATAGTGTGGGGCGTGGACTTAGTCCCCCTGAGCCATGATTGGCCAAAGGCACCCTGCCTTTGACAATTATGGCTCTCTCAGCAGAGAGCACTGTGATTGGCCAAAGCATGCACCTGACCTGCATCATACAGGAATGCACTGAGATCTCGCGGTGCATTATGGGGCGTTCCGCAGCGCTCAAATTTTCCGTGAATGCCCCATATGTTCGGTTTGTTTCAGAACAAACGAACACCCGATGTTCGAGTTCGACTACTGAAGAGTTTGGGGGGACGGCCATTAGGTAAATTAAAGGTCCCGCAGTCAGTGGGAAAAAAATAATGTCCCATAGTTTGTTTCAGTGGGAGTAATTGTGCCCCATTGTTGATGTCATTAGGCTCCATCACTGGTGTCATTGGGAGGAATTGCACCCCATCATTAATGTCATTGGGCCCCATTGTTGGTATCATTGGGAGGAATTGTGCCCCATCGTTGGTGTCATTGGGAGGAATTGTGCTCCCTTCATTGATGTAAGTGGGTGGAATTATGCCCCATTGTTGGTATCAGTGGAGGAAATAGTGTCCCAAAGGCCAGATAAAAGCAAGCAAAGGGCCACATCTGGTCCCTGGGCTGCAGTTTGGAGACCACTGCTCTATAGTAACTCTTCTTTTTTTTTCATGCCAGGTAAATAATGGATTCCATCCAGAAGCAACATGCTGCCATTGAGTTCTTGATGAAGGAGGGGTGCAGGCTGTCTGGCATCCACAGAAGGCTACAGAATGTATACAGAGATGACACCACTGATAAGAGAAATGCACACAGATGGACGATGCATAGGGGAGATTAAAGAAGGGGAAACCAGCAATGAAGACAAACCACGCAGTGGCAGACCATTAACTGCGGCCACTGACATGTATATTCATTGAGTGCACAAATTTATCTGCGTAGACAGACGAGTCACAATCTATGAGTTTGCTGCAAAACTGGATTGTGGTCACAATGCCATAAAGAAGACGGTGGAAGACTTAGGGTATTGGAAAGTGTTCAAAGTTTGGTGCCTCAGCAGTTGACACCAGTTTTGAACGAGAGAAGGGTGGAAGTCTTCTCTGATCTGCTTGAAGCATTTGAAGCCACTTTTTTTTTTACTGAAATATGGGGTATCTTTATGATCCAAAAGCAAGAATCAGTCCATGCAAAGGTGTCACACCTCTTCCTCAAGGCCTAAGAAGTTCAAAAGCCATTGATCAGCACAGGAAGTCATTGTGACCATTTTTGGGATGACATGGGAGTCATTCTTCTTTTCTGGAACATGGCCATACTGTGACCAGCGATTGCTACATTGAGACACTTAAAGCTGAACTTCACCCTAAAGGGTAAACTCAACTTTTTGTCCTCCCCCAACATTTTTCTTTGGGGGGGGGGGGAGCGGGCACATAGTTTTCTCAGGTACCCGCTCCCGCTTCTGTGGCTTCAGAATGATAAACACTGGTGTTGGACCATTTCATTAAAAGTTGTAGAAGGAAGAGAACCATTGGGCCTGCATGACCTCATGTAAAGCTTATCAGGTCCAGGAGATACATGGCTCATAGCTCTGGTCTGCTCAGCTCACCTCCCCATTATGGTATAGAGATCAGGAGAGGGCCAGGTGTTCTGTAGTCCAGCAAAGTCAGGCAATGTCTGCAGGCAATAATGTTCTAAAATGTTGCACTTACAATAATCATATCCATATGTAATAAATATCATATTTGTCTACAGCTTGGTGCATTGTTTCTCAATAGGGTGTTATTCAGCATGGTCATGCCTGGCATGCACATATCATTTTAGGATATTTAAACCACCACTACAGTGCATTGAAAAAGTATTCTTACCCCTTGAAATTTTCCACATTTTGTCATTTTACAACCAAAAATGTAAATGTATTTTATTGGGATTTTATGTGATAGACCAACACAAAGTGGCTCATAATTGTGAAGTGGAAGGAAAATGATAAATGATAAATGGTTTTCAATTTTTTTTACAAACAAATATGTGAAGAGTGTGGGGGGCATTTGTATTCAGCCCCCCTGAGTCAATACTTTGTAGAACCGCCTTTCTCTGCAATTACAGCTGCAAGTCTTTTTGGGGATGTCTCTACCAGCTTTGCTCACCTAGAGAGGGACATTTTTGCCCATTCTTCTTTGCAAAATATCTCAAGCTCTGTCAGATTGGATGGAGAGCGTCTGTGAACAGCAATTTTCAAGTCTTGCCACAGATTCTCAATTGGATTTAGGTCTAGACTTTGACTGGGCCATTCTAACACATGATTATGCTTTGATCTAAACAATTCCATTGTAGCTCTGGCTGGATGTTTCGGGTCGTTGTCCTGCTGAAAGGTGAACCTCCGCCCCAGTCTCAAGTCTTTTGCAGACCCTTTCAGGTTTTCTTCTAACATTGTCCTGTATTTGTCTCCATCCATCTTCCCATCAACTCTGACCAGCTTCCCTGTCCCTGCTGAAGAAAAGCATCCCCACAACATGATGCTCCCTCCGCCATGTTTCACAGTGGGGATGGTGTGTTCAGGGTGATGTGCAGTGTTAGTTTTCAGCCACACATAGCGTTTTGCTTTTAGGCCAAAATGTAAAATTTAGGTCTCATCTGACCAGAGCACCTTCTTCCACATGTTTGCTGTGTCCTCCACATGGCTTCTCACAAACTGCAAACGGGACTTCTTATGGCTTTCTTTCATCAATGGCTTTCTTCTTGCCACTCTTCCATAAGGGTCAGGTTTGTGGAGATCACGACTAATAGTTGTCCTGTGGACAGATTCTCCCACCTGAGCTGTGGATCTCTGCAGCTCCTCCAGAGTTACCATGGAGCTCTTGGCTGCTTCTCTGATAAATGCTCTCCTTGCCCGGCCGGTCAGTTTAGGTGGACGGCCATGTCTTGGTAGGTTTTCAGTTGTGCCATACTCTTTCCATTTTCAGATGATGGATTGAACAGAGCTCCGTGAGATGTTCAGAGCTTGAGATATTTTTTTATAACCTAACCCTACTTTAAACGTATCCACAACTTTATCGGTGACCTGTCTGTTGTGTTCTTTGGCCTTCATGATGCTGTTTGTTCACTAAGGCTCTCTAACAAACCTCTGAGGGCTTCATATAACAGTTGTATTTATACTGAGAATAATTTACACACAGGTGGACTCTACTTACTAATTAGGTGACTTCTGAAGGCAATTGGTTCCACTAGATTTTAGTTAGGGGTATCAGAGTAAAGGGGGTTGAACACAAATGCACGCCACACTTTTCAGATATATATTTGTAAAATATTTTGAAAACCATTTATCATTTTTCCTCCACTTCACAATTATGTGCCACTTTGCGTTGGTCTATCACATAAAATCCCAATAAAATAAATTTACGTTTTTGGTTGTAACATGAGAAAATGTGGTAAATTTCAAGGGGTATGAATACTTTTTTAAGGCATTGTATATGTAAAAACATATATTTTTTAATACATATCTCTTTTAAAGGGTGATATGGTAATTATTTATATCCCTGGGTATGATCTAGTTGTTGTGGGATCAAGAAAAATGTGTTTCTCCATTTTAGACCATTAGCCCCATTCGGGGTCTTTGTTTTGCATCCTCTGTGCCAAATTGCTGAGGTTTCTGAGAGCTCAAACTTTGATGGACATGTGCCCTTTTTTTCAGCTTGGTTCCCTACTGATATGTTGCTCATCAAGAATAGACATACTACACTCAAGGGAGGCTCTACAGAAAGACAAACACAGAACAGTTTCTCTCTGCTACTAAATTTTGACAGGCGGGTTCTGACATTTAGAGATTCCCTGGTTCATATACAAAATATATACAGAAGGTGGATACAACAGATGGATGTAACATGGGACCTCATCTGATGTATAAACTAATTACTGGTAACAGTCATGGGCTTTATGATTGAACATTAACTGGAGTCTCTGGTAGTTCTCAAAAGACACAAATTCCCAGGACTTGGTCCTGTTACCAGTTTGAGGTATTAGTTTATGCAAAACGAAATGAGTTTGTCAATCTGCATAAAGTGTAAAGAAGTACCAAATTCTGTTACTTTTCGATGCAAAACCTTTCTTTACCTCCCCTGACTGCGCCAAATCCTCCTTCATTTGTATCTCACAAGCTACCTCTATAAAACACTGCGGGAGGGTTCAGCAGCAGAGGCAGCGTTGCCAATCCAGAAATCATTGGGCAAGACTAGGTTTGACAAGGTGATGATTGACAAGCTACAGGCTTGTGAATTGGCCTTGCTAATGAGCTACACACCCTTCAAAATCTTCTCCCCCCCACTGTAGTGCAAGCAGATACAGGCAAACACGAAAATGGCAACTCTGCTCTGAATTCAGGAGCAGTGCAGTAATGTTGCCACACCATCGCAGGAAGCTGGAGCGTGTGACGCTTCTGTTCCATGGCAGCTGCTGGTCCTGTTCCTGTTCCAGCATCTCGGTTTTGGTTGAGCTGCACTCTCCCTATCTGACTGTCCACCTGCAGAGTGATTGGTGTAGACACAGCTTTTGGGTGGAGTTCAAACTTGTTTTAAGCTTGCCAAGCCCTTAGTGCCATGCTTGTGATAGTGTTTGCAACACGTGCTTCAGGTTTCCTGCTTGCCTGCCTTGTTCCTGTGCCGTGACCTTTACCTTTGCCTGATCCCTGCCTTGCCAGCTAGTTTGGAACTCCTTGTTAATGACCTTGGATTTATTAGCAGGTTATTGAATCATGCGCTTGGAAGCTTGTTGTATGCGGAGAATAATTTACTTTCATGGGGGGTGTCTTTATCATGTCTTACAGGCATTCAATACAAGTACATAGAGAGAGTATAGACAAACATTCTGTCATATCATAGAGAGCATGTTCTATACACTATAATACTACAGCGCCACCTGCTGCATAGATAGGTATAATGCATACAGTATTGTCCGTTTATTAACAACTTTACATTGCATGTTGTTGTTCTTCCAACACCCCTTCTCAACAGCATGTGCTTTGTCAAATTACATTCAGCTTCTTCTGGATATAACTTTGATGTTCCTTCAACAAAGGTTTAGTGAGTGCATCGGCAGTCATCTCCTCTCATGGGAAATATTGAATGTCAATAACACCTTGCTCTTGATTGTCCCTCTGTAGGTGATACTTGACGTTGATGAGTTTGGTCCTAGGATTGACCCTTTCTGATTGCATAAGCTTTATACATCCCTGGTTGTCTTCAAAAATGACAATTGGTTTTGACATGTCTATCCCAATGTCCACAAAAAGTTGATGAATCCATATCGCTTCTTGACAAGCATGTGTTGCTGCAATGTACTCTGCTTCAGTTGAAGATAGAGCGACAGTTTGCACAGCTTGCTTTCGACTAGACCAACTTATGGTTCCTTCTTCATACTGGAAAATGTATCCACTTGTGGATTTGCAGTTTCTACAGTCCCCAGCTCAATCAGCATCCATATATCTGACCAGTTTTGGATTTGATGCTGCTGGTAACCGTAACTTCATCTGAATTGTTCCTTTGAGGTACTGCATCACTCATTTTATTGCGTTCCAGTCACGCTGACAGGGAGCTGCGATACGTGTCATTGTTGGGTAGCAAGTTGTCTGCTTCATTGCTCTTTTGATAGACTGGTTCCAACTGAGTTTTCACTTCCTTTGCATCTTGCATATGGAATTGGAGTTTTTCTGAGGTTGGTTGAGAAGATAACTTCCATCTTCTTCTCTCTCTATTTGAATTCCCAGATAGTAGCTAATGTTTCCTAGCTCTTTGATTTCAAAATTTTCTTTCAGCCTGTGAACTCTCTGATTGTAATCCCCTTCTATAATGTCATCAATATAGATAAGGATGTATATCCATCTGTCTTATTGATTCATGGAGTAGAGACAGGGGTCTTCTTTACTTCTTGAGAATCCCTCTCTAGTAAGTACTTTGTTCACTTTCTCACTCCACATCTTTGCAGATTGCTTAAGACCGTAGATGCTCTTCTGAAGTTTACAAACAAGGTTATCTCCTTGCTCAAACCCTGGTGGTTGCTCTATGTAGAGATCTTCCTTAATGTCTCCATACAGGAAAGCAGTTTTAACGTCTAGGTGTTTCACTTGCATGCCCTTCCCGGCTGCAACGATAAGAAGCGCTCTGATGGTGGAGTGTTTTACGACAGGAGCAAATGTTTCATCGTAATCTTCACCAAATTTCTGGGAGTAACCCTTGGCAACTAGTCTGGCTTTGTATTTGTGGATATTCCCTTCTGTGTCTGACTTTACTTTGAAAGTCCACTTACTTCCTATAGTTTTCCGGTTAGGAGGGAGCTTTGTGAGTGTCCAGGTTTTATTTTCTTGAAGTGACTTTAATTCTTCTTCTGCTGCTTTTCTCCATTTATTGGCTTCAAGTTTTGGCAGTTTTTCTACTATGTCTTCCAAGGATGTTTTTTAAGTATGCTGTGTGTTTTGACAGTGTGTGACAGCTTGTGGGGTGGTATCCCTTTTGCAGTCCGAGTGGATCTTCTGATTTCAGGCAGTTCAGCAGGATCTGGTGGGGAACTTGATTCAGGCAATGTGAGTTCCACCTCTTGTTCTCTTGTTAGACTCCTGCTAAGGTTCGCTTTGGTTGACCTTTTCTTCTGGTTTGCTTGGCATATTCACTTCACAGCTTTCAGGGATCAGTGTTCCTGATGATGGGCTATCAGCAAAATAAACTCTATGGCATATTGTCACTTTGTCAGTCTTTGGGTGTAGGATTCTGTAACCTTTAGTTTGCGCATTGTAGCCTACTAGAATGCCCTCTATGTCTCTGTTCTCCAGCTTGGATCACTTTTTACTTGGAATATAGGCATATGCTTTACATCCAAACACTCTGATGTGCCCTATGCTAGGCTTTGATACATGCCACATTTCGAATGGAGTACTTTTGATGGCGTTTGAGGGTAGTCTGTTCTGTAGGTAGGTTGCGGTTATGACTGCTACTCCCCAGTACTTGTAAGGTAGGTTGGCATCTGACAACATGCACCTGGCCAATTCTATGTTATTTTTCCTTTCTGCTATACGTTTTCTTCAGGAGTGTATGGTGTAACGGTTGTCTGGGGTACTATTCCTTGTCTCTTATGAGATCACTTCCTTGCTTATGTATTCTCACGCATTGTCGGTGCGTATTATTGTTGGAATTTGTTGCTAAACATGACAATAAACTCTTGAAGTTTCTCTGATGTTTCATTCTTGTGTTTCATCAGATAAGTAGTTGTATACCTGGAATAATCATCAGTGAAGGTCAGTAGAGATCTGTTCCCGCCTGACGTGGGACTTTTCATTCGACCCCATACGTCACTGTGTATGAGCTGCAGGGGGTGTGTGTGTTTTTTTTTAGATGCCTGTGGAAGGGGTACACGTGTGGCTTCTGCTCCAATACAGCATTTGCATTTCATGAGCACTTTGCAAGGCACTATTGTTAAATCTTCTAATAAACCTCTCTTTATAATGTCCTGTATAGCTTTTGGACTTCTGTGCCCCAGCCGCCTGTGCCATAAGTAAATACATTTGCTGTGTGGGTCACTAGAGACTGTATTGGCTTGCTGGTCTGTAGTGATGAGATTGTATAGGTGATCATCCAGTTTTCCATTTGCGAGGAATCACTTATTATTGTTAATTGTGCATTCATCACCCTGGAACTTTACTGTGAGACTGTTGTTTGCAAGACTTTCACTGATAGAAGGCTGCCTTCTAGTTCTGGAACATACAGCACTTTCTTTACAAGGATACTCTGCTTGCCTTGTGGTGTAATGCAGTTCAGGAAGCCCTGGCCTTTACCTTTGGATGTGATGCTTTTCCTGTTTGCTAGGAAAACTTTGTCTTTTGCACTGTAATCAATGTTTGTGAAGAAGGTCTCGTTGCTAGTCATGTGGCTTGTCACACCTGAGTCTATGCACCAGCCACGTGGCTTGCGGCTCTTGGTCACTTCAATGGTGCCACTGCCACTCCATAATGTATCTGCAGTTTCCTTTGTGATTGCTTTGACTCTTTGTTTTGTGGATAGCTCTAGCTTTCGCTGCTCGGCTTTCCAGCTAGAACAGACCTTTTTTAAGTGACCGGTCTCCTTACAGCGAAAACAGGCTCTGCTTTCTTTGTTGTGCTTTATGTCTTTGTACATCTTAAGAGCTTTGTCATCATGGTGTGTATTTTCTTTCCTTCTGTCACAGTCATCAATTAATTTCCCTTTGACGTATTCCAGTGTCAGCTCCTGTTCGGGTTAGGTTTCTAAAGTGTTAATAAGAGCAGTATATGTCTCTTGAAGGCTGCAGAGGAGCAGGGCAACAATATGATTATCTTTGATGTCCTCTCCGATGTCACACAGCTGCTCTATGATCTCTAGCATAGCATTCACATGGTCACACATTTTCTGGCCTTCTTCTAGTCTCATCTTATACAGCTTTCTTAGCAAAAACAGTTTGCTGTTTAGACTTAAACGCTCATGCAGCATTTGTAATGAAGTCCCCATACCTTTGGCCATTTTCTCTGTTCTTATGTGGATAAGCTGGTCATCTTCCACTAGCAAGCTTTTAATTGCTTTTGCCTGCCTATTTTTCCTGTCCAATTCCTCTGTCTCTCCATTTGAGGGTTTGTCTGTATTCAGCACTTGCCACAAGTCATCTTTGCCTAGAATGATTTCTAGTTTAAACTTCCAAAGCTGGTAATTGCCATTGTTCAGCTTTGCAATTGCAAACTTCACATCTAAACCGCTTTCCATCTATCATCTGCTTGTATACAGTACTCACAGACTCACTGTAATTACCACATTTTTGGGCTTTTGGTGTTGAAAACCAACAAAATGGAATTATATGCATACAATATATTACCAAAAGTATTGGGATGCCTGCTTTTACACACACATGAACTTTAATGGCATTCCAGTCTTAGTCCGTAGGGTTCAATATTGAGTTGGCCCACCCTTTGCAGCTATAACAGCTTCAACTCTTCTGGAAAGGCCGTCCACAAGGTTTTGTTGAAAAAATTTTTTATTGAGGTTTACAAAGTATAAACAGGTACAGTGCAGTAATATCAATGCAGGTTAGCTCGAATACATACAGATAGATGCATATGATTGAGCATAGATAAGGCGAGAACAAAGCAAAATTCTTTTATAATAATGGGAGGGGGGGGGAGGGAATGGGGATCTGCCAAGCGGATTATTCTTCTTAAAGACTATGAGCTGACCAACATAACACCCATTATGATGGGTGTATAACAGTATATTACAATACAACCTCAGGAGTGGAAGCATAGTGTAGACAACAATGTCTTATAAAGATGCATTATGTTTAGGTAATAACGATGTAGGCTGTGAGATAAACTAATGTCAGAGATAGGAGGAACATGGAAGTCAAGAGGTTGTGATAACTTTGTAGAGAATTATGGTGTATGGAAACTGGGGGGGTCTGTCTGATTAGGATACTTAAGTTTAAGGTTGCCCAGGGAATTGGAGATATCTCTTTTCAGGTACCAATCAGTGTATCGGAATGGGCGCATGACATCTTGTAGAGTCGTCTTAGTGAACGTGGCTTCTATATATTTACGCCATCTCAGGAAGAAGCGCGAAGTAGAGCGAAAGTTCAGTGAAATGGTGTCGAGCCGTTCCATGTAAAAAAGTGACGTCATAGCTTTTTTAACTTCAGATAATGCAGGTGGCGTTGTTGAAATCCAGTGTTTCATTATCGTTCTGCGGGCTACTAGAAGGAGTAGATGTGCCCATTGGGGAATAGTCGTAGGTCCTCTGGTTGTTGGAGGAGCTGTTTGGGGCGTGTATCCAAATAGGCACAATAGTTGATCTCTTGGGATTTGTGCTTTATTGATCCTGTCAATGTGATCTAAGACAGAGTTCCAAAATGTAGTTATGGCTGTGCAGTCCCAAAGACAGTGCAGTAGGGTGGGGCGTGGTTTCGAGCACCAGGGGCAGTTCATTTGACTTGGGTTGTCTTTGGTGAAGTAAAAAGGGTAGTATGCTCTGTGTATAATTTTGAATTGGGTTTCCTGCCACGTTTCAGATATCGTTAGTTTGCGGACTTGTCTGTATCCTTCAAGTATTTTTTCTGACAGATCATCATCTCCTAAGATAACAGACCATTTATGAAACGGTTTGAGGTGGTATTTTGCAGACTGATGTTGGATGAGGTAGGAGTAGAGATTGGTGATGGAGTAGTCATTTTGCTGTAATACTGTGTCTATGAAGGATTTCTGGAAGGGATCAGATGTGGGCCCATAGCAAGACTTCAGATAGTTGATTAATTGAAAATAGAAGAACATGTGTTTTGATGGTATGGAGAATTCACTAGCCAGTGATTGGAAAGGTTTGAAGCGCCTCGAGGAGCCTTGGTATATGGAGACTACTTTCGTGAGGCCATTGGATCTCCATTGGTCAAACGCTTTGTGCATCGTGGATGGGAGAAACATAGGGTTTCCTTGAATGATTAAATGCCTGGAGATATTTGAGGGAAGCCCCAGTAATTTTCGTACTTCTCTCCAGGCAATTATAGTGTCTCTGATAAGTGTATTTGACTTGAGGTGAGGTGGGAGAGTGTTGAGGTTAGAATGGAGGATGGCTGATAACGTGTGAGGTGAGGTCATGGCACCTTCAAGAGAGGTATTGCAATATTTCGACTTTCCGTTCAGCCAATCCAAACCTTGCCTAAGCAAACATGACAAATTATAAAAACGTAAATTGGGCAGACCCGCCCCACCCTCGGACTTCGGGAGACATAATTTTTGTAGCGCAATACGTGGTTTTTTGCGAGACCAAATAAAAGTAATTAATGCTTTATGGATTTTCTGCACATCTGAGTGTTTTAGTAATAGCGGTATGGTCTGCATTGGGTATAGCAGGCGCGCAAACGACACCATTTTGAATAGGTGACATCTCCCAAAGAGCGAGAGGGGGAGGGCCGCCCAAGCTTCCAACTCCTGCACAATCTTAGTTATTAGAGGTGGGTAGTTAAGTACATAGAGAGAGGAGGGTTCACGTCCTATGTGTATGCCTAGATATGTGATATATCGGGATGCCACTGTAAATGGTGATAGATGTTTCCACTTAGTTGACAATCGTGGGTGTAGTGGTAAGATCTCGCTTTTATCGAGGTTAATTCTAAAGCCTGAGCTCAATTGAAAAGCCGCAAATAGTTCTCCCAGTTTTTCAAAGTCTGAAAGAGGATTAGTGGAGAACAACAGTATGTCGTCTGCGAATAAAGCGGATCTGAGAACTTGGTCCCCTATTGCGATTCCGCTGACCCCATCCTGTGCGTTGAGTAGTCTGGAAAGTGGTTCTATGGCCAAGTTAAAAAGTAAGGGGGAGAGTGGGCAGCCCTGTCTCGTTCCCTTAGTCAGAGGGATCGAGGGCGACATGAAATCGGGAGTGACAAGTCGAGCTGTCGGGGAAGCATACATTTGTTGAAGGAAACTCAAGATAGGACCCGTGAAGCCGAATTGTTGTAGTACTCGAAACAGCCAAGACAAACTAACGTTGTCGAAAGCTTTCTCGGCATCTAGTGATATAATAGCGACATCTTGGTCTGGGTGAGTTGTAGCGTAGTGTAACGCCATTAGTACTTTTCGTATATTTAAAGTGGCTGATCGACCCGAAACAAATCCCGATTGAGCTGGGTGTAGTAATGAAGGGAGAAGATGTGCTAAGCGCGACGCAACAATTTTAGAGAGGATTTTGACATCTACGTTTATGAGGGATATTGGGCGATAGGAACCTGGCAGTTGGGGGTCTTTTCCTTTTTTAGCTATCAGTTTGATGTGGGCTTGTGTCCCTGTAGGGAGATATGGTCCCCCATCCCACATGGCTGCATATACGTGTTTCAGGGTGTCCGGGATGAAGTCTTTGGTCATTTTATAAAATTCAGTCATGTATCCGTCAGGACCAGGGGCTTTATTAGAAGACATATTTTTGATCGTTCGTCGGATATCGTCAGTTGTGATAGGTGCATTAAGTGCCTCTAGTTGTGCATTTTGAAGTCTGGGTAGATGTACTTTGGATAGGAGGGCTTCCGTAGTGGCTGGATCCATTTGGTCAGCAGCATATAAATCTGTGTAATATTTTGTGATTACATTACTGATTTCATCAGTAGATGCAATTAGGGATCCATCCGCATTTCTCAAGGTAGAGATGCGGGTGGGTCGTCTTGTTCCTGCACATAGTTTAGCCAGTAACTTGCCAGCTTTGTTGCCATACCTGTGAAAATGCAATTTAGAGTATGCCATCTTAGCCGCCTCCTGTTGTTCCGCCCAGAGATCAAACGTGCACTTAGCTTGTCTCCACGTTCGGATATTATCGGGTGTACGATTTAAAGTCAAGCAGTCATGGGCTGTACGGAGCGCTTCACTAGCTTGCCGGTATTGTTGTTTAGAGTGTTTTTTGAATTGTGTGGTATATGAAATGATCGTCCCCCGGAGGAAAGCTTTGCCAGCTTCCCAGAAGAGATTAGGTTCGGTGATATGGGCTCCATTGGTGGAGACATAATCGTTCCATGCTGTCTTTAGCGTGTGTTGAAAATCTTGGTTGTCCATCAAGTAGGATGGAAAGCGCCATATGGGCGAAGGAGATGCAGGTGCCATTTGTGTCATGTGTATAGATATAGGGCTATGATCTGATATCCTAGCGTCTAAAATCTCTGATTCGCATAGGGTGTTGATTAGTGCAGGGGAGGCAAAGAAGTAATCGATGCGTGAGAAGGAGTTGTGCGGGGGTGAGAAGAAAGTGTATTCCCTATCTGCCGGATGGTACAAACGCCAAGTATCAACATATTGCATGGAAGCAATAGTTTGTGCCAGTAGGGTAGATTCAGGCGCACGTGATGTGGGATTATGTGTTCGGTAGGTTGAATCCCTTGTGCGGTCTGCTAGCGTGGACATGACCGAGTTAAAATCTCCACCTACCAAGTGTAATGTTTCAGGAGCGGAGAGTATCCATTGCACCATGTCTTGGAAGAAGGAGGTGTCTGGTGGGTTAGGAGCATAAATGTTAGTGATAGCCACTTGTTTGTTGTCTATTGTCAGGTGTAGGGTCATTTTGCGGCCTGATGAGTCAATCCTAACGTCTCTTAATGTGTGTTTTAGGTTTTTATGTATTAATATGGCCACACCCGCTTTGCGCCCTAGTGCAGGCGATCCATATACTGTACCCACCCATAATTTACGTAGGCGGGTTAGATCGTCTGCAGACAGGTGCGTTTCCTGTAGCAGGGCCACATCCGTCTGAAGACGTTTCAGATGTCTAAGGATAGCCATACGCTTACATGGAGAGCGGAGTCCCTTGACATTCCATGAAGTAAACTTTAAGTGGTTCTCACCGGTTGAAAAGGCCATGTCCGATGTTGAGGAGTATATTGAGTTAAGGATATGAAATAAGGTCTCCAATCAGACAATGCATCTGCAATCAGAAGGTCACTCAAGTTTCCTGAGGTTATAAGTACTGAGCATGTGACTAGATTCGAAAAGTAAACATAGCTACTGATAATAGAAAAGAACAGCTTGGCAGAAATTAAATGGGAAAAACCTTTAACATTTATCATGGGCTTCACTTTTTTCCACATGAGGTTCGTTCACTTTTCATGGCTCCATCAATCTCCCATGCCACTCTCGGCTGCAGGTGTTGAGCCAGAGGGAGGGGGGTATAAGGGCATGGGGGAGGAGATGTGGGTAAATTGGAAGTCCTGGGGACTGAGGATTTACATGGGGCATAGCAAGTCCTCACCTAGGAGGGCAGCGTCCTTGAAGGACTAATTTTATAAAGTAGCACTAGGAATAAGGGGAATCAGAGGAGCGGATCTGCAATTGAAGCCTCAGTGGTGGTTAAACAGCTTAGCCCGTAAACAACGCAAGTTTTTTAAATCAATACCACTATGGTTAACCAAACGAATACTGAACAAACAAAACCGTGCCCAAGTATAGCAGCATGTTGCAATATTAACTGCGGCTATGCATTTAGGCATATATGGTATAAAAGGTGTAGAAACAAGGTGAGGAAAGATGAAGGGGAGCATGTGAGGGGAGTAATACTACCCGTCTCCCAGATAGGTGGAGCAACATTTGGTCCTTGTAGGTCATCAGCGGTGCCCTGAACGATCCTCTTTCTGTGCGGCACGAAGACGCTTGTATGGGGGTTTGGTTGGGCTACGTTGGGGTTTAGCAGACGAGGATGGGGGGGTCCCCGATGTTGTAGCATATTCCTCTGTTGAGTTGTTATGTTCCATTTCTGTGTCCAGGGTAGAGACAAATTTTTCCGCTTCGTCAAGTGTGGTGAAAGTGAGTTGTTCTCCATCATGAGTTTGAACTCGAAGGGTTGCCGGATATACCAAGGAAAATCTGAGCTGATGGTTGTATAAAATGGTGCATATTGGAGAAAAAGCCTTGCGTTTATTCATGACCTCAACAGAATAGTCCGCGAACAGTAGCAGTTTCGCGCCATCTACCGTTAGTGAGCGGGAGCGACGGAACTTTTGCATAATGGCATTCTTATCTGCGTAGTTCAAATATTTGACAATAACATGTCGGGGTTTCATGCGGGTTTCCGTGTATTGCCCAATGCGATGCGCTCTTTCTATTATGCACGGTATGCGGAGGCCCAGTTGTTCGGGGATGATCTTTGCACATATATTTGTTAGTTGTTGAGTGGTGATTGATTCAGGGAGTCCTATTATCCTTAGATTGTTTCGTCTCGAACGATTCTCGAGATCGTCGAGTTTTTCCCAGATCTCTCTGTGTGTAATGCTCATACGTGCTACTGCAGCAGATGTAGCAGTAGCTTCATCTTCCAGTGAGGAGATCCGTTCCTCTGTGTGTGAAATCCTCTGTGCTTGTGCCTGCACTTCTATATGGAGCAGCTCTAGCCCTCTGCTTACTGCTGTGTCCACTGTGGCTGCCAGAGTAGGTCCCAGCAGTGCTACAACTGCCTGGGCTATGCCTTCAGGTGAGGCAGGGTCAGCAGCCATGGTTACTGAGGCTGAGGGATGTAAGGCAGGCGGTTGTGGAGGCTGTGGAGGCGGCTGCAGCTGTTCGGCTGGAGAAATCACGGCCGCCATTTTAGCTGCGCCTGTCTCTGTCCCCTCTGCCTGTGTCAGTGAGGCGGACGCCGCTCGGGCGTATGATCGCTCCACAAAGCGATCCATCTGTGTCTCCTCCGAGTGAGAATGTAGGGGGGGGGTCTCCCCGAGGCTTTCGCTGGGCTTTTATGCCGGTTTAGTAGAGAGTGTAGCGGGAGCTGAGGGTTCCTACCTCCTCCTCATGTGGCGCCGGAACCGGAAGTCCACAAGGTTTTGGAGTGTGTCTATGGGAATGTTTGACCATTCCTCCAGAAGTGCATTTGTGAGGTCAGGCACTGATGTTGGACGAGAAGGCCTGGCTCGCAGTCTCCGCTCTAATTCATCCTAAAGGTGTTCTATCAGGCCAGTCAAGACCCCCCCCCCCCAACTCCCTCATAAATGTCTTTATGGACCCTGCTTTGTGCACTGGTCTAAATCATTTAGCGGAGGGGGTGGGGGGGGGGGAATTATGGTGTGGGGTTGTTTTTCAGGGGTTGAGATTGGCTTCTTAGTTTTAGTTAAGGGAACTCTTAAGGTGTCAGCATACCAAGACATTTTGGGCAATTTCATGTTCCCAACTTCATTGGAACAGTTTGGGGATGGCCCCTTCCCATTCCAACATGACTGCGCACCAGTGCACAAAGCAAGGTCCATAAAGACATGAATAAGCGAGTTTGGGGTGGAGGAAACTGACTGGCCTGCACAGAGTCCTGACCTCAACCCAAAAGAACACCTTTGGGATGAATTAGAGCAGAAACTGCAAGACAAGCCTCTGGGTCCAACATTAATGCCTGACCTCACAAATGTGCTTCTGGAAGAATGGTCAAACATTCCCATAGAGACACTCCTAACCATTGTGGACAGCCTTCCCAGAGGAGTTGAAGCTGTTATAGCTGCAAAGGGTGGGCCAACTCAGTATTGAACCCTACGGACTAAGACTGGGATGCCATTAAAGATCATGTGCATGTAAAAGCAGGCGTCCCAATACTTTTGGTAATATAGTGGATCCTTCTCCTGCAAAAGTCAGGCCACAAATTGCCTAATCCCACCTTTTGAGCTTTCCTATTCATCACTAAACAAGATGACTATCATATTAAAGGATCTGTTTTTGGAATGTCTCATTTAAAATTCATTGTACTGATGATGAACATTAATAATAAAAAAAAAAAAAAACTGGAGTAGTAATTTTCCCAAACAAATTAATTGAGAAAAATGCGTACCGAGGTTAATGGAGAGAGACAATCTCCCTTTCTGTAGCTCCAGCGTTATATAATCCCCTCGCTGTCCTTCACCGTGAAATAATACTCCATCACTCTGCATGCTCTTGAACTTCAGGGAGATGACATCTTTATATGTGGTCATCAGTTTCTGATTGAACCTGTAGAGGAGCGAGCTTCTGCCATCAAAGTCCGCCACATCAGATTCTAGAGAGGAGACAAAGAGGCAATTGACAGGCACTCGTGTAAGCAAACAAGCAAGGTCAATGATAATATCTCTTGCTATTGGCATCAACACAAGTAGTATCATTACGGACAATGTTGTCTACTTTCCCTGAATTGAATCCCCCTGGTGATTCCTTTAACGTACGCCTCATTGGAATTACATTATGTGCCCTTGCCGGTTATGTTTGCCGGTGGCACAGTGCAGTAATGGTGGAGGAGATGGCTTCATATTTCTAAATAAATCATACTATTAAACCCCAGGGAGTTTAAACTGCTATACAAGTTCTAAAGTTCCGCAGCACAGTGGCCGGCCCATAAGATACCGGCAACCCATCACAAAGTACTTTACCTTACTGCAGAAAAAAGGTTTCCAAGTTTGTAGAGTTAGGGATAACTTGGCAACATTTGTGAAATAAGAAGAATCACTTTTTCTCAAAGAGGACCTACTATTAATATGTTACCTCAACATTTCATATTCCTGATAGGTGTCTGTTGATCCATGTACTTGTCTTAAAAACGATCTTGTTCTCTTTGCAATGCTTCTTTTTGTGTGAAATACCTGCCAGATCCACATGCTATCCCAGTGATGGCAAACCTTGGCACCCCAGATGTTTTGGAACTACATTTCGCACGATGCTCATACTGTACACTCTGCGGTGTAGTTGAGCATCATGGGAAATGTAGTTCCAAAACATCTGGGGTGCCAAGGTTTGCCATCACTGTGCTATCCTATTTCAAACTGACCAGGTTAGGTAAGGAAGCACACTATCTCAGTGTGGTCAGTTTTCTGGCTGTGCTGCAATGGCCAAGACTTGTGCTTACACCCCCCCCCCCCCCCTCACAGTCATGTGTACTGCTGTTTTTCCACCCCAACCTCTATAAGCCCCTTATGCAGCTGAGAACAGAGAAAACTGAGCTCATAATATTCCCTCCGGCCCATGTCTCCTCCCCTGAATTCTCCATCAAGATCAATAATACAACCATCAGTCCCTCCCCTCATGCGTGGGCACTAGATGTAATCCTATACCAGTGATGGCAAACCTTGGCACCCCAGATGTTTTGGAACTACATTTCCCATGATACTCATCCACTCTGCAGTGTACTTGAGCATCATGGGAAATGTAGTTCCAAAACATCTGGGGTGCCAAGGTTCGCCATCACTGTCCTAGACTCTGATCTGTCCTTTCAGCCCCTTTTTAACCACTGAAACCACCAAGCTACTCATTTGCTCCCTTGTTATCTTTCACCTTGACTATTGTAACTCCCTCCTCATAGGCCTACCTCTTCATAGGCTACCCCCTCTTCAGACTATCATGAATGCTGCTGCCAGACTCATCCACCTTACCAACCGTTCAGTGTCCTCCACCCCTCTCTGCCAATCCCTACACTGGCTTCCAATTGCTGAGCCATTTACAACTAAAGCCATTTACAACTCTGCCCCGTGCTATATCACCAATCTTCTCTCCAAATATCACCCAAACCGTCCTCTCCGCTCCTCCCAAGACCTCCTGCTCTCTAGCTCAATTGCTTCCTCCTCCTTCAGTGCTCCTCTCCAAGACTTCTCCAGAGCCTCTCCCATCTTCTGGAACTCACTACCCCAACTTATCTGGCTATCTCCTCTTCTGTCCACTTTTAGGCGATTCCTGAAGACTCATCTCTTCACGGAGGCCTATCCTGCCTTCAGCTAATAACCAAATCTTCTATTTCTCCCATTAGTTCATCCTTCACAGTTATTACCTTTTGTTCCACCAGCCTCTCCCTATTAGATTGTAAGCTCGCAGGAGCAAGACCCTCCTAACCCTTTTGTATTGAATTGTATTGTCTCTGTATCGTCTCCCTTTTTATTGTAAAGCACTGCGCAAACTGTTGGCGCTGTATAAACCCTGAATAATAATAATAATAATAATGTGATAAATGTAAAAAAGGAAAAAAGGTATTTATAATGTTTTCATATACATACAGTATATATATATATATATATATATCTATATATATATCTATATATATATATATCTATCTATATAGATATATATCTATATAGATATATATATATATATCTATATATCTATATAGATATATAGATATATATATGTATATATATATATATACATATATATATATATATATATATATATATACATATATATATATATATACATATATATTATATATATATATATATATATATATATATATATATATATATACATATATATATATATATATATATATATATATATATATATATATATATACATATATATATATATATATATATATATATATATATATATATATATATACATATATATTATATATATATATATATATATATATATATATATATATATATATATATATATATATATATATAATATATATATATATATATATATATATATATATATATATATATATATATATATATATATATATATATATATATATATATATATATATATATAATATATATATATATATATATATACATATATATATATATATATATATATATATATACATATATATATATATATATATATATATATATATATATGTATATATAAACACAAATGTTTTGCATTTCATTCTTACTTTAAACTTGAATAGGTTATTTCTAAAAGGTAACGGTTCACATACTTCTAGAATGCTTAGTCTACAACCGTCTTAGCTCCTACCTCAGTAAAAATAACCTTCTTGACCCCTTACAGTCTGGCTTTTGCTCTCAGCACTCCACAGAAACTGCCTTACTAAAACTCACTAATGATTTACTAACTGCTAAAACCAATGGTCACTACTCCATACTCCTAATTCTTGACCTCTCTGTGGCCTTTGATACTGTTGACCACCCCTCCTTCTCAATAAACTCCGTTCCCTTGGCCTCCAAGATTCTGCTCTTTCCTGGTTCTCCTCCTACCTATCACAGCGCTCCTTTAGTGTTACCTACAACTCTATCTCCTCCTCTCCATTGCCCCTTTCTGTGGGGGTCCCCCAAGGCTCTGTTCTCAGACCCCTTCTCTTCTCTATCTACACCTCCTCCCTTGGTCACTTGATAACCGCCCACGGCTTCCAATACCATCTATACGCCAAAGACACCCAAATCTATCTGTCTACTCCTCACCTCACTCCTTCAGTCTCCTCTCATATTACTAACTTACTAACTGATATGTCAGCATGGATGTCGCACCACTTCCTTAAACTAAATCTCTCTAAAACCGAGCTGGTAATATCCCCCCCTGCCCCTGCCCCCCTCCATGACTTTTCCATCAAAATCAATAATGCAACCATCAATCCCTCCCCTCATGCCAGGGTACTCGGTGTAATCTTAGACCCTGACCTGTCCTTTCAGTCCCATATCCAAACGTTGTCGAAAGTTTGTAGACTTCACCACCGTAACAGCTCTAAAATACGCCTCTTTTTAACAAATGAAACCACCAAGCTACTAATTCAACCCCTTGTTATCTCTCGTCTTGACTATTGCAACTCCCTTCTCATTGGCCTACCTCTCCATAGGCTCCTCCCCTCTTCAGTCTATCATGAATGCTGCTGATTCATTGAGGCCCTACCTCACATTTTGGAGGATCTAAAGGATCTGCTACTGGCGGCTTGGTGCCAGATACCACAGCATACCTTCAGAGGTCTAGTGGAGTCCAGTGCCGGGACAAGGTCATCCAGCCCCCAGGGCAAAGATGCCAAACTGCGCCCCCCCCCCCATTATATCCAAGCTTAGGGGATAGTACCCCCAGCAGTCACTTGCTTGGCAATAGGAGGATTTTTAATAACAGTGGAGTCATCACAAGAACTGATGCTGTGCATGGTGGGAGACCTCTCTGGCAGACAGAGAACACAGCCTCCTGGCTCTCTACTGCTCTCTTCGCAGCTCCCCGAGCTTGGCTGACAGGAGATGTGATGCCGCTGTCACTCAGTCATAGTCAGAATGCAGGGCGCCCCCATCCCTGCAGTATACAACTGCGCCCAGGGCTCCTGTACCTTCTGCCCACCCCTTGTCCTGGCCCTGGTGGAGTCCATGCCTCATAGGGCCAGGGCTGTTTTGGTGGCAAAAGTCAACTCAACATTAGGTGGGTGGTCATAAAGTTATAGCTGATGGGTGTAGATATGCCTTTACCAACCCAGAGACTCCTCCTCATGCAGCCCTGATATCTATCTAACCATCGCTGAGGATCACTCTTTTTTAGTTGATTCCATGTTGCAGTTTTCATAAACAAATCCCTATTTTTTCTTTATTTGTTTTCCTTTTGCACACAATAGACATTTGCTAAAAAGAACAATCAGCTCAGTAGTAGCTCCTTCCTTGTCCTTCTACATAATCAGATGACTTAAATCCAGAAAAAAAAAAAGAAAAAAGGTGGATCAGCACATCCGTCTGGATAGCTTAACATGTCACTTTTAATTCCCATCTCGGCAAAATATAAAAGACAGCCGGTCCGCGTTTACAGACGCATTTCGACCTAACAAGGTCTTGTTCCCACCAATCAGACAACTTAAGCAATCTTCATATCAAAGCGGGGTCTTCTACAGCTGATTGCCTGACATGCTTTAGCAGGAACCGCCTCGGCCTTTTAAGTACTCCGAGGAAAGAAGAACAGAACAGAGTCTTCTGACTCCGCCATTTGAAAGGCGCTACATCCCAGTTATCTGAACTACATGCCAATGTATTTATGGAAAACCAAGAACACAAATGTACTATAATGCAGCTTATCAGTAACTCTACTTCATGGCTAAACTTATATTCTTTTTTATTTATTTATTTTTTTCAGGCTTTTAATTATTTAATTATTTCACCTGGTGATCCCGCCAGTAGCACACTTCCTGCTCAGATACCGCAATGTACTAAAGGAGGGGCATTGTTGTCACCCTTGCATAGTAACTGTGTTGGCATTACAGAACACCTCCTCCTCTCTTCATTTCCATTAACCGCTTTAGATCCGGGCCATTGCCAAATGACGGCAACAGCGCGGATCTAAATTGCCGGGACTACGTCCATTGACGTCGTCCCGTGCACATGCGGCCTGCGCGCCCCCTGCAGGGCGCGCGCGGCGCGCTCGGTGATCAGCGAGTCTATGAGACTCGCCTGATCACAGATCAGAGTAAGGGGTTGGTCCCGACCCCTTACCACATGATCAGCTGTCAGCCAATGACAGCTGATCATGTGATGTAAACAGAGCCGGTAATCGGCTATTTTTCCTCCTCGCGCTGACAGCGCGAGGAGGAAAAAAAAGACCCGATCACCGGCGGCCGTGATCGGGACATCAGTCCCGATCACGGCGATCATCTAACACAAGGCAATAGGCAGCAGTGCTGCCTACCAGTGCCCACCAGCGTCACCCATCAGTGCCCACAGTGCCATCAATCAGCGCCACCCATCAGTGCCCACAGTGCCACCCATCAGTGCCCACAGTGCCACCCATCAGTGCCCACAGTGCCACCCATCAGCACCCACATCAGTGCCACCCATCAGCACCCACATCAGTGCAACCCATCAGCACCCACATCAGTGCAACCTATCTGTGCCCATCAGTGTCACCTACCAGTGCCGCCCATCACTGCCCATCAGTGCCACCCATCAGTGCTGCCCATCAGTGCCCCCCCATCAGTGGTACCTATCCGTGCCACCCATCCGTGCCACCCATCCGTGCCACCCGTCAGTGCCACCTATCTGTGCCAACCATCTGTGCCAACCATCCGTGCCACCCATCCCTGCCGCCCATCCGTGGCCATCAGTGCCGCCTTATCTGTGCCCATCAGTACCGCCTTATCTGTCCCCATCAGTGCCGCCTTAACTGTGCCTATCAGTGCCGCCTTAACTGTGCCTATCAGTGCCGCCTTATATGTGCCTATCTGTGCCCATCAGTGCAGCCTATCAGTGCCCACCAGTGCCGCCTCATCAGCGCATATCAATGAAGGAGAAAAATTACCTGTTTGCAAAATTTTATAACAAACTATTAAACATGATTTTTTTTTTTTCAAAAATTTCCATCTTTTTTTGTTTGTTTAGCAAAAAATAAAAACCCCAGCTGTGATTAAATACCACCAAAAGAAAGCTCTATTTGTGGGAAAAAAATGATAAAAATTTCATTTGGGTACAGTGTTGTATGACCGCGCAATTGTCATTCAAAGTGCGACAGTGCTGAAAGCTCAAAATTGGTCTGGGCAGGAGGGGGGTTTAAGTGCCCAGTAAGCAAGTGGTTAAAGAGGAAATAAATCCTGGTGGGTTTTACTTCCTCTATATTCCCCTTCATTCCCCTACATTCATATATTTAACTCAGGTGCTGTCCATTTCTTCTGATCATCCTTGAGATGCCTCTTAAATAAGATATTTATAAGATACAGGTCTGTGAGAGCCAGAAATCTTGCTTGTTTTTAGGGGACCAAATAATTATTTTCCACCATAATTTGCAAATAAATTCTTTCATAAATCAGTCAATGTGATTGTCTGAATTTTTTTTCCACATTGTGTCTCTCATAGTTGAGGTATACCTATGATGACAATTACAGGCCTCTCTCATCTTTTTAAGTGGGAGAACTTCCACAATTGGTGGCTGACTAAATACTTTTTTGCCCCACTGTAACTATGATGTACCCAAATAAAACTTCTGTTTTTTTTTTTTCCCCCACAAATAAAGCTTTCTTTTGGTGGTATTTGATCACCTCTGCGGTTTTTCATTTTTGCACTATAAACAAAAAAAGACCAATAATTTTGAAAAAAAAATATATATATTTTTTACTTTCTGCTATAAAACATATTCAATAAAAATGTAAAAAATCGAATGTATTCATCAATTTAGGCCAAAATGTATTCTGCTACATATTTTTGGTAAAAAAAAAACCCAATAAGTGTATATTGATTTGCACAAAAGTTATAGCGTCTACAAACTATGGGATAGATTTATGGAATTTTTATTTATTTTTTTACTAGTAATGGCAGCGATCAGAGACTTAAAGCGGCGGACAAATTGGACACTAAGTGACACTTATGACAGTTTTTTGGGGAACCAGTGACACCAATATAGTGATCAGTGCTAAAAATATACACTGTCATTGTGGTAATGACACTGGCAGGGAAGGGGTTAACATCTAGGGTGATCAAGGGATTAAATGTGTGGCCAACATGTGTTACTGTGTGCAGCCAATCGCAGCACAGCCAGGGCGGCACGGGGGCGCATGGGTGCGATCTCTACCCCAGCGTGCGAATCACGTACTAGGCACGTGATCCGGTGGAGAGCTGCCGAACCTGCCGCAGTATACAGTATCTATGGTGGGTGGTCCACAAGCGGATAAAGTATAACTAAAGGCAAAACTTTTTTTCTAGGTTTTTTTTTTAGTTTTGGACAGAGTAGAGAAAGGTTAGAGACCTTGCTTTGTGCACTGGACCAAATCATTTGGCGGAGGGGGGATTATGGTGGGGGGTTGTTTTTCAGGGATTGGGCTTGGCTCCTTAGTTCCAGTGAAGGGAACTCTTAAGGCGTCAGCAAACCAAGACATTTTGGACAATTTCATGCTCCCAACTTTGTGGGAACAGTTTGGGGACGGCCCCTTCCTGTTCCAACATGACTGCACACCAGTGCACAAAGCAAGGTCCATAAAGACATGGATGAGCGAGCTTGGGGTGGAGGAACTTGACTGGTCCTGACCTCAATCTGATAGAATACCTAATTAGAGCGGAGACTACAAGCCAGGCCTTCTTGTCCAACATGAATGCCCGACCTCACAAATGCGATTCTGGAAGAATGATCAAACATTCCCATAGACACACTCCTAAACCTTGTGGACGGCCTTCCCAGAAGAGTTGAAACTGTTATAGCTGCAAAGGGCGGAGCCAACTCAATATTGAACCCTATGGACTAAGACTGGGATGTCATTAAAGTTCATGTGTGTGTAAAGGCAGGCGTCCCAATACTTTTGGTATTATAGTATATATATATATATATATATATATATATATATATATATATATATATATATATATATATATATATATATATATATATATAAATATATATATATATGGCATTCACGCAAAAAAAAAAAAACTGCTGTCATTAGTGATTTATTTTCTGAAGCTCCTGAAAGCAAACAGATTTTCCTTGTGAAAGAGAATGATGATAATTCATTAACAGCACAAGTTCCGCAGAGGTCCATCTGTGGAAACAGCCTTAAAGGGCCACTAGAAGGCTTGGCACAACAGGTGCGTACAAGGTAGCATATGTTGGCCTCTCATAAGTTACGAGATTAGAAAAATGAGCAGACTTGGTCGGCTGCCGCAATTGATTCCGCCATATGTTATTGTATGTTGTTTAGGTCTGTGCAAATCTTTACACTCCAAACTGAAGTCCTTGCCTGCATCAGAGATTTTATGTGAGTGCGTTCTCTTACGTCTCCGGCAAGCATTACATTTTAGGTCTGTACATACAGTATATATATATATATATATATATACACACAGTACTGTGCAAAAGTTTTAGGCAGGTGTGAAAAAATGCTATAAAGTAAGAATGCTGTAAAAAAAAAAAAATATATATATATATATATATATATATATATATATATATATATATATATATATATATATATATATATATATATATATATATATATATATATACTGAACAAAATTATAAATGCAACACTTTTGTTTTTGTTTGCCCTTATTTATTATGAGCTGAACGCAAAGATCTACGACTTTTTCTATGTACACAAAAGGCCTATTTCTCTCAAATATTATTCACAAATCTGTGTTGGTGAGCACTTCTCCTTTGCCGAGATAATCCATCCACCTCACAGGTGTGGCATATCCAGATGCTGATTAGACAGCATGAATATTGCACAGGCGTGCCTTAGGCTGGCCACAATAAAAGGCCACTCTAAAATGTTTAACTGTACTGGGGGGGAGTCAGGGGGGTCCGAAAACTAGTCAGTATCTGGTGTGACCAACATTTGCCTCACGCAGTGCAGCACATCTCCTTGGCATAGAGTTGATCAGGTTGTTGATTGTGGCCAGTGGAATGTTGGTCCGTTCCTCCTCAATGTGCGAAGTTGCTGGATATTGGCAGGAACTGGAACACGCCGTCGTATACACCGATCCAGAGCATCCCAAACATGCCCAATGGGTGACATGTCCGGTGAGTATGCTGGCCATGCAAGAACTGGGATGTTTTCAGCTTCCAGGAATTGTGTACAGATCCTTGCACCAGGGGGCCGTGCATTATCATGCTGCAACACGAGGTGATAGTCGTGGATGAATGGCACAACAATGGGCCTCAGGATCTCTGTGGATTCAAAATGCCATCAATAAAATGCACCTGTGTTCGTCGTCCATAGCATACACCTGCCCCTACTATAACCTCACCACCACCATGGGCCACTCCATTCACAACACTGACATCAGAAAACCGCTCACCCACACAACGCCATACACGCTGTCCACCATCTGCGCTGTACAGTGAAAACCGGGATTCATCTGTGAAGAGAACACCTCTCCAAAGTGCCAGACACCATTAAATGTGAGCATTTTCCCACTCAAGTCGGTTACGACGATGAACTGCAGTCAGGTGGAGACCCCGATGAGGACGACGAGCAGATGAGCTTCCCTGAGACGGTTTCTGACAATTTGTGCAGAAATTCTTTGGTTATGCAAACTGATTGTTGCAGCAGCTGTCCGGGTGGCTGGTCTCAGATGATCTTGGAGGTGAAGATACTGAATGTGGAGGTCCTGGGCTGGTGTGGTTACACATGGTCTGCGGTTTTGAGGGCGGTTGGATGTACTGCCAAATTCTCTGAAACTCCTTTGGAGACGGCTTATGGTAGAGAAATGAACATTCAATTCAAGGGCAACAGCTCTGGTGAACATTCCCGCAGTCCACATGCCAATTGCACGCTCCTTCAAAACTTGCGACATCTGTGGCATTGTGCTGTGTGATAAAACTGCACATTTTAGAGTGGCCTTTTATTGTGGCCAGCCTAAGGCACACCTGTGCAATAATCATCCTGTCTAATCAGCATCTGGATATGCCACACCTGTGAGGTGGATGGATTATCCCGGCAAAGGAGAAGTGCTCAGTAACACAGATTTAAACAGATTTGTGAACAATATTTGAGAGAAATAGGCCTTTTGTGTACATAGAAAAAGTCGTAGATCTTTGAGTTCAGCTCATGATAAATAGGGGCAAACACAAAAGTGGTGCATTTATAATTTTGCTTAGTGTGTGTATATACACTTACACTTGCACACTTTTGTAATCAGGGATTTTGTAGGTTTAGGTCAGGAGTATGATTAACCAATTATTTAAAGCAGGTGCTAATGATCATCAATTTCATATGTAGGTTAAAACACAATCATTAATTCAGAGATAGCTGTGTAGGAGGTTTAAAAACTGGGTGGGGAACAGCCAAACTCTACTAACAAGGTGAGGTTGTGTGTGCATGTATATACAGTATCTCACAAAAGTGAGTACACCCCTCACATTTTTGTAAATATTTTATTCTATCTTTTCATGTGACAACACTGAAGAAATGACACTTTGCTACAATGTAAAGTAGTGAGTGTACAGCTTGTATAACAGTGTAAATTTGCTGTCCCCTCAAAATAACTCAACACACAGCCATTAATGTCTAAACCGCTGGCAACAAAAGCCATTTTTTCTCCCCGGTGTCATTTGACTCGTTAGTTACTCATTCAGATATGGTACTGTCACGGGACGCCCCACACTCTGCTTGAGTGCTTCCGTCATATACCGCTTCCTAAGTTCTGGAACACGAGTCCAATGGATCTGGCTATAGGAACCCCAAGAACTAGACAACACCAGTCTTGGAGTACATCAGAACTACCTTTATTTGAGATCTCACAGACCTTTATACAGCAGGGATGACTCAAAGCTAACCTAATTACCATGACCTAATTTACTACAAAATGTACCCAGACCAGATGACAGTCTTGTGGGCACCGAGCTTCACACTTCACACATTAATACAATTAACAATATAAACAACAATCTCCCCCCTCCTCAGCCTAGACCATTCGTCTATTAGCCAGGGCTGGTGGCTAATGTGATCAGCTCTCTCAATTAACATAAACACATGTTGATAACACCAGCATCTCCTCACAGGATGTGTCCCAGCAGAATGTGAATCAGTCTTATCAGCAGGGGGCTGCTGGAGGAATCCCCCCTCCCTCTTCAGGGACACAAATATACAGCAAGGAGTCCCCATGCAATATATACATGACTGAGTCCGATTAATACAGTTCAGACTGGATTTCTCATTCACCTCAAATGCTAGGGCCCATAATCGGTGGGCAACAGGCTTGCACACAGTCCTCTCCAACAGCCTCCGCTCTGGCCATGCCCGTGACATTTCTCCCCTTTCGGCAGGAGACTAACACAGGAGGAGACCCCAGACGGGTTGACTCCGAAGTTAGTAAACAGCTCCAGTCCTCTACTGCCTGTACCCACACAGTACCCCAAACAAATTATCCCAAACAGTGCATTACTCACCCAGCCATCCTCTGCCTCTCTCAGAGAACATATCTGCCGCTGGGGAGAGGCCCGGACTGGCCCTTCTCCCTGGAATCCTTTCTGCCGCTGGAGAGAAGACAGGGTGACTGGGCTCACTCTGTCATGCTGTTGGGGATCTGGGCCCACTGCCCAGCATCCCTGGGGTATACAGGTGGAGACTGAAGTCCCATCCACCTTCACAGGAAATCCATCCTCTGTTAGTTGAGGGCAGAGTCCAGCAGTCCTCGGCCCTGTTGCCAGCCCTTCTGCTGTAACCCCACACCATCTGTTCCGGCTAACTGTTGGAGAGGGATGCCGACTGCCCCGCCTCCCTGGAACTCTGTAGTTGTTGCCGGTGCTGGGCAGAGGTTGGTAGCACTCTGCCCTGTTGCCAGCACTTCTGCTGGGAACTCCGCATCCTCTGCTCCGGCTAACTGTTGGGGCAGGCAGCTGGCTTCCTCCACTCCCAAACTGTGTAGCTGCCATTGGGGAGGTGAGCCGGCTGCTTCCTTTTCCATTCCCTCATCTGGCTGCTGGGATGACATGTCGATGGTACTGTCTCCCAGGTACACGGATCTTTGCTGGGGAGGAAAGCCCACTTCCTCCACCCTGGCCAACTGTTGGGGAGGGACAACACACACCTCCTCTCCCTTCTCCCCCTGTATCTGCTGCTGGGAAGTGATTGCCATCTTCTCACCCATAGCCTCCACAATTGCTGCAGGTGTGGGGCAGAGGTCTTGGACCCTCTGTCCGGTTGCCAGCACTTCTGCTGGGGGTTTGCTAGGTGGTTCCTCCTCTACAGAAATGTCTATTAAATCCCCAGTCTCTGGAAGTGGTAAAAGTGTGGGACAGAGGTCTTGGACCCTCTGTTCAGTTACCAGATCTTCAGCTGGAGAAGTTTGTTTTAACTCCATAGATGCTGCTGGCAGAAAATCACATGTCCCTGTCAGTGTTGTGGGAGAAAGGCCGACTACCTCTTCTCTCAGGAAGGCCGAAGCCACTGTTGGTGCTGGGCAGAACACAGTGAACTTTGGCCCTGATAGCAGCTCTTCTGCTGGAGGCTCATCAGGTTGTTCTTCCTCAGCAGAAAAGTCTATCAAATCCCATGTCTCTGCAACTGATGTCGGGGAATAGGGGTTCATCATCTCCTGTCCATGGAACCCAGAAGATGTTATCATTTCTGGACAGAGGTTAGCAGAGCTCTGCCCTGTTGTCAGCACTTCAGGTTTGGGGACGGCAATCTCCGGATTTTCCACTGCCGATTCTCTGGCATGCTGCTGAACTTGTTCTAGCAGTTTCCTGTATGCCCTTTCCAGATGCTGTTCCTTCCTTAGCAAATGGTCCAGATCAGGTTTGAGCTCTGAGACCCCTGCAAGACCGAGCATAGACTCTCTATAGTCTCTCATGTCCTCAAGGTCAGGTTCCCCTTCATCGCCAAACATAAAAAGATCTGTAAGGTTCTCCCACAGCAATCCAGGGCCGCCAAAGTCATATCCCTCCGGAGAGCATTCTGTTGTCTCCCCTAAATATCCCTCCTCTGCGTGCCATTGCAGAGCCCGATATCGATTGTCCAGCTCTATCTCCTGCTGGACCAACCTGTCCAACTCAGTCACCCATTGCTCCTGGGGCTGCTCTCCCAGGAATGCCATCCGCAATGCCCGTTGGTCACTGGCCCGTTGCTCTTGGGTTGGAAAGCACTTGCCCTGTTTTATACCAGCGAGACGGAGGGCTGCAATCCAGAGCTCCACCCGAATCAGCTGCCTGAGCTCCAGGTATTCATCCTCAGACACAGTCCTGGTGTACGTTGAAAGGATGATCCGCAGCAGCCCCGGGAATTCTGATGCCAGGTCCATATCTCCGCTGGGGTGACTGAAGTCTGCTATGCTGATCTTGGATCCAGTTGGAGGTTTGGATGTCCCAGACTTCAGACTTCAGGAAGCTTTCCCGCTGCTTGCCACCAATGTCACGGGACGCCCCACACTCTGCTTGAGTGCTTCCGTCATATACCGCTTCCTAAGTTCTGGAACACGAGTCCAATGGATCTGGCTATAGGAACCCCAAGAACTAGACAACACCAGTCTTGGAGTACATCAGAACTACCTTTATTTGAGATCTCACAGACCTTTATACAGCAGGGATGACTCAAAGCTAACCTAATTACCATGACCTAATTTACTACAAAATGTACCCAGACCAGATGACAGTCTTGTGGGCACCGAGCTTCACACTTCACACATTAATACAATTAACAATATAAACAACAATCTCCCCCCTCCTCAGCCTAGACCATTCGTCTATTAGCCAGGGCTGGTGGCTAATGTGATCAGCTCTCTCAATTAACATAAACACATGTTGATAACACCAGCATCTCCTCACAGGATGTGTCCCAGCAGAATGTGAATCAGTCTTATCAGCAGGGGGCTGCTGGAGGAATCCCCCCTCCCTCTTCAGGGACACAAATATACAGCAAGGAGTCCCCATGCAATATATACATGACTGAGTCCGATTAATACAGTTCAGACTGGATTTCTCATTCACCTCAAATGCTAGGGCCCATAATCGGTGGGCAACAGGCTTGCACACAGTCCTCTCCAACAGCCTCCGCTCTGGCCATGCCCGTGACAGGTACCAAGCAAGTACAAATGTGAAAGGCTCATCAAAAATGACCTTCAATAAATCATGCACTGCTAAAAAGTTATAGTCACCCTCTAAGCCAACGTTTTTCAACCAGGTTTCCATGGAACCACAGGGTTGCTAGGGGTTCCTTGGCCAATGAGCAATTTCAACCTCTCAGATAAGTTCCCACTGATATAATTGATCTTTTTTAGCTATCTGTAAGAGGGTAATTCTTCCCAATGACTACAAGTGTAAGGAGTATTCTTCCCACCAAGCATCACACTAATGTATCTTGGGTTGTAGCTATAGGGTTTCTCAACCAAGGTTCCATGGAACCCTTTGGTTCCTCCAGAGGTTCCTAAGGGTTCCTCGTACAATGAGAATCGTCTACCTCACAGATAAGTTCCCACTGGCATTATTGATCTTTTTAACTATCTGTAAGGGGCTAATTCTTTCCAATGACCACAAGTGTAAGGAGTATTCTTCCCACTGACCATCACACTAATGTATCTTGAGTTGTAGCTATAAGGTTTCTCAACCAAGGTTCCATGGAACCCTTGGGTTTCTACATAGGTTCCTAGGGGTCCCGTGAGCAATGAGAAATGTCTGCCTCTCAGATAAATTCCCACTGACACTATTGATATTTTTAGCTATCTGTAAAAGAGTAATTCTTCCCATTGCTCACAAGCGTAAGAACCATTCTTCCCACCGACCATCACACTAATATATCATGAGTTGTAGAGATAGGGTTTCTCAACAAAGGTTTCATGGGACCCTAGGGTTCCTCCATAGGTTCCTATGGGTTCCTTGAGCAATAAGAAATTTCTGCCTCTCAGATAAGTTACCACTTACACCAATGATATTTTTAGCTATCTGTAAAGGGGTAATTCTTCCCAATGACCACAAGTGTAAGGAGCATTCTTCCCACCGACAATCACAGTAATGTATCATGAGTTGTAGATTTAAGGTTTCTCAGCCAAGGTTCCATGGAACCCTTGGGTTCCTCCAGAGGTTGCTAGGGGTTCCTTGGACAATGAGAAATTTCTGCCTCTCGGATAAGTTCCCACTGACACCATTGATCTTTTTATCTATCTGTAAGGGGGTAATTCTTCCCGATGATCACAAGTGTAAGAGGCATTCTTCTCACCGACCATCACAAGAATGTATCATGGGTTGTAGATATGGTAACGTTTTGCAGGGGTTCCCTGTGAGGGAAAGGTTATTTCAAGGGTTCCTCTGCATTGAAAAGGGTTCAGAAAGGCTGCTCTAAGCAAAAAAAAATATTTGAATAAGTTGTGGCTTGGTCAGGGTAAAAAAAAAAAAAACGCTCAGTAACACTATTAAATACCCAGACGGCAGGTTCAGAATAAAATGCCTATTGCAACAAGTAAACATTTAAAGGAAATGGAGTCATTTCCTACATCTGAACATAAGTTTCAATATAGAAACCCATCATTGTGACGAAGGTCACGGCGGATGGAAATGAGTTTTCAGCGTAGATTTCAAAGAAGCCAGTTCACGTTAGTCCCAGCAAGCGAACATTGCAGAGAAAAGACGAGAAGCTCTATCAGTCACAGCTATAGATAAAAAAAGGATAAACGTACCATCCCGGTGACGCATAATCTTCTCTCTGCCAACGTCTATGAGTGCAGTAAGGTGTGACTGAAACATTTTCTTTGGCATTTCTGTGGACGTGTTCTCCTTATTATATTGCAGGAATCACTTTTAATCAACACTTACAGTCACAATTTACTTAACCATCAAGAAAAAAAAAAAGCAAAGACGCCTAAAGGAGCGTTGTGTACGCCTTACTAAAGCAACCAGACAGCAGTAGGAGAAGCTTCCCCCTTCAAACACAAGACAACATGCGACTGAATGTCACCGCTAAGAATGAAGGACCTCGGGAGCGAGGATACTAATCAAAGCTGCTGAAGAATGTCATAACAATGGAACCGTGAACACTTCCTGCCGAAGAGCTGGTGATGTCAACATAGCCAAGCAGCTTAAGGGGAGAGGAGGTTCATCCATTGGACTGCCAGAGTGGTTTTTGCACATGTTTAAAAAACTAATTTTAACTACTTCAGCCCCGGAAGGATTTGCCCCCTTGCGATACGGCACTGCGTCGTTTTAACTGACAATTGCGTGGTCATGCGACGCTGTACCCAAACAAAATTTACGTCCTTTTTTCCGCACAAATAGAGCTTTTTTTTGGTGGTATTTGATCACCTCTGCGTTTTATATTTTTTGCGCTATAAACAACTTTTACTTTCTGTTATAATACATATTAAAAAATATATATATAAAAAATGTATTCATCAGTTTAGGCCGATATATATTCTTCTACATATTTGTGGTAAAAAAAAAAATCGCAATGGGCGTATATTGATTGGTTTGTGCAAAAGTTATCGCATCTACAAACTATGGGATAGATTTAGGGACTAGTAATGGCAAGTAATGGGACTGGTAATGGCGGCGATCTTCGATTTTTAGCAACATTGCGGCGGACAAATCTGACCCCAAATTACACTTTTTTTGGGGACTTGTGACATTATTACATTGATCAGTGCTATAAAAATGCACTGATTAATGTAAAAATGACACTGGCAGGGAAGGGGTTAACACTAGGGGGGCGATCAAGGGGTTAAGTGTGTTCCCTGGGTGTGTTCTAACTGTAGGGGGTGATGGGCTGCCAGGGGAATGACAGAGATCGCTGTTCTCGATCACTGGGAACAGAAGATCTCTGACATGTCATCTGGCAGAACGGGGGAATCGCCTTGTTTACATAGGCAGTTCCCCGTTCTGCCTCTGTACACCGCGATTGAGGGTCGCCAGCGGACATCGAGTCCGCTGGACCCAAGGACACGCTCCCGCGCCGCGTGGCGGGTGCACACGCTGTCTCCTATCCAAAGACCGACGTACACGTATGGCGGTTTGCGCAGGAGAGCCGACCTGCCGCAGTATAATGACGGCGGCTGGTCGGCAAGTGGTTATTCCTGAAGATTAGTTAAAGAGATTGTAAATGTTTGTAAATTCCCCACTGGTGCTCCTGGCTCCTCCCTTCCAACGAGTGCCCCTATAGAAAGACGCAGTGGTGGCATATTTTTTTTTTGAGGGGGGCAGCAAACAGTGCACCTACAGATAACTACCCCCCCGGTCGGTACTTACCTTATCTATGGCGTGGGCATCGCTCCCCCCCCCCCCCCCCGAGAGACGCGCGGTGGCTTGGCATCATGGCGGCTTCCGCCGTGTGTCTCCCCTCTCCTTCTAGGCCAATTGGAACGCTTCTCCCTTCGAAAAAATGGGAACCTGATTGGCCGAGAGGAGAATCAGTGTTACAATCGAGAATATTCATTCGCTATTGTTAAACAACTGGGTGGGCTCGGGCGCAGATAAAACAGATTGGAATCCATGCGTCTGATGCCCTTACAGAGCCAAACGACATACCCATAAATTTCTTTTGATCTGGTTGTTTGAATTATAAAAGTGGGGGTCCTCTAAGTACCTCTCCATCAAGTTTTACATATCGGTGTACATTGATCTACATATGTACACATACACTAAAAAAACATTGGCAGTACAAAGGTACAGTATCTGATTGGTGAGGGATCGTCTCCAACGATGCTCATTCTCTGTCCTATGGTTTTATATACTCAGACCTTATTATCTTCTGTTATAGATTGTCATTTAATTTCTCCTGAAAGAAATGTCCCTGATGAAGGGATCAATACTGAAATCCTGAAACGCGTTGGTCGAACTACAAAGGGGAACAACCGTTTTCAACCATACCAACTGTATTGTTTCCTCTTTCCATTTTATGTCTTAATTGGTGATGTATGCACCTAGTAGTTTTTAATAATACTTTAATACAGGGGTCTTCAAACTGCGGCCCTCCAGGTGTTCAGGAACTACAATTCCCATAATGCCTAGTCATGTCTGTGAATGTCAGAGTTTTACAATGCTTCATGGGATGTGTAGTTCTGCAACAGCTGGAGGGCCGAAGTTTGAGGATCCCTGCTTTAATACATTTTGCTAATTTCTATAAATATTTCTTGATCTCTTAATCAAGTTACCTTAAAAGTCCCATGTTTCTGGGGGGGGGGGGGGGGTACTCTTTCCCTGATGTAAAGGGGTGGGGGGGGGCTGTAATGTGAAGGGGGACTGGAGACACTAATGTAAATGGGGACTGTTATGGAAAGAAGGGGCTGTGATGTAAAGGGAGGGGGCTGTGATGTAAAGGGAGGGGGCTGTGATGTGAGGGGAGGGGGCTGTGATGTAAAGGGAGTGGGCTGTGATGTAAAGGGAGGGGGCTGTGATGTGAAGGGAGGGGGCTTTTATGTGAAGGGAGGGGGCTGTGATGTAAAGGGAGGGGGCTGTGATGTGAAGGGAGGGGGCTGTGATGTGAAGGGAGGGGGCTGTGATGTGAAGGGAGGGGGCTGTGATGTGAAGGGAGGGGGCTGTGATGTGAAGGGAGGGGGCTTTGATGTAAAGGGGGTAAATGAGGGGGCTGTGATGTGAGGGGGGAGCTAAGGACACTGTTGTAAATGAGAGGCTGTGATTTAAAGGGAGGAATGTCATGTAAAGGGAGGGGGGCAGTAATGTAAATGGGGACTGTTATGTAAAGGGAGGGGGCTGTGATGTAAAGGGGGAGGGGGGGACTTTGATATGAAGGGAAGGCTGAGGATACTGAAAGAAGAGGGGGACTGTGATGTGTAGGGAATCACTGCTCAAACATGGTATTCGGACCTCTGCATGGAAGGAAATTTTACTCTTTATGCTTCATTCTACCTGCAGCAGACTGATGACATCATCTTAGTTTAGACAAAGTCACCGGATTGGAGCTCATAGATAGTAAAAGGGTTTGTAAATCCTCGAGGTTTGCATTAAGGTGAAAGGCCTCCTGTGCTTCAGCTGCACCCCCCCCCCCCCCAGAGCACCCCTTTTACTTACCTGAACCCAGTCTTTCCTGTGCCGGAGACGAGCACACCCGCTCCAGCCGGTGTCTCGGCTCCTGATTGGATAGATGGATAGAAGCGCAGCCATTGGCTCCCGCTGCTGTCAATCAAATCCAATGACCTGGGAGCAAGGGGGCAGGGCCAAGTCCTGCTGTCTGTGTCAATGGACGCAGCAGCAGGACACGGGAGCGCGCCCGCACGAGTGCCCCCGAGGGAAAGCGCTTCTCCGTCGGGGGGGGGGCACCCGATGCGGGGAGGAGCCAGGAGCGCCACTAGGAGGGACCCCAGAAGAGGAGGATCGGGGGCAACTCTGTGCAAAACCAACTGGACAGAGCAGATAAGTATGACGTTTGTTTGTTTGTTTTTTTTTTTTTTTTTTCTTTAAACGAACCTTTACATATCCTTTAATTATCCGTGCAAAGTGTAGCTTAAAAAAAATGTAATACTGTTGCTATATATTGTGACATACAAGCAAATTATTCAAGCCGATCTACAGCTGGTTTTTAACAAGTAAAGAGGAGAATAACTTATAATGTGTTCTCATCTAATGTACATTATGGTTTTCCTTTAATCTTCTTACAATGGGGTTAGATGTCTGTAAAACGACCCTGGTTTTGTCTATACAATATAAATAATAATGGAGTTTAGTGCCGCAATGTCATCTTTGCACATTTTTTTTTTTTTTTTTTTAAGCATCAAAGGCGAAATTTCGACATCCTACCCATTAATGTGGGAATCTTTCCCCCCGAGTGATGTGGATAAGCGGAGACACGATGAACCCGCATAGCGATCCCCGGTACACATGGTAATACTTCCCACCTGCTTCACATCCCATTGATCCTACCATCAGGAATGACACTGATGCATTAACTAAAAGAAAATACATTTCATTTATGCATCATTATGTGGCAGCTTGATGTAAGATCAGTGAGCGATCGCCTGCAAATCCGACTTACATCAAGACCAGAAACGTCGACAGAACCAGCACAAAACACCCTGAAAGATACATATAAATATTTATATCTCCGGGAATTCTGATTTATACGCCGCGCTATAAAATGGCAAAATAAAAAAATGATTCTCGGTGTCACAGAATTAAAAGGGATGTAAAGTGCTTTCATGGTTACTTTATTTCTGTACTTTTTTAAATTATAATCTTGATTTAACCACATTTTCACCCCCCTTCCTGCCCAGGCCAATCTTCAGTTTTCAGCGCTGTCGCATTTCGAATGACAATTGCGCGGTCTCATGCGACACTGTACCCAAAATAAATAATATACGCTGATTTGGGTTATTTTCACCAAAGAAATGTAGCAGAATACAGTTTGACCTAAATGTAGGAAGAAAGATTATTATTTGCAAAATGCATTTTTTTTCAAATGTTTCGGTATTTTTAGCAAAAAAAAAAAAAAACCCAGTGGTGATTAACCACTTCAGCCCCGGAAAGGATTTGCCCCCTTAATGACCAGGGCCAATTTTTTGCGATACGGCACTGCGTCGCTTTAACTGACAATTGCGCGGCCGTACGACGTTGTGCCCAAACAAAATTGACGTCCTTTTTTCCGCACAAATAGAGCTCTCTTTTGGTGGTATTTGATCGCCTCTGCGTTTTTTATTCCTTGCGCTATAAAAAAAAGAAGACCGACAAGTTTGAAAAAAACACAATATTTTTTACTATTTGCTATAATAAATATCCCAATTCTGTAAAAAAAAAAAAAGCTAATTTTTTCTCAGTTTAGGCCGATATGTATTCTTCTACATATTTTTGGTAAAAAAAAATTGCAATAACTGTATAGATTTATGGTATTTTTATTATTATTATTTTTTTATTAGTAATGGCGGCGATCTGGGATTTTTCTTGTGACTGCGACATTGCGGCGGACACATCGGACACTTTTTTCTCAGTTTAGACCGATATGTATTCTTCTACATATTTTTGGTCAAAAAAAATTGCAATAAGCGTATAGATTTATGGCATTTTTATTATTATTTTTTTATTAGTAATGGCAGCGATCTGGGATTTTTATTGTGACTGTGACATTGCGGCGGACACATCGGACACTTTTGACACTATTTTGGGGCCATTCACATTTATATAGCGATCAATGCTATAAAAATGCACTGATTACTGTATAAATGTCACTGGCAGGGAAGGGGTTAAACACTAGGGGGGCGATCAAGGGGTTAAATGTGTTACCTAGGGAGTGATTCTAACTGTAGGGGGAGGGGACTCACAAGGGGAGGAGACCGATCGGTGTTCCTCTGTACTGGGAACACACGATCGGTCTCCTCTCACGTGACAGGATGTGGATCTGTGTGTTTACACACACAGATCCATGCCCCGGCTCTGCTACCGGCAATTGCGGGTGCCTGGCGGACATCGCGATAGACGAGTGACATGGCGGGCGCGCCCCCTAGACAACCGGGAAGCCCAGGACATCATATGATGCTCGCCCAGGATGGGAGATCCCTCCTGTGGACGTCATTTGACAATAGCTGGGATGTGAAGTGGTTAAATATATATAGTATAGTAATTAAAAAACAGACTCACATTTTCAGAAGATATGAAACAACACCCCAGATGATGACTGTTTAGTTGAAACATGTCGGGTGGACCCCTCACGACTGCCGCTATATGATTTTTACGCTGTTTCATATCTTCTGAAAATGTGAGTCTGTTTTTTAATTACTTTTTAATAAATCCAAGTTAAACGTTATCACTCTATGTGAGTATTTTTACTTCTCCTATGCAATACGAATTTGGCCTATGGTGGTGTATCTATTGAAGTGGAAGCCGTGCTGATTTTTCTTCTTACCGAGAGGAGATGACATCTGACCAGACAAGCTACCCAGACCTGTTGGTCATCAAGTTTTTTGACCTGTATGGCGAATGCCATTTCAGGCCATTAAACTCTGGTAAGCCTCCATACTCTCCTGGTGATGGTCCTGGCACTGATTTCAACTTTTCGTGCACCTTCGGTTTTTCCACGGTCCACTTACCTGCCAGATTTGGTTTAATCATCCCCCTGTGCGTTTGGGAGGCATTCGCCCATCATTGTTTATGCACTACCACCATAGACTTTTTTGACTTTTTTCACTTATCTGATATGGACTACTATATCTTTTGAAATTGTTTGAGGTGTTATATGCACATAAGTGTTTTTGCTTTTTTTATACCAGTCACTGTTATATTTGTTTATTTGGTGCACTACAATCTCACTTAGCAGTTGTAATAACTGTATAAGGTTATTCATTTCTCACATCATTTTGATATATTAATTTATTGTGCACATTTATTGAGCTTATAGCGCTACACTTTTAATCTTTTGTTGTTTTTTTCACCATGAGTCTACGGGTGTGTTGGCTGCTGCTCTGGTGCTCTCCCTTCTTTAGCGCAGCGCTGTACTTATCCCTTCCATCAAGATCAGTATTCATGGATTCAACAATAAGAAAGAGACTGGGGGCAAAGATGGCATCCATGGGAGAGTTCCAAGACCAAAGCCACTGCTGACCAAAAAGAACACAAAGGCTCATTTCACATTTACCAAAAAACATCTTGATTATCCCCAAGACTTCTAGTCAAATATTCTGTGGACTGATGAGACAAAAATTTTACTTTTTGGAAGGTGTGCGTCCCGTTACATCTGGCATAAAACGAATACAGCATTTCATAAAAAGAACATCCTACCAACAGTCAGACATGGTGGTGGTAGCGTGATGGTCTGGGGCTGCTTTGCAGCTTCAGGACCTGGAGGACTTTCCATAATTGATGGAACCATGAAATCTGAGCTCTACCAAAAAATCCTAAGTGCCGGTTCACACTGGGGCGACTTGTCAGGCGACCTAGTCGCCTGACAAGTCGCCTCCCGTTCTGTACAATGGAACCGTTCTAATCGGAGCGACGCAAGTCGCTCCGACTTAGAAAAAGGTTCCTGTACTACTTTTGGGGCGACTTGAGGCGACTTGCATAGACTTCTATACAGAAGTCGTTTTGCAAGTCGCCGTGCATGTCGTGTGCAGGTCGCCTCGGTGAGGCGACCTGCAAGTCGTGCCGCCCCTGTGTGAACCGAGCCTTAAGGAGAATGTCCGACCATCAGTTCATGAACTCAAGCTTAAGTGCACTTGGGTTATGCAGAAGACAATGACCCGAAATACAACAGCAAGTCCACCTCCAAATGATTCAAACAAAGCAAAATTTAGGTTTTGGAGTGGCCTAGTCAAAGCCCGGACTTAAATCCAATTGAGATGCTGTATCACCTTACACAGGCCATTCACGCTAGAAAACCCTCCACTGTGGCTGAATTAAAACAATTCTGCAAAGAAGAGTTGGGCCAAAATTGCTCCACAGCGATGTGAAAGGCTCATTGCCAGTTATCGAAAACGCTTGATTGAAGTTGTTGCCGCCAAGGGTGGCACAACCAGTTATTGGGTTCGGGGGGCAATTACTATTTCACATAAAGCCAGGCAGGTTTGGACAGGTTTTTTGCCTTAATAAATGAAACTATCATTTAAAAACAGCATTTTGTATTTACTCGGGTAATCTTTGTGTAATAATAAAATTAGTTTGATGATCTGAATCATTTAAGTGTGACAAATATGCAAAAAAAAAAATTCAGAAAGGGGGCAAATACTTTTTCATAGCATTGTGTGTGTATATATATATATATATATATATATATATATATATATATATAAAATATATACACACACATATATACACACACAGTATCCCATTAATGTCTAAACCGCTGGCAACAAAAGTCAGTACACCCCTAAGTGAAAATGTCCAAATTGGGCCCAATTAGCCATTTTCCCTCCCCGGTGTCATGTGACTCGTTAGTGTTACAAGATCTCAGGTGTGAATGGGGAGCAGGTGTGTTAAATTTGGTGTTATCGCTCTCACTCTCTCATACTGGTCACTGGAAGTTCAACATGGCACCTCATGGCAAAGAACTCTCTGAAGATCTGAAAAAAAAAAAAGAATTGTTGCTCTACATAAAGATGGCCTAGGCTGTATTCAGAGTTGTTGTTACTTTTCTGCACATTGTCTTTATATGGTGAATTGCACATTGTATTTTCCGTGGTATATTTTTATAAATGATATATTGTATTTAAAAGGTGTATTTATTATAGATGCCACTGTACTGTCTTTATATAATTCCTATTTATACATTTCACACAACCGAGTAAGAAATTGAGGTGAAGAAAGGTGCAAAAAATGTTTAAAAATATTTCCGATTTTTAAGCCAAGGTGTAAAGGACCTTCCGACATACAGTATGCAGAATAAGCTGCAAATAAGATATTGTGAAGGAACCTTTCCAATGGATATCAGCGGTCTGACAACTCTATGGCACTGTGAATTTTTTATTTTTTTTCGTCAGTTTATTAACAAATAAGTAAAACAAGTAAATAATGCAAAATCAGATGTAAATCCTGGAACCTATTTAGTTTGCTAAGGCTCCATGCACACTGGACGTTAAAATAACGTTATAAAATTTGCAGTAGCTTTGCAGTGAGTCTTTCAACGTTTTTTAACGTTTTTTTTTTGCAATAGCGTTTATTAGCATTTTTTTTTTTTAATTTATTTATTATTTATTTTCCAATGGATCGAAAACGTTAAAAAAAAAAAATGCTGGTGAGCCACGTTTTTGAGCGTTTATCGACGTTTATGAGCGTTTGGCGTTTTTTTTTTTTTTTGGTCAGAAAAACGACTCCTGCACGCGATTCAGAAAACAGCCCGTAAACTCCACTGCTGATAAAAGTTCAAAAACGTCCATCTGTGCACATGGACACCTAGGATAACATAGAGGGGAGTTTACGGGTTGTTAAAAAAAAGAAAAAAAAAAAAACGCCCCAAACTCCCAAAAACCTCCGTTGATGAGCTTCAGTGTGCATGGAGCCTAAAGCGTATCATAAACAATTGGCATTGTTCGTCTGTTTTGTTTTCAAAGAAAACTATTTTTACAAAGTTTTATCATTTTTGTTCATCTTAGCCCCGCCGATTTCCTTCGGCCTGCTTTAATTCAATACCCGGCCATAGTAAAATGACGTCCTTGACTTTTAGGGGGGATATCTGAATGATGGGTGCAGCTAGAGGCATCATCCAGATATCATTCTTTGCAGCCGGCGATTCTGTGCACAATAAGAATGATCATAGCGGCAGTACTGCCGCTTGATCGTTCTTATAAGCGATGGGAGGGGACGTCCCTCCCGCCGCCGTCCGGTGCTTCTCCTGGCTCTCCCGTGCCATCGGGTGCCAGGAGAAGGAATCGGCCGGCGCCGGATGAGGATGATAGAGATGACTGGTGACCAGATGGTCACCAGTGCTCTCTATGACCGTCGGAGGCCCGGGCGCAACGTTATGACGTCACGCCCGGGTACCCGGAAATAAACAAAGCCGCGATCGCGGCTGTCAGCATGAGATCGGTGAGTTTTTTTTTCCCGATCTCATGCTTTCCAGCCTGGAGGAGAGATGTGGAGTCTTATTGACCCCGCATCTCTCCATAAAGAGGACTGTCACATAGATTCCTATTACAAGGCATGTTTACATTTCTTATAAAAGGAATAAAAGTGAACAAAAAAAAAAAAGTAAAAAAACGTGTAAATATAAAAAAAAAAAGAAATTAAAGAAAAAAAAAAAAAAGTAAAAAAAAGTGTAAATATAAAAAAAAAAAAAAAAAAAAAAAATGAAAACGCCCCTGTCCCCGGTAGCTCGTGCTCAGAGGCGAACGCACACGTAAGCCCCGCCCACATATGTAAAAGAGGGACTGCGACATTACGGCGGACATTATTACAGTGATCAGTGCTATAAAAATCCACGGATCAATGTATAAATGACACTGGCAGAGAAGGGGTTAACTCTAGGGAGCGATCAAGGGGTTAACTGTGTTCCCTGGGTGTGTTCTAACTGTAGGGGGGGATGGGCTGCCTGGGAAATGACAGAGATCACTGTTCCCGATCACTGGGAACAGCAGATCTCCATGATGTCTCCTGTGAGAACGGGGATCCGCCCTTTTTACATACGCAGATCCCCGTTTTGCCTCTGTATACCGCGATCGTGGGTCGCCGGCAGACATCAAGTCCGCCAGACCCGCGGCTGCCCGCTGTATCACATGCACGGCCCGACGTACGTGTACGACGATTCGCGCTATCCAGCAACATTGCCGCAGTATAACTGCAGTGGGTGGTCGGGAAGCAGTTAAAGCATATAATTTTACTGGTTGGATTTAGATCTAGTTTAATCCCTGCAGCTCTTTGCATGTGCCTGATAAATCCACAGTTTGCAGAATGGATTTGAAGGGGATCCCCACGCCAAAATTAAAAAAACAAAAATGGTGTGGGGTCCTCTCCAAAATCCATACCAGACCCTTATCTGAGCATGCAGCCCGGCAGGTCAGGAGAGATTGAGAGCGAGCGAGTGCCCCTCCCCCACCTGAACCAGGCCACATGCCCTCAACATGTGCTTTGGGGCGGGGGGGCTTTCTGCCCCCCCCCCCACACCAAAGCACCTTGTTCCCATTTTGATGTGGGGTCAGAATCTGGAAGCCCTAGATTCCCCCCCCCCCCCCCCCCATGTGAATGAGTATCGGGTACCCCTACCCATTCACCAAAAAAGTGTGAAAGTGAATAAAAATAGTACAAGAGTTTTTGACAAGTCCTTCATTAAAAAATTTAAAAACAATGTCCCCCCCCCCCCCCCCGATTTAGATTTATCGTCAATCATGCCGCCCAGTGCCACCACCGGACCCGAAAAAAGAAAAAAAAAACTTGTGGCGAACGCTCCCACGGTCTACCTGCTCCCACGGTCTACCTGCCCCGCCGCGTGACATTTCTTAAATAGCTATGGGGCGGGGCCACCTGATGATGTCACATGGTGGTGCCGCCCCCCCTATGACATCATCGACCGATGCATGCTGGGCCGCCAACGTCACAGGGGTGATGTTGCTGGATGGCCCCACTCCATAGCTTTTTAAAAAATGTCACATGGCGGGGCACCGATCATGTGGTCATTGCACAAATGTCTTCTAAATAAATCTGAAGTGGAGCTGACCAATTAGCAGCAATACTTGGACAGTGATCCACAGCTCTCTGCAGGGACAGATCTTTAATTCGGCTCACAGGCTCACAGGGGTCTCGCGGCTGCTTAATTTACCTAACGTATTACCACAGTATTACCCCAGTATGCGTAGGCTGTCCCTTCGGTACATGGTGGGGGAACTGGCGGACAGAGGAGCCGTGCTGTGGATGGAGGGTGCACCAATCTATCGACACCCAGGCTGTGCAGTAAAGGACTTGCAGGAAGCAGTGTGAAAGTGCCGTGCCACTGCCGGTCCTCATCCAAGGCAACAGCTCCCGGCCTCTCTTATGGAACGAGGTGGCAGCCTGCTAATGGTAAGCCTGGCCAGGGCCAAGGATGCAAGGACTGCAAGGTTGATGTGCCGCAATCCGCTACCGGGTAGCCCCATGGCTCTGCAAGCTGAGAGGAGAGTTTTGCCTAAGGCCTCACAAAGCCTAGAACCACCTCTTCCTCGCTGGCATAGACCATGTGACTAATGCCTCGGCAAGCAGCTATTGGTTCGCCAGGACTTATTTCTTTTTTTTTATTTTCAATACTTTATTTTAAGGCAACTCACAGAAAATACAGAGACCAACGAAACCCATGTCAAAATTCATCATCAGTTAAAAAGTCACAACACTGAATAACAAGTGAGAGCTTAACCACTTGCCGACCGCCGCACGCCGATATACGTCGGCACAATGGCGGCGGGGAGCAAATGGGTGTTCCTGTACGTCCCCTTTAATTGGCGGTGCTAGCGGGTGCCCGCCGCGTACAGTGTGACCGTGCCCGCGGGTCTTGCGGACTCGATGTCTGCCGATGTCCCGCGATCGTGTCACGGAGAGGCAGAACGGGGAGATGCCTATATAAACAAGGCATTTCCCCGTTCTGCCTAGTGACATGACAGAGATCTACTGCTCCCTGTCATCGGAAGCAGTGATCGCTGTCATGTCAGTGGTAGCCCATCCCCCCCACAGTTAGAATCACTCCCTAGGACACACTTAACCCCTTCATCGCCCCCTAGTGTTTAACCCCTTCCCTGCCAGTGTCATTTACACACTAATCAGTGCATTTTTATAGCACTGATCGCTGTATAAATGACAATGGTCCCAAAATAGTGTCAAAAGTGTCCTATGTGTACGCCATAATGTCGCAGTCGCCGCCATTACTAATAAAAAAATTTATAATAAAAATGCCATAAGACTATCCCCTATTTGTAGATGCTATAACTTTTGCGCAAACCAATCAATATACGCTTATTGCGATTTTTTTACCAAAAATTTGTAGAAGAATACATATCGGCCTAAACTGAGCAAGAAATTTGTTTTTTTATATATTTTTGGGGGATATTTCTTATAGCAAAAAGTAAAAAATATTGCTTTTTTTTTTTTTTATTGTCGCTCTTTTTTTATAGCGCAAAAAATAAAAACCGCAGAGGTGATCAAATACCACCAAAAGAAAGCTCTATTTGTGGGAAAAAAAGGACGTAATTTTTTTTAGGTGTAACGTCTCACGACCGCGCAATTGTCAGTTAAAGCGCTGAGTGCTGAATCGCAAAAAGTGCTCTGGTCAGGAAGGGGGTAAAATCTTCCGGGGCTGAAGCGGTTAAACAATACATGGGTCAGGAAGATAACATTCTGCCACTAAAGAGTCTCTGTACCCTGCAAGGTTTTTTGTTTTCTTTTCTTTTTTTGTAATCCAGGAAAAAGAAAAGGAAAAAGAAAGAAAGAAAAAAAGAAAGAAAGAAAGAAAGAAAGAAAGAAAGAAAGAAAAAGGGGGATGGAGAAGAAAGAAAGAAAGAAAGAAAGAAAGAAAGAAAGAAAGAAAGAAAGAAAGAAAGAAAGAAAGAAAGAGGGATGGAGATGGAAAGAAAGAAAAAGAAAGAAAGAAAGAAAGAAAGAAAGAAAGAAAGAAAGAAAGAAAAGGGGGAATGGAGAAGAAAGAAAGAAAGAAAGAAAGAAAGAAAGAAAAAAGAAAGAAAGAGAGAAAGAAAGAAAGAAAGAAAGAGAGAGAGAAAGAAAGAGAGAAAGAAAGAAAGAGAGAGAGAGAAAGAAAGAAAGAAAGAAAGAAAGAAAGAAAGAAAGAAAGAAAGAAAAGGGTACCAGTCAGACCACCACCCCAGCAGATCCAAAATGATCATCGGTACAATCTCCATTTAGGTTATTTTAATTCAGAAAGGCCTTGTATGCATAAGAGAAAACAAATTTGTGCCAACAGAACCACTACCTAAGAAATGTATCCCGGAGGCCCCTCTCGGAGGCCACCAAGTCCTCCATCTCCTTAATTTCAGCCACTCTCTTCAACCAGACGGCTATGGGTGGAGCCTGAGCCTGCTTCCAAAAGAGCGGGCTGCAGCTTTTTGCTGCTGTAATCAAAAGGGGTAAGATCAATCGCCTATACGTCTTACCCGAGAAACTGCGGTGGTGCAAAAGGAACAGCCCAGGATCTCTCGGGAGGACACCAGGACTTTTTTTCAACAAAGACTTTGGCAATAAGATATGGATTAATAAAAATGGACCTACTTACTATATGAACACCCATAGACTTCCACTCTCATCCCGATCCTCCCATTGGTATTCCACTCCAGTGGCACAAATCTGAGGAATCTGGCCTTTATAGAATTCGGAAATCTGTGGTTCACCACACCATCCGCGTTTGTGTTCCCTGAAAAGACCTGTTGGTAGAATGTGATAGAAGCAAACAATTACATCAACTTCAGGTAATGCTAGTCATGAAGATTGTATTTACTATAAGGCAACTTTGACCAGCGTTACATAGTTAGAATATTGTCATTGGGAAAAATGGACTTTGTAGGCACGTATAAAAATAACAACTATTTTTTTAATAGTTCACAACAAAATACATACATATACGACACATGATTGGTAAAACAAAATATGGGGCACACTAGTTTTGCAGAGGAAATACTAAATATGAAACTTCCTGTGGGGCAATGCTAGACATGTCAAGAAAATGCCCACACTGAGATGTAGGTACTCCTCTTGAGTGTTCCCAAAGTCCTTAAGATTAAAAGAATTGCTCGCTCTACATGTTTCGCGACCTGATTTCCTTGTGTGCCCCATATTTTGTTTTACAAATCATGTGTCGTATTTGTATGTATTTTATGTGAACTATTAAAAAATGTGTTATTATTTTTATACGTGCCTACAAAGTAAATTTTTCCCAATTACAAGATTTTCAGATTATGTAGGATGTGGCACATTTATATTCAAGGTGTTTGATTGCCACCTTAGGGCATTTCAATCAACTGAATTTCGCAGTTACACATTTTTTTTTTTTTTTTTTTAACAAAGGTGAACTTTATTCATAGTCAGTGCATACAGATCAGTTTACAGTACATTGCAAATGAGCTTAAAGTATTGGTATGAGTACAAAATGTTATTCCCAAGTAGTTATAATATCAAAAGTCTACAAGTGTGCAACATAAGTAGAAAAATGGGGATTAGTAAGTTTTTACCAAAAGGACCTCTCATCCCAAATCAGTAAATCCTGAGTAAGTGCAGTATAAAAAGGGAGGGGGTTTCCCAGGGGGGGGGGGAGGACAGGATTAAAGGCAGAAGAGACATAAGGGAAAGGGGAGGGAAAGGGAAAGGGAAGAGGGGGGGAAGGGAAAGGGAGAGGGGGGGGAGAGGGGAGGGAGGACACGTGCCAATGGTTCCTATTTTGTAATCCGCCCCACCAAACTAAGGGTCTGCATCCGGGCTAGGAGGAGACATCTCCAGTGGCAAGGATCCCCAGGAGTCTATCCAGGAGGACCATATGTTCTTGAACTCACTTGGACAGTTTCTATTGATATATGTTATTTTATATAGTGGCAATACAGCATTCAGGATTTTCCTCCAGGTGGTGATGGTGGGCGGGAGCTCAGATTTCCATTTCAACAAAATCTCCCTACGAGCATAGTATGTGGCATATGCCATGAATAGTTTCTTGTATTTTCCAACTCCAGGATCATTAATCACATTTAACAACATGGTTTCCGGTTGCAATGGAATAGAGGTTTCTGCTGCCTGGTTAACATCTGCTAGGACCTGCTCCCAGAACCCCTGCAACATGGGGCATGACCATGTCATGTGCATAAAGGAGGCCTCCGTATCCCCGCATCTAGGGCAATTTGGGGACCTGTCCGGGTAAATAACAGCCAACCTCCGAGGTGTGTAATAGGCCCGATGTAAGAACTTTAGCTGTAGGAATCGGTCCCTAGCTGAAATCATGATCGAGACATATGAGGAGACTCAAGTCTCCCAGTCCTCCTCCTCAAGGGACGGCAGGTCCCTTTTCCATCCTGCATACATTTTGGATAGTTTCGTGGGTATGGAAGCTGATATGTGGAAGTATATTGCAGACAGGGGGGGCCGTCAGGACTTTGGTGGTTAGCAACCGCTCCACCGGGTCCGACTCAAGGTTGACACCGCCAGGGAACTGACACTGAAAGGCGTGCCTCACCTGTAGGAAACAGAAAAACATCCAGTTTGGTAGGTTGTATTTTGTTTCTGAAAACATGCTCAATCTACCCTCTGTTACCAGATGCTTTAGGCTCACTACACCTCTATTGGCCCACACCTGCGGATCTGGTACACTGTGGAAATGGGGAAGATTAGGATTGTCCCACAGGGGCACATAGGGAGAGGTAGTACCCGGGGAGAGATAGACTGTCCTGGCTCGATGCCAGACCATAATGGTTGTGCGCATTAGGGTTGTCAGGTTGGGGTGAGCCCTAACTCCACGGATTACTGGGTTACTAAGTGCGTACGATCCCAGAATCGCTGCTTCCAAGGTCACTGTCGTGACCATGAGAGGGAGTTATTAGTACGCACTCGAGCAGTCAGGGATGTATACATCATACGCAACCATTTGATAAACGTTGGTCCAAACCCGAATCTCCGGAGGACAGCCCAGAGGTATTCCCATTCAACCGAATCAAAAGCTTTTTCGGTGTCCAAGGACACCACCACCCCCAGGCTATCCTCCGGAGCTCTATCCATATGTGTCAGCAGTCTACATATGCTGATTCTGTCCCCCTGCCCGGCATGAACCCGGACTGGTTCGGATGTATTAGAGCTGTAATTACTGAATTCAATCGGCCCGCCAGTACTTTAGCAAGTATTTTTTAGGTCAAAATTTAAAAGCGATATTGGCCGGTAGGAGGAACAAAGCTCAGGGTTCTTGCCAGGCTTGGGGAGGACAACAATCACCGCCTCTGACATAGAGGAAGGCAAGATACCACCCTCCAGTGCTTTAACAAGGACCTCACGAAATGTGGGAAGGAGATCGTCCGCATACTGTTTATAGAACTCCGCCGGGTACCCATCCGGGCCCGGCGTCTTTCCACTTTACAAAGATTTTACCGCCACTTGGATCTCTTTTAGAGTCAGTGGGCTATCCAATTTCTCCCTGGCGGCATCTGTAAGGTATGGTAAATCCACCTGTTCCAGATACTCGCGAATCTCTTGTTCTGTAAACTGAGCCTGGGGGGTTATAAAGTTCTTTATAATAAGCGGCAAACCGGGCATTAATTTGGGAAGAGTCAGTTAGGACTTCCCCACTGGTTGACTGAATCCGGGATACGGATATGGGGGAGGAGTGTTCCCGTGACAACCATGCCAGCATGCGGCCACTCCGTTCACCCTGCTCAAAAATCTTCTGGCTCTGATGGAGCAGATGCATTTTTGTAGTAGAGATGCAGATAAGAGACACATCTCTCAGAGCTTCCCTAAGTAGTGAGTATGTCTGAGGGGAACGATCCCTAATGTAGGCGGATTCCAGTGTCTCGGCCCTGGCCTCAGCCTCCTGTAGTTCACGGCGGGCTCCCTTATGGACAATTCCAATGTGTGTCTGGAAACTACCCCTCATGCAGACTTCAAATGCATTATAGATGTCAGGGATAGGGATAGATCTCGTGAGTTCCAAAGGGCCTTCATGTCACCCTTACCTGGGATGTCCACCCTCGAGTCAGACAGCCAAAACCGAGAGAGTCGCCACAGGCCCTCTGGCGGTGGGCATGACAAATCTAGCAACAGGGAGACAGGGGCATGGCTCGAGACCCCTCTAGGCAGGATAGTGATGTCCTTCAATCTAGAGAGGACAGGCCCCCCATAATACACCAGGTCAATCCTGGAAAACGTTTTATACGAGGCCGAGTGACAGGTAAATGCCCTCAGTTGGGGGTGCCTCCAACGCCAGACGTCCGTGAAGTTAAACACCTCCGCCCATGCCTTCAATTCAGTGGCAGAGCTGGACGACTGGGTTAGCCTATCCATTGCAGGGTCTGGGAACATGGTAAAGTCCCTCAGCAACAGGACATTGTCCGTGGCATACTGTGTAATTTTGGATACTATTTGGTATAGAAAGGAAATCGAAGCAGGGGGAGGAGCATACAATCCCACAATAACCACCTCTAAGTTCAGGATGTTAGCATGGATAATGACATATATCCCACCAAGATCTACCTCTAGGGCCAATAGGCGGAAGGGTAGGCATTTACATACAAGTATACTCACTCTTCTGGCGAGATTTGAATAGGTTGAGTGATATGAGTGGCCCACCACAGGGTCTCCGTAGGCTTGTGGTCTTTTCCCCTATCAGATGGGTTTCCTGGAGAATACAAATGTGAGGGGATTGTCTTTGCAAAAACTGGAACACCAGTGACACCCCTGGGGCCCACTGGGCTCCCACCTCACCACCATGATCAAACACCTGTAGGTGATTCCCGTGCATAGCATTAAACATTTAGTACATAGCGCAAACTGACTCAGATAAGCAGTGAATTAACCAAAACAACCCCCCCACCCCACTGAAACTGGAGGGGGCTCTCCTCCCAAAACATAAAGGGGCCCTTGTGGGGGTGCAATGTGCAAGAAGGCACCGGAATCCCGTCATAGTCACATAGTTACATAGTAGGTGAGGTTGAAAAAAGACACAAGTCCATCAAGTCCAACCTATGTGTGTGATTATGTGTCAGTATTACATTGTATATCCTTGTATGTTGTGGTCATTCAGGTGCTTATCTAATACTTTTTTTTAAACTATCGATGGCCCCCGCTGAGACCACCGCCTGTGGAAGGGAATTCCACATCCTTGCCGCTCTTATGCCCCGTACACACGATCGGACATTCCGACAACAAAATCTATGGATTTTTTTCCAACAGATGTTGGCTCAAACTTGCATACACACCGTCACACAAATGTTGGCGGAAATTCCGAACGTCAAGAACGCGGTGACGCACAACACGTACGACAAGCCGAGAAAAAGGAAGTTCAATAGCCAGTGAGGCTCTTCTGCTTGATTCCGAGCATGCGTGAGCTCTTGTGTGACAGACTTGTGTACACACGATCGGACTTTCCGACAACAAGAGAAGTTGTCGGAAAATTTGAGAACCTGCTCTCAAACATTTGTGGCCGGAAATTCCGACAGCAAATGTTCGATGGAGCCTACACACGGTCTGACTTTCCGACAACAAGCTCCCATCGAACATTTCCCGTTGGAGAGTCCGACCGTGTGTACGCGGCATTACAGTAAAGAACCCTCTACGTAGTTTAAGGTTAAACCTCTTTTCTTCTAATTCTAATTCTAATTCAGCTGCGACATTCAGATGGTCGGGCCAGAATTTGGCGTAAACAACATGAAAGCATGGATCCATTCTGCCTTGTATCACCGGTTCAGGCTGCTGGTGGTGGTGTAATGGTGTGGGGGATATTTTCTTGGCACACTTTGGGATGCTGACCATGTCCATCCCTTTATGACTACAGTGTCCCCATCTTCTGATGGCTCCTTCCAGCAGGATAATGCACCATGTCACAAACCTCCAATCATCTCACCACTGGACAATGAGGTCCCTGTCCTCCAATGGCCTCCACACTCACCACATCTCAATCCAACAGAGCACTTTTTGGATGTGGTGGAACAGGAGGTTGGCATCATGGATGTGCAGCCGACAAATCTGCAGCAACTGCGTGATGCCATCATGTCACTATGGAGCAAAATCTCTGAGGAACGTTTCCAAAACCTTGTTGTATCTATGCCACCAAGAATGAAGGCAAAAGGGGGTCCAACCCGGTACTAGCAAGGGGGACCTAATAAAGCGTCCGGTGAGTGTATAAGTAATAACCAACTGAGGCCGCTCCCACCAGCTGCTGATGGACACCATGCTGGAGCTTAAATCTCAGCTCCTTTTGTTTGCATTGCTAACCAAGGAAACCATGGGAATCTTTTGGTGTGCAGAAACCACCCGTAGGCAGAGCCAGTTGATTGGTACACAAGATGGAGTAGAAGTACACAGTTCTAGACACCATGGTAATACAGCCTTAATATTACAGGCAACCCGGGTATCTCTAATGCAGCGTTCACACGAGCGGACTTTTCGACCGGACTGGTCTGACGGTCTATCCGACGGACTTTTGACGGACTTCCAACAGACTTTCCGAATGAACGGACTTGCCTACATACAATTACACCAAAGTCCGACGGATTCGTACGTGATGATGTACGACTGGACCGATCATAAGGAATTTGATAACCAGTAGCCAATAGCTGCCCTAGCGTCGGTTTTTGTCAGTCGGACTAGCATACAGACGAGCGGACTTTTCGATAGGAACTGGGTTCGGTGGAGTTCCGACGTAAAGATTTGAAACGTGTTCCAAATCTAAAGTCCATCAGATTTTCGACCGAAAAAGTCAGCTGCAGGTCTGATGGAGCTCACACACGGTCGAATTGTCCGCCGGACTCGTCCGGTCGAAAAGTCCGCTCGTGTGTACGCGGCATTAGAGCTCTTAATGTTGGCAGTAGTTTAGCACAGTCTTTGAACTTAGGAGGAGACTCTGATAGGCAACGTTAATGGAACAGCTTCTGAAGAAGAGGGTGGCTGATAGGCAGAACAGCGTTGCAGGCGCATCTAGTAATCAGATAGGAAGGTCATGATCCCAACTCTGTAGGGTTCCCTGTGACCAATCACAGCAGATCACATGACCATTGTACACAATGGATGGTTTTATTCGTTGTATAAAATTGTGTTGTTAGCTGTGATTGGTCACAGTGATCACATAGTACAGGGCCAATCCCATCGGTACCATATGATTAGCTTTGGCCACCATGGCTAATCACATCAAAAGACACTGAATGAACCAGTTTCATTCAGGAAAAAATGGTTGCTTATACCAATGAAATTTCCTGGTATAAGCAATCACAATGTGTTAAAAAAAAAAAAATTCCAGTCACTTCCCCGGAGTCCAAAAATGTTTGTATGTGTATGTTTATGCTGATATATATATATATTCTTCTACATATTTCTGGTAAATAAAAAATCGAAATAGGCGTATACTGATTAGTTTGCGCAAAAGTTATCGCGTCTACACACTACGGGATAGATTTAGGGACTTCTATTTTTTTTTGTAAATTGTTTTTGCTGGTAATGGCGGCGATCTGCAATTTTTAGCGGGACTGCGACATTGCGGCGGACAAATCTGACCATAAATTACACTTTTTGGGGACCAATGACATTATTACATTGATCAGTGCTATAAAAATGCAGTGATCAATGTAAAAATGTCACTGGCAGGGAAGGGGTTAACACTAGGGGGGGCCATCAAGGGCTTAACTGTGTTCCCTGGGAGGTGTTCTAACTGTAGGGGGGATGGGCTCACTGGGACATGATAGAGATCAATGGGGACAGTAGATCTCTGTCATGTCATCTGGACGGGGAATTGCCTTGTTTACATAGTCAGTTCCCCGTTCTGCCTCTCCTCACCGCGATCGCGGGTCGCCGGCGGACATCGAGCGCACGCGCGCACGCTACCCTCCTTTGACAGAGATCACTGTTCTCAATCACTGGGGACAGTAGATCTCTGTCATGTCATCTGGCAGAACGGGGAATCGCCTTGTTTACATAGTCAGTTCCACGTTCTGCCGCTCCTCAACGCGATCACGGGTCGCGGGCGGACTTCGAGCGCGCGTGCGCTATCCTCCTTGCACGGAGCAGGAGAGCCGACCTGCCACAGTAAATCTACGTGAGCTGGTCGGCAAGTGGTTAAATACCACCAAAAGAAAGCTCTATTTGTGAGAAAAAAAAAATGATAAAAATTGTATTTGGGTACAGTGTAGCATGACCGCGCAATTGTCATTCAAAGTGCAACAGCGCTGAAAGCTGAAAATTGGCCTGGGCAGGAGGGGGGTAAAAGTGTCCGGTATTGAAGTGGTTAAATATGCCACAAAAATGAATAATATAAACTAGAAAGTACAGCATATGCAGTAAATCAATCTGACCCGTGCAATTAAACTTTTTTGATTAAAAAAGAAATTTGTCTTGATTGAAACATTTGACAAGTAATGCCCTGTGGGGTGGGGGGTGGGGCTTATCGCACGCCTTATGCGTTCGTGAACTGACGCCTTGGCTTGCATCGTCTTGGATGACTGTACAGGTAACAAGAGGGATTTGGCGTACGAGACAGCCAACTGCACAAGACGAATGTTAGAATGATCAGCGGAGCCATTCAGGAAGTAGGCTTCGTCTCCCGAGTCAGTTTTAAACGTAAAAACGTTTCGTCTTTTGACGGCTATGTACCTTAAACAGATGGCAGACTTCAGACGTGTAAATCCTATTACTTTCAAGGTCAATGGCTGTCATGTTTTCATTTTCAGACGTGACAACCTAATGTAATAAGACGTTCTGAATAAGAAGCGAGGAAAAAAAAATAACAATAACTTTTTTTTTTTTTGCAAATTTAAAACGTAATCAGGACAACCGAGTTCAAGGGGACCCGTTCTCCGAGCTGTGACGTCATCACGCTGGGTGGTAGATATTAATGACCTTTACTGTGATTGCAGTTTAGGGTAGAACAGAATCCGGAGAAACAATATAAGATTAGCAGGCTAACAGCTCTCTTGTTTTAATAAAGGTGACATCTGAATTTATTCAGGACTTTTCTTTGATCAATGTGTTAGCTTATCGCACATTTTACGTTTTTTTTAAATTAACCTTTTTTTTCAGCTGCTCTTCAAACTGCGGCCCTGGGGCCAGATGCAGCCCTTTGCTTGCCTTAATGCGGCCATTGGGGCACTATTCCATCCAACTGCAATGGGGCATAATTCTTGTTGCTGACACCAATTGGGCACTATTCTTCCAACTGACACCATCAATTCATTCCATTGACACCAACGATGGGGCACTATTCCTCCAACTGACACCATCAATTCATTCCATTGCCACCAACAATGGGGCTCTAGCCCTCCCACTGATACCAGAAATATGATATTATTTACTCCCACTGGACACCTGGACATATTCTACTCCCAATGGCCCTTGCCTGCCCCCCCCCCCCCCCAAAGTGTGAAGGACCGTAAACTGGCCCTTTGGTTAGAAAGTTTGGAGACTCCTGCTTTAGAACCCCATACGTTGGGCAAGTTTTGCTATTCAGCACTGTTCTACTTTAATTGCCAATTGCTTGGTCATGCAACACTGTACCTAAATGAAATATACACTATATTGTCAAAAGTATTGGGACACCTGCCTTTACACGCACATGAACTTTAATGACATCCCAGTCTTAGTCCGTAGGGTTCAATATTGAGTTGGCTCTGCCCTTTGCAGCTATAACAGCTTCACCTCTTCTGGGAAGGCTGTCCACAAGGTTTAGGAGTGTGTCTATGGGAATGTTTGACCATTCTTCCAGAAGCGCATTTGTGAGGTCAGGCACTGATGTTGGGTGAGAAGGCCTGGCTCGCAGTCTCCGCTCTAATTTATCCCAAAGGTGTTCTATCGGGTTGAGGTTGGGACTCTGTACAGGCCAGTCAAGTTCCTCCACCCCAAACTCGCTCATCCATGTCTTTAAGGACTTTGCTTTGTGCACTGGTCCAAATCATTATGGTGGGGGGGGGGGGATTATGGTGTGGGGTTGTTTTTCAGGGGTTAGGCTTGGCCCCTTAGTTCCAGTGAAGAGAACTCTTAAAGCGTCAGCATACCAAGACATTTTGGACAAAATTTCATGCTCCCAACTTTGTGGGAACAGTTTGGAGATGTCCCCTTACTATTCCAACATGACTGCTCACCAGTTAACAAAGCAAGGTCCATAAAGACATGGATGAGCGAGTTTGGGGTGGAGGAACTTGACTGGCCTGCACAGAGTCCTGACCTCAACCAGATAGAACACCTTTGGGATGAATTAGAGCGGAGACTGCGAGCCAGAGGATCAGGGCTGCTCTGTACAAGACCACTGGACAAAGCAGGTAACTATGACATGTTTGTTACTTTTAAACTGAAAAAAAAGAAGATTTTAGAAGCACTTTAAGTACTGTCTTAAAGCGGAATGTCACCTAAAAAGGGAAGTTCTGCTTATCCTACTTTTCTTCTCTTCCTCCCTATTGTAAACTTTTTGTTGAGGGGAGGGGAGTGGGTACCCAGTTTTAACAGGTACCCGCTCCCACTTCTGCTGGAATTGCCTAGGCGATCCAGATGGAAGATCATTCCGCCTTCTCCCTGCCTGCAACCTCCTGGGACGAGTCACAGATCCCAGGAGGCTGCAGGCACAGCTTGCATATGGGCGATGGGGAGCCGGCTGTGAAGCCAGAAGGACTCACAGCCGGCTTCCCACAGTCAATGTGGTGACGCCGGGGACCTGAAGACCGGTCCTGGTAAAGACAGTATTTGTAGCTGATGATTTTTTATTTTTTTTAAACCTGACCGAAGCTCCTCTTCTTTAAGCCCAATGCACACGAGCGCATGGGTCGTAACTGTGGGCATATTTTCCAGTGCGGGAGACACGGCTGCTACGCAGAGCCACCCACAGTAATGAATGGCTTTATTCAGCCGTACACGGAAATATTCCAGTACTGTATTTACGTAAACCCACACATGTGTATGACCATACAGATTATTAGACATGTGCAAAATTTGTTTTGTTCCAAGTTCGTTATTTAACGAATTTCGACAAATTCATTAATTCGGAACTATCCAAATTAACGAAAACCCGTTTAACAAATTTTTCCGAATATTCGTGAAATCGAATATTCGTAAATTCAAAATTTCGTAAATTCAAAATGTGAAAATCTGAAATAATAGCTAACTAGTAATAACTTAACTACTAACTATTAAATTCTAGGTATTGGAATTTCCTTTCAAATTTGGCTGCTAGTGAACGTAACGAATACGAATTTATCCGAAATTACAAATTATCCAAAATAACGAATGCCGTATCTAAATGAATAGAACATAACGAGTTAATAATAATTAAAAAAAAAACAATAATAATAAAAAAACTTTTTATTATTATTTATTATTTTATTTGTTCCGTTCCATTGGTTTAGATGCGGCATTCGTTATTTCGGATAATTCGTCACTTCGGATAAATTCATATTCATTACGTTCACTAACAGCCAAATGTGAAAGGAAATTCCAATACCTATAATTTAATAGTTAGTTATTATTAGTTAGTTAAAATTTTCTTTATTTTCAAATTTTTTGATTTTCGAATTTACGAGTTAAGAAATTACAAATTTTTGAATTAATTAGGAATTTTCAAATTAACAAATTTTCGAATTTACGAATTGTGATCATGTCGAATGACCCGAAAAACGAAAAAAACTATTTTTTGGCAGTGCACATGTCTAGTCTCTCTGCAGAGGTCTGACATGCTCCCTGCTGATTCGGGACTAAATCACTTCATTCACTCAAGCTCATACTGATTGAGGAGCCCTAGCTTGATCTTCCAGTGGTTTGAAGCCTAGCTCACAGATTTCAATAAAGTCCAACATAAACATATTCCACACTAATGCCCTGTACACACGATAGGATTTTCCGACAACAAATGTTCGACGTGAGCGTGTTGTCGGAAATTCTAACCCTGTGTAGGCTCCATCGGACATTTTCCGTCGGAATTTCAGACAAACAAAATTTGAGATCTGGATCTCAAATTTTCCGACAACAAATGTTCGATGGGAGCTTGTTGTCGGAAGTTCCGACCGTGTGTATGCTCCATCGAAAATTTGCACAAATGTTTGAGAGCAGGTTCTCAAATTTTCCGCCAACTTCACTTTGTTGTCGGAAATTCCGATCGTGGATACACAATTCCGACGTGCAAAATTCCACGCATGCTCGGAATCAAGCCGCACTGGCTATTGAACTTCATTTTTTTCAGCTCGTCGTACGTGTCGTACGTCACCGCGTTCTTGACGTTCGGAATTTCCGACAACATTGGTGTGACCGTGTGTATGCAAGACAAGTTTGAGCCAACAAACGTCTGAAAAAAATCCACGGTTTTGTTGTCGGAAAATCCTATCGTGTGTACGGGGCATAAGGATTCAATCACTTTACCATATCCAATACAAATACCTCCATCCTCATCTTTGAAAAGAAAAAAATAGACTGTGGTATGTAGCTGTAGGGCACAGAAATCTGGTACTTTAACACCATATGCTCACTTTAGCACAGGAGGTTTTAAATATATGCTGTATGTTGGTGTTAATTGGGCTCAACTTGTCAGAAACAATCATTCATATAATGAAATACAATATTATGGAACAAATATGGGGCTGTAATGTGAATGCTGCCACATCCAAAATATAAATAGACAAACAAACAAATAAAACTCCAGCGGACTTATAAGTCTCCCAGACAACAAATTAAAATATTAAAATACCGGTAGGGAACTTTTAGGATGGGATTTTATCGGTGCAAAAAGAGAACCGGAAACTGTGGGGTAGATTTACTAAAACTGGAGAGTGCACAATCTGGTGCAGCTGTGCATGGCAGCCAATCAGCTTCTAACTTCAGCTTGTTCAATTAAGCTTTGCCAAAAAAAACCTGGAAGCTGATTGGTTTCTATGCAGAGCTGCACCAGATTTTGCACTCTTCAGCTTCAGTAATGCCGGCCATACACGGTTCGAATTTCGTAAGAATTTTCTTTCGAAAATCGTATGAAAGAATTTTCGTATGAATTTCGCACCATTAGTGGGCTGCAACAACGGCCGATTTTCGTGCGCCAATCAAATTTGAGGAATCGGACATGTTGGAAATTTTTAGAAAAACGAACGATTTTCTAATCAATGATGGGAGAATCATGCGAGAAATGTAATAAGAAAAGAAAATTTACGGAGAGAAAAGAAGATTCCCAGCCAAGAAAATTCTTTTCTGTAGCAACATGAGGTGAAATTGAAGGCTTGGTCGGCCGAATTTCTAAAATCAATGGTGGCATCATCGGATCACAAAAAAAAACTAACTTTCTGATTTTGAAAGAAAATTCGTTCGAAATTCGACCGTGTATGGCCTGCTTAAGTCAACCTCTGTGCGTTTACAGATCCCGGTTCTCGGTGTGCCCCGAGCGATTGCGGGAGCCCAGCGGTGGTCGCGACCGCCGGGCACTCGCATCGGCTCCATGGGCGAGGAGGGGGCGCGCGCCCCTAGTGGACAAATAAGGAACTGACGCAAGATAACGGCGATTCGAGCAGCCGAGCCATGTTGCTGCAGTGCAACTGCGGCGGCTGGTCAGCAAGCGGTTAAAATTCCTGCGCAATGGGAATATTGTTTTATCTTTTTTGCGTCACAATAAATAATGATTTCAATTGCGTTGGGTCTGTTCATCTGGGAGCGCATTTAAAGTCCTTCTTCTATTTACATTTCTTGGGATGTGTGAATAGCAGAGGTGCTGGCCTTTGATTTGTACAAAGTAACGGGCGGTCGCAGCTGACTGGGGTCGAAGCTTCCCCCCCCCCCCCATGTATATGTGCCCTAAAGGGTTATACAGGTTAACGAACCTCCAAAGTCATTTAATATTGAAATCTCACCATCCTTGACATTGAGCCTTCTTCTACATTTAATACCTAAATCATCTTTGTGCTGCGGAAACAGATGGGAACTTATTACAACGCTCCGCATCCTCCTCACCCCCCTAGAATCCTGTTTAAAGGCTATTTTGATTGCAATTGCGGCTGATGCCCTGCATCTTGTAGCCTTGTGTCTGCCACATAAATTAACATGAGGAATTGTTCCGAGAGCGCATAAAAAAGCTCTCGAGGTGCTTCTGATGAAGCTGCGCACAAGGTGTTCCTGCGCTCCCTCTCAATGCAGATGCCCATAAATATTCAGAAAAAATCTTCTAATCCCTCTAATTCAATGCAGAGCAGGGCCGACCCAAAATATTTATGCACAAAAGCAGCCGGGAGCCGGGCGAAGGTTAGCCGGGGGAAACATACGAAGCAATCTATTGATTGCGATTTATTCTTTTCAAGGATCTTGGGATTTTTTTTTTTTTTATTAAAACCACTTCAGCTACCGGAAGATTTGTCTGCTCAATGACCAGGCCATTTTTTTTGCTCTGCGTCGCTTTAACCACTTCAGCCCCGGAAGGATTTACCCCCTTTTTCCTGACCAGATCACTTTATTTTGCGATTCGGCACTGCGTCGCTTTAACTGACAATTGCGCGGCCGTGCGACGTTGCTCCCAAACAAAATTGATGTCCTTTTTTTTTTTTTCCCCACAAATAGAGCTTTCTTTTGGTGGTATTTGATCACCTCTGCGGTTTTTATTTTTTGCACTATAAACAAAAAAAGACCAACATTTAAAAAAAAAATATATATATATTTTTTTTTACTTTCTCCTATATTACATATCCAAAAGAAATATATATATATAAGAAAAACAAATTTATTCATCAGTTTAGGCCGATATATATATTATTCTACATATTTTTGGTAAAAAAAAAAAAAATCACAATAGGCGTATATTGATTAGTTTGCGCAAAAGTTATCGCGTCTACACACTATGGGATAAATTTAGGGACTTCTATTTTTTTTTTTTTTCGTGCGACATTGTGCGCAATCAAAATTGACGTCCTTTTTTTCCCCCACGAATAGAGCTTTCTTTTGGTGGTATTTGATCACCTCTGCGGTTTTTATTTTTTGCGCTATAAACAAAAGAAGAGCGACAATTTTGAAAAAAAAAAAACAATATTTTTTTAACTTTTTGCTATAATAAATATCCCCCAAAAAATATATAAAAAAAATAATTTCTTTCTCAGTTTAGGCCGATATGTATTCTTCTACATATTTTTGGTATAAAAAAAAAAAATCGCAATAAGCGTATATTGATTGGTTTGTGCAAAAGCGTCTACAAAATAGGGGATAGATTTATGGCATTTTTATTATTATTATTGTTTTTTTTTTTTACTAGTAATGGTGGCGATCTGCGATTTTTATTGGAACTGAGATATTGCAGTGGACAAATTGGACACTTTTGACACATTTTTGGGACCATTAACAATTATACAGCGATCAGCGCTATAAAAATGCACTGATTACTGTATAAATGTCACTGATAGGGAAGTGGGTTAACACTAGGGGGCGATCAAGGGGTTAACTGTGTTCCCTCACTGTGTTCTAACTGTGGGGGGGGGGGATGGGACTGACTAGGAGGAGAGAGAGATTGCTGTTCATACTTAGTATGAACACACAATCTGTCTATACTCCCCTGAAAGAACCGGGAGTAGAGCTTTCAGCTTTCTCTCTTCTTCTTCCCTGCTTTAGAGGATGGGCTGCGCTGGTTCTGATTGGTCGCGCCGTCCATGTGACGGCGCAGACCAATTGGAATGCTCCTAAACATCCCTCCTGACCGGGTACATTTAGGGGATTGAGCTCCGGGGATTTCTAAGCCCCCGTGCCGTGGGGCGGCTATACCGGGGCTCAGAACAGGATATGGCCATGCCATGCTGCAGGTCATCGGGACTGGGGGGGGGGGGGTGAGGAGAGGGTGATGTGTAAGTTCACCTTCCAGATTTTTCTGTAAAGGTGAACTTACCCTTTAAATGAAAGACCTCTTTGAACAGTCATATTTTCAATATCAATGCCAAAATTTTACGATTTCTGCCAGGGGAGGAAAACTTTTGAGCACAACTGTTAATGGAAAAAGTTGAAGTACCTCTTGAAGTGTACCTGTTGCCTTGACCTGCATGAGAAGTGCTCAGGTTTGCTTTACGAGTGGAGATTCAGGTTCTTACAAATACTCGTCCCTGATTGGTTCACTCTAAAATTTCAAGATATCAGACATCTTAAAATTGAAAGGATAACATTCTCTCTTAATTATTAGTATATTGTTTTATTAAATCTACATATCAGTGGGACAAAGTTGGAGCTGGGCCACCCAAGTTCTTAATGGAAAACTCTCTTGTACTCATTAGAAGCTCCTCCAGTGCATTGTGCTTACTGCAAAATGATTTGTTGGACGTGTTTTTTTTTTTTTTTTTCTTTTTCCTATTACAAGCTTTTATGTTACACTGAGGAAATTCATTTTTGGCAATATAAGCCACATTTTAATTTCACAGATCCCTGATGTACTGCAGCTAAGTGATAATATTCCAGGCCAAAAATATTCTGCAATTTGAAATTCATCCCTGGGGGGGAAAAAGAGGAAAGATGGAGAGATTTCGCCTGCAGAACATTACCTTACTGGGGGTCATTCAATAACTTCTCCACTTTACAAAGATGAAGCGGGTCCTCTCGATCATGAATTGACTTGTTCAACTGGGATAGAGATCTACATCTACAATTCTCTATGTAGGTGTGGATTAAGGCAAAATTCCAAGAATGGTGAAAATCAATACCCACCCCAAATATTGGAATACAGACACAAAACCTAAATCTAAGTATTGTTGTTATTCAGAATAACCCGTGGATTCAAGTGTGGTGGGCAAAATTCCAGTTTCTGAACTTTCCATGCTGAAAGAAATCACCCCCCCCCCCCCCCATTGGCTGTTTGGATTTGGGGATCTGGGCAGCTTTTTTATGCATTTTGGTTCCTTGCAGCCCCCCTCCCTAGTACCAAAGTTATATGAAGACTGTGCCAAAAGTCGTGCAAAAATGGGCATAACTTCTTTAGTAATTTACATAGGTTGTTTAGGGTTCATATGTTGTTAAAGCAACTCTTTTCCCATTTCATTGCAGGTAAATAATGGATTCCAAGCAGAAGCAAGGTGCTGTCACTGAGTTCTTGATGAAGGACGGGAACAGGCTGTTCAACATCCACAGATGAAGACGAAAGAAAAAAAAGACGATGAAAGAAGGAAAAAAGGATGAAAGACAACAGTGAAGGAAGAAGAAAGAAGGAAAAAAGAGGCTTAAGAAGGAAGAAGACGAATACAGAAGAAGGAAAGGTGAAGGTAGAATGAAAATGACAGAAGGAGGAAGAAGAAGAAAGACGGACGAAGAAAGAAGAAGAAAAAAGATGATAAAGAAGAAAGAAAGAATAAAGAAGATGAAGAAGGAAGAGGACAAAGAAAGAAGGAAGAAAGAAGACAAAGAAGGAAGAAGAAGATGAAAAAGAAAGAGGATTAGTAAAGAATATGAATAAAAAAGGAAGGAAGATGGAAGAAGAAAGAAGGAGAAAGAAGGAAGAAGAAAGGAAGAAGAAGGAGGAGAAGAAGAAGAGAAGAAGAAGAAGAAGAAGAAGAAGAAGAAGAAGAAGAAGAAGAAGAAGAGGAAGAGGAAGAAGAGAAAGAGGAAGAAGAAGAAGAAGAGGAAGAAACAATGAAGAAGAAAAAAGAAAGGAAGAAGGAAAAAAAGAAGAAAGAAGACAAATAAAGAAGAAAAAAGATGAAGAAAAAAGATGAATAAAGAAGGTAGAAAGAATAAAGAAGGACGAATAAAAGGAAGGAAGAAGAAAGAAGGAAGGAAAGAAGGTAGAAGGAAGAAGAAAGAAGGAATAAGAAAAAAGGAAGCAGTTAGAAGAAGAAAACGAAGAAAGAAGACAAAGAAAGAATAAAGATGAAGAAAGAAGATGAATAAAGAAGGAAGAAAGAATAAAGAAGGATGAATAAAAAGGAGTGTCCACTTCTTCAGCGGGCAGTCCGCTTTCAGAAAAAGTGGTCTCAGTGGCAGATTTGCCACAAGATCACTTTTATCAGTGGCAGGAGAGGGACCCCCTCCCGCCGTGCCCTCCGCTGCTTACCGGAGCCGCCGGCAGAGGCGATCAGTATCCTTTGCCCTGCTAGGCTGGCTGCCGAGTGAGGGTAAGATGGCCCCCACCCGGCTCCATACCATTGCAGGGCGGAAGCGACATCAAAACATCACTTCCGCCCATAGCTCTTAAACACTTGCCGACCGCTGCGTGACGATGTACGTCGGCAGAATGGCACCGCTGCGCAAATGGGCGTAACCATACGTCCCTCCGTCATCGCAGGCTAGAAGGCGCGCGCTCACTGTGCGCAGCGGGGGCGTGCCCGCGGCTCCCGCGGACTGGGTGTCCGCCGGTGGCCCGTGATCATGACACAGAGAGTCAAAACGGGGAGATGCCTATATAAACAAGGCACTTTGTTTTTTTAGATATTTTTTGGGGATATTTATTATAGCAAAAAGTAAAAAATATTGTTTTTTTTTTTCAAAATTGTCGCTCTTTTTTTGTTTATAGCACAAAAAATAAAAACCTCAGAGGAGAACAAATACCACCAAAAGAAAGCTCTATTTGTGGGGAAAAAAAGGACGTCAATTTTGTTTGGGTGCAACGTCGCAGGACCACGGAATTGTCAGTTAAAGCGGTGCAGTGCCAAATCACAAAAAGTGCTCTGGTCATTAAGGGGGTGAATTCTTCCGGGGCTGAAGCGGTTTATAGGACAGTTTTAAAAAAAAATTTTCCAAACGATTTTTTATTTTATTTTTTGCATTTGCATTATAGTGTAAATATGAGATCTGAGGTCTTTTTGACCCCAGATCTCATATTTAAGAGGACCTGTCCTGCTTTTTTTTCTAGTACAAGGGTATGTTTACATTCCTTGTAATAGGAATAAAAGTGACATTTTTTTTTTTTAAAAGAACAGTACAAAAATAAAAAATAAATAGTAAAATAAATAAGAAAAAAAAAGTTTTAATGCGCCCGTCCTGCTGAGCTTGCGTGCAGAAGCGAACGCATAGGTAAATTGCGCCCGCATATGAAAACGGTGTTCAAACCACACATGTGAGGTATCGCCTCACATGTTAGAGCGAGAGAAATAACTCTAGCCCTAGACCTCCTCTATAACTCAAAACATGCAACCTGTAGATTTTTTTTTAACGCTGCCTATGGATATTTATAAGGATAAAAGTTTGTCGCCATTCCACGAGCGGGTACAATTTTGAAGCATGACATGTTGGGTATCAATTTACTCAGCCTGGAATCATCTTTCACAATATAAAAAAATTGGGCTAACTTTACTGTTCCTTAATTTTTTAATTAAAAAAGGTGTATTTTTTCCAAAAAAAAGTACGCAAAAACGGCGTGAGAGAAAGTATTGCAACGATCCCCATTTTATTCTCTAGGGTGTTAGAAAAATATATATATAATGTTTGGGGGGTTCTAAGTAATTTTCTAGCACAAAAAAAAAAAAAAGAAGATTTTAACTTGTAAACAAGTTTGAAAAATAGGCCCGATCCTTAAGTGGTTAATAAATCAACCCCACTGTGGCTAATTTATAAAAGTATTATAACAAATCTTGTAATCACTGCAACCTCCAGGAAAGTTAAAGCCAAACTTTTTTTTTATGTTCTGTAAAAACACTTTTTTTTTGCTTCTTTGAGATATGACAGAAAGGGAAAACAAATCTCTCCAAGGGGAAGGGAAATCCCTTTGGACAGCTGGTCACCAGAACATGTGCCCACCTTCGAACATTCAGATGACAGCTGGAAATTTCCATCACTTTCTGTCTGGGTGACATCCAGAGGGCGAATCTCTCCAGTGAGGACGCAAGCAGATATAAAAAGCAGATAAATGCCCTACCGCAATAATTAATACTATAGTGAATTATAATGCTATATAATAATTGTATAACTCTAAATATTATATGTAAAAAGTAAATAACACTATAACTTCAAATAATATATTTAAACGAAAAAAAAATAATAATGCTATAACTCCAAATACTATGTATATCTAATAGAAAAAAATAAATAATGCTATAAAGCTAAATATTATATATACATATATATATATATATATATATATATATATATATATATATAATGCCGCGTACACACGGTCAGACTTTTCGGCTACAAAAGTCCGACAGCCTGTCCGACAGACTTTCGACGGACTTTTGGCGGACTTGCGGCGGACTTGCGGCAGACTTTCTTATGAACGGACTTGCCTACATACGATCACACAAAAGTCCAACGGATTCGTACGTGATGACGTACACCGGACTAAAATAAGGAAGTTGATAGTCAGTAGCCAATAGCTGCCCTAGCGTGGGTTTTTGTCCGTCGGACTAGCATACAGACGAGCGGATTTCTGTGTCCGGCGTAGTTACGACGTAAAGATTTGAAGCATGTTTCAAATCTAAAGTCCGTCAGATTTGAGGCTGCAAAAGTCCGCTGAAAGTCCGCTGAAAGTCCGGGGAAGCCCACACACGATCGGATTGTCAGCCAGCTTTAGTCCGTCGGCGTCCGTCGAACTTTTGTAGACGAAAAGTCCGACCGTGTGTACGTGGCATAAATCTAAAGAAGAAAATGCTGTAACTCCAAATACTATATCTAAAACTTTAACAAAATAATGCTACAACACTTAACGCGGTTGTCAACGATTACCTTGTAAAACAAGCCATTTCGTTTAAAATAGAAATGAAAGACAAAGCATTTTTCTATAGATATAAAAACGGTGTGCTCTCGTGCTTAGTGTGGTCAGTTTTAAATAGGAAAGCAGATGGACTAGCAGGAACACCAGGGATTTCACATACAAGTGCACGGTACAGCAGGCACATATCAGGAATATGAAATGTTGGGGTAACAAACACTTTAATGCTATATATAAAATAAAAAGAAATAAAAAAAAAGAATACTATTACTTTAAATACTAAGGATAAAACTAACTCAACTAACAAAACATAAATAAACAAATAACACTATAACTCCAAATACTATATTTAAAAAAAAATGTGATAACTCTAAATACTATAACTAATACAAATAATAATAATAATAATAATAATAATAATGCTAAAACATTAAATCTAAAAATAAAAAATAAAAATATAAAATAACCCTAAGAGGTTAATTTACTAGGGTAAATAGACAGTGCACTTTGTTTTTGCTTTAAATACTAAAGCTAAAACTAACTCAACTAACAAAACATAAATAAATAAATAACACCATAACTCTAAATACTATATTTAAACAAAAAATGTAACAACTCTAAATAATATAACTAATACAAATAATAATAATGATAATAATGCTATAAGGCCTCTTTCACATAGGGTGGTTTGCAGGCGTTATTGCGCTAAAAATACCGCCTGCAAACCGCCCCTAAACAGCCTCCGCTGTTTGTTCAGTGTGAAAGCCCGAGGGCTTTCACACTGAAGCGGTGCGCTGGCAGGAGAAGAAAAAATCTCCTGCGAGCCACATCTTTGGAGTGGTGAAGGAGCGGTGTATTCACCGCTCCTAAACCGCTCCTGCCCATTGAAATCAATGGGACAGTGCGGCTATACCGCGGCAATACCGCGGCTATAGCCGTGATGTACGAGTGGTTTTAACCCTTTTTCGGCCGCCAGCGGGGGGTTAAAACCGCACCGCTAGCGGCCAATTACTGCGGTAAAACAGTGCTAAAAATAGCGCTGTTTTACCGCCAACGCCCCCTACCGCCCCATTGTGAAAGGGGCCTAACATTAAATACTACAATTTAAAACTAAAAAAGAAATAAAAAAATCATGCTATAATACTAAATACTACATCTAAGACAAAAAAACAAACAAAAAAAAAAGGGGTTGATTTACTAAGGTAAATGGACTATGCACTTTGCAAGTGCAGTTGCTCCAGAGCTTAGTAAATGAGCAGCAGCTCTGCTCACTTCCCTCGTCCAATCATGTGCAAGCAAAAATGCTGTTTTTTTTTTTTTTAAATATTCTATGCATGGAATTGGGTACTCTTTGCAACGTGAAGCTTTACCTCATTTAGTAAGCTCTGGAGCAACTGCCAATTTGCCTTTAGTACCGTACGTTGTTTTTCAGCTCTTTAGCGCCACAATCAAACCCTAAACCTATAATATTATATCAAAAAAAAAAAAAAAAGTCTGGCCCTAGATATATTGTCCACTATGGGCAAAATCTATAAAACTGCACAACTAAAGAATGCGCTCTGAAGAAATGGCTGCCCGTGTTCCGTGACCAGCGGCTCCCGCGTGCAACTTGAAAAATACAACATAAAATAATAATAATAATAATAAGTCAAACAACACCCCGTTAAATTAATTGATGAAAATAATAATAATAATAATAATATTAACGTTGTGAAGCGCTGTGCAAACTGTTGTCTCTATATAAATCTTGTATAATAATAATATATATAATAAAAATATAATATAAAATATGTGCTCACTCACTCTCGTTTGCCTTTGATTACAGTTTTTGGAAACGTACTTTTTTTTTTTAATGAAAATCGAATATACTAGACCCCAAGCAATCCAGCAGCTCTCACACTGGTACTATATATATATATATATATATATATATATATATATATATATATATATATATATATATATATATGGTATGAACCCCACATGTTCTTATTACACAGCTCCGATCTTCCATCTGGCCTTATCTACAAAAGGCACAACTAACGTCCTTGAGATGGTATCCAGCTCTGCAGATATGCGGAAGGTAATAAAACGATGCGATGCCCCCCCGGGGAGGGCTTATACCTGGGTGGCGATTTGCCAGTGTAACATTTTACAAGCGACCATCTCCAGATGTTTCTTTCATGAGAAATAGCTGCAGGACGCGATCATTGATTATTTATCCTTATTCCGAAACCACAACTGAGCCAAACACCGAGAATCTTAATCGTTTTAACACTCGCACAGCTGCGGCCCCCCCGACAAAGTAATGGCTGGAAGAAAAAAAAAAAAAGATCCTCAAAATCTTTCCTGATGCTTTTCTTCTATATATTCGGCCTGCCACAACTGCTGCCTGTAATATTTCATTGGATTAAATTGGGGTGACAGACTTGTCTCACCTACAGGTAGGTGCCCAGATTACAGTTGATGATACCGGAGTCTTAAGGCAGTATTAAAGAAGAAGTAAACTTCCCTCTAATGTTTGTACCTATAAGTATCCCTACAGTAAGGCTTACCTATAGGCATACCTCCAAACTTTTTGAGATGGGAATGAGGGACACCTATCAGCAAAAGTATGCAGGCATAGGACACACCCCTGGCCACGCCCCCTTAAAGGAGAATTGTACAAGAAAAACAAGATTGGTTAAACCCATAAGTGATTTATTTTTACCACTACTATTCCTTTATATTGGCTTTTGGAATGTACAAATGCAGCAATTTAGAAATCAGATGAAGATGAAGTTTAGCTCTGGAAAACACTTCTTGATAGATAAAAAGTACATTTTATATACAACTATATAGATCAGACCAAAATGAGGGACAAATGAGGAGGAAAGAGGGACAGAGGGACATTGCTCCAGACGGGCAAAGATGGATGCGGCCTCCAGCAGGGTGACGACGAGGGCTTCGTTTTGCAGGTAAGTTTCACATAATGTGCTAGTATGTGATGAATACTAGCACATTATGCCTTTACTTTACAGGTGATCAAAAAAAAAGCCAGTGTTTACTTCCTCTTTAAACCCAAAAACAAAATCGTATAATTGCAACTTACCGATTCTTAACTTCCATTTTTCAGACCTCTTTCCTTTTTTTGCTTTCACATGGTGATCCAGCCAGTAGGTCTGTTATTTTTATTTATTTATTTATTTTTTATTTCCTTTAATCAGGGCTTTTATTCTCAGAGAATAGGTGCAGGGACTCCCCCATTTCTGAGTCACTTCTTGACCTCACCCTAGAGCTTCTCAGTGCCGGCAGCACGATTAATTATTAAGAAATGAGATTGCGATAATTTCCCCCCTTGCGATCGTAACAAAGCATTTTCCTGATTCTATGCAGAGTTCTCTGCTCAAGCCGACAGCTGTCAAAAAAAGAAAAGAAAAAAACAGGCAGTCTGCCAAGTTTCACAACATTCCTCAGCCTTGAGCTAACTATAAACATTGTAGCGTTTTGTTCTTTGGATCAAAGGAATGAACTTCAATCTGTAAATGAGGGAAGTTTAACCACTTAAAGACTAAACCTTTTTCTGACACTTGTTGGTTTCAAGTTAAAATCATTATTTTTTGCTAGAAAATTACTTAGAACCCCCAAACATTATATATATATATATATATATATATATATATATATATATATATATATATATATATATATATATATTAGCAGAGACACTAGTGAATAAAATGGTGGTTGGTACAATATTTTATGTCACACTGTATTTGCACAGTGGTCTTTCAAATGCATTTTTTTGGGAAAAAAAAACACTTTAATGAATTAAAAAAAAACTAAACAGTAAGGTTAGCCCAATTTTTTTGTATAATGTGAAGGACGATGTTACGCCGCGAGAATCGTGATCTTTATTCCAAAAAATTGTGATTCTCATTTTAGCCAGAATCATGCAGCTCTACTCCACCCCCCTATCTACCATAACTTGGTTCCACCCCTTACCCATCTCCTAGTACCACCAATTTTAGAGACTACAAAACCAAGTATCATTTGGTGGTGGCACCTTGGTGATTCCCAGCAACAATGGACCCCCAACAACAATAGATCCCGGTAGCAACAACAGATTTGCCAGCATCAGCCCAGCACCATAATACTCTCCAGCAGCCAGCATCAATAGACTATACCCTCAACAGTAGATCCCTTCCAGCAACAATTGACCCCCCCAGCAACATAAGCCCAACCAACAACAATAAATCCCCCCACGACCAACAACAGACCTCTGCAGCAACAATAGACTGCCACGCAAAAATAGATACCCTCCAGCAACAATTGATCCCCCAACAGCTAGCAACAATAGACCCCTCCCCCAACAGCAAATTCCATTCAGCAACAACTGACCCCACCAACAACACAAGCCCCCACCCCAGCAACAGTAACAGACCTCTGCCATGCAAAAAATAGACCCCCTCCAAGAACAATAGACTCTCCAGCACACCCCCAGCACCCCTTGCCATTACATACATTCAGTGCTGGGGGTGCCAGAACTGTGTCCCTCCGCGTTCCCAGAAAAAAAAAACGAAAAAAAACCCCCTATGTTTAACCACATGCCGATATACGTCGGCACAATGACACAGCTGGGCAAATGAGCGTACAGGTACGTCCCCTTTAAGATGCAGCATTGTGGGCGCACGCGTGCTCCGTGACGGTGGCAGTGGGTCCCGCGTACTTGCCGGGTGCCCGCGATTATGTCACAGAGCAGAAGAACGGGGAGATGCCTTTGTAAACAAGGCATTTCCCTGTTCTGCCTTGTGACAGGACAGGGATCTACTGCTCCCGATCATCAGGAGCAGTGATCGCTGTCATGTGTGTAGTAGCCCACCCCCCCCCCCACAGTTAGAATCACTCCCTAGGACACACTTAACCCCTTGATCGCCCCCTAGTGTTAACCCCTTCCCTGTCAGTGTCATTTACACAGTAATCAGTGCATTTTTATAGCACTGATCACTGTATAAGTGACAATGGTCCTCAAATAGTGTCAAAAGTATCCGATGTGTCCGCCATAATGTCGCAGTCACAATAAAAATCGCAGATTGCCTCCATTACTAATAAAAAAAAAAATTATAATAAAAATGCCATAAAACTATCTCCTATTTTGTAGACGCTATAACTTTTGCGCAAACCAGTCAATATACGCTTATTGCGATTTTTTTGCCAAAAATATGTAGAATACATATCGGCCTAAACTGAGGAAAAAAACATTTTTTTATATATTTTTGGGAGATATTTATTATAGCAGAAAGTAAGCTTTTTTTTCAAAATTGTCGCTCTTTTTTTGTTTATAGCGAAAAAAAATAGAAACCGAAGAAGTGATCAAATACCACCAAAAGAAAGCCCCATTTGTGGGGAAAAAAGGACGTTAATTTTGTTTGGGTGCAACTTCGCACGACCGCGCAATTGTCAGTTAAAGCGACGCAGTGCCGAATCGCAAAAAGTGCTCTGGTCAGGAAGGGGGGTAAGTCCTTCCGGGGCTGAAGTGGTTAACAAAGCAAGCTGTCCATGAAAAGTGGACGTTAGAGGTCAGGTCATTGGTCGGGATTATGGTGTCACACATCTGTCGGAAAGGGCTTCTAGTCTAGTGTTGCCAGCCTGGAATATTTTACCGCTATTACTCACAGTGCAAAGCTTTTACCAAATGGAGTTACATGATTAGAACATTCCTTTGTGTTTTTGAAAATTATTCTTTTCTTTGTCTTCTTTCCCCACCTGTAGTTTTCTGCAAGCTTGCCGATAGTGGGTGGAGCCTGCTGGGCCCCTCCCGCAGCTCAGCTCTATGCACAGGCTATGTAAAGCACAGTGATGATGTCACTACTACTTTTACAAGGTAATATGTGGGTTTACAAAGACATTTGGTGCACGCAAAGTGGATTTGCATCCCTTTTTGGTTATTGAGAAGTTCATTTATGGTCCTTATTCCTGGACAGAGCTGTGGGAGGGGCCCAGCAGTCCCCACCCCCTACAGGCTGCCTGCAGAAAACTACAGGAGGGGGCGGAGACAAGACACCCTGCACGAGGAGAGAGAGCAGCAGTGGTCTTTATTACAGGAAGCTCCTTCACAGAGGTAAAGTCTCACACTGGATTACTACACAGATCCGGAAGAAATAAACAAAGCACACCAAGGGGCAGGAATCCAGATCAGAGCCCGCGACCTCCGTAATATCTGGCTGCAGCTCTCCTCGCTGTGCCACCCGAGATGCTGGACAGCACATTATCTGATCTCTTAGGACATTCTTGCCTTGTCTCCTGTTTCTCTTGAACCTTGATCTCTTTGCTCCCCCCCCCCCCCCATGAACTTTCTGATTTAAGCCATGTCTCTGCACTTCCTGTTTGCCAGATTATTGTGCTCTCTCCAGCTGATATCTTGCTTCTTTGTACACCTGCAGAGGTTCTTATCTTCACTACCACTCATTACCTACTTTTGTTTGGCTTGTTTCTTGACTATGCTTCTGCTTGATCCCAACCTGCAACCACTTGTTATCATTCTTTGGGTTGTATACCTTTCCTGCTGTTCAATTGGAGCCTCTCTACTGCCATAGCCACTGGTCTCCGAGCCTGACCCCTGACAGAGACACCAAGACTCAAAAAGAATATACAGTATCTCACAAAAGTGAGTGCACCCCTCACATTTTTGTAAATATTTTATTATATCTTTTCATGTGACAAAATGACTCATTGCTACAATGTAAAGTAGTGAGTGTACAGCTTGTATAACAGTGTAAATTTGCTGCCCCCTCAAAATAACTCAACACACAGCCATTGATGTCTAAACCGCTGGCAACAAAAGGGAGTATACCCCTAAGTGAAAATGTCCAAATTGGGCCCAATTAGCCATTTTCCCTTCCCGGTGTCAGGTGTGAATGGGGAGCAGGTGTGTTTAATTTGGTGTTATCACTCTCACTCTCTCATACTGGTCACTGGAAGTTCAACATGGCACCTCATGGCAAAGAACTCTTGAGGATCTGAAAAAAAGAATTGTTGCTTTACATACTGTAAAGATGGTCTAGGCTATAAGAAGATTGCCAAGACCCTGAAACTGAGCTGCAGCACGGTGGCCAAGACCATACAGTGGTATAACAGGACAGGTTCGACTCAAAACAGACCTCGCCATGGTCGACCAAAGAAGTTGAGTGCACGTGCTCAGCAATATTGGGAAATAGACATATGAGTGCTGCCAGCATTGCTGCAGAGGTTGAAGGGGTGGGGGGGTCAGCCTGTCAGTGCTCAGACTATACGCCGCACACTGCATCAAATTGGTCTGCATGGCTGTCATCCCAGAAGGAAGCCTCTTCTAAAGATGATGCACAAGAAAGCCCGCAAACAGTTTGCTGAAGACAAGCAGACTAAGGACATGGGTTACTGGAACCATGTCCTGTGGTCTGATGAGACCAAGATAAACTTATTTGGTTCAGATGGTGTCAGGCGTGTGTGGCGGCAACCAGGTGAGGAGGACAAAGACAAGTGTGTCTTGCCTACAGTCAAGCATGGTGGTGGGAGTGTCATGGTCTGGGGCTGCATGAGTGCTGCCGGCACTGGGGAGCTACAGATCATTGAGAGAACCATGAATGCCAACATGTACTGTGACATACTGAAGCAGAGCATGATCCCCTCCCTTCAGAGACGGGGCCGCAGGGCAGTATTCCAACATGATAATGACCCCAAACACACCTCCAAGATGACCACTGCCTTGCTAAAGAAGGTGAGGGTAAAGGTGAAGGACTTGCCAAGGATGTCTTCAGACCTAAAACCTATTGAGCATCTGTGGGACATCCTCAAATGGAAGGTGGAGGAGCGCAAGGTCTCTAACATCCACCAGCTCTGTGATGTCATCATGGAGGAGGGGAAGAGGACTCCAGTGACAACCTGTGAAGCTCTGGTGAACTCCATGCTCAAGAGGGTTAAGCCAGTGCTGGAAAATAATGGTGGCCACACAAAATATTGACACTTTGGGCCCAATTTGGACATTTTCACTTAGGGGTGTACCCACTTTTGTTGCCAGCGGTTTAGACATTAATGGCTGTGTGTTGAGTTATTTTGAGGGGACATCAAATTTACACTGTTATACAAGCTGTACACTCACTACTTTACATTGTAGCAAAGTGTCATTTCTTCAGTGTTGTCACATGAAAAGATAGAAGAAAATAGTTACAAAAATGTGAGGGGTGTACTCACTTTTGTGAGATACTGTACATCATCATTGGATTTAAACAATATTTGCTGATCCCGGAGTTCAGCGTTCGCTATGTGCACCTTTTCAGGTTGCCATCTTAGTCGGGGAATGTGGCAGTTCTTGGGGACTTAGCACTTGACAACGCTTTGTAGGTCTCCCTTCACTCGTCCTTCCCCATATAACCTTCCTGTCTATGGCCGGTCTCAATGCATTTTGCACATCACTGCTGCTAGTTGCAAGGCCTTATTATACATGCCTGAAGGTTTGTTTTTTTTTTTTTTTTCATTCTTTGACTGATGCTAACTTGCAGCTGTGGTCGCTGAACAAGAATTCAACATTAGAATACAGCATTCCAGATCTATACGTTGGTTTTATCAAGCAATGGTCTATCTAACTGCTCATTCCTATTCCTAACATAACAGAAATGAAAGCCTCGCCGCGCCGGTATTTTAATGGGGCCGGCGGAATATAGTCATGGCATTGTTCTTAATGTAGCTGCTCTTTAAAGGCTGCAAATTACAAATTAAAAGCTTTTATTCCAGTTTAATTTCCAGCAAGGTCAATACAATTGTTCTATTCTTCGGGGACAGATAACGTTTCAAAGTTATTTTCGACATATAATGGTTTCGCATTTAGCATTCCGAACATGCAAGTGAATTCACTGCGCTGAAAGTTCTGGAGGGTTCTTGAGAGCTTTCAAATTAAGCTGAATTATTGGAAATAACTTTTTTTTTCCAAGCTATCACTGCTCACAGGAGTAATTTGAGTTTTTTTTTTTTTTTTTAAGGTGGCGCATGGAACATACTGAACACAAACAGAAAAGCAGCCCAAGAAGGGTCAAGTGGTGTAGTATGTTAAAAATACCAATTTAATATAATAAAAGCAAATTAAGGAATTGCACTCACAAGCGACCCGTAATTTGCATGTAGTAGCCCTAGACCGGCTGGATACCCAAAGTGTAAAAACTTTATTTAACCACTTCAATACTGGACACTTTCACCCCTTCCTGCCCAGGCCAATTTTCAGCTTTCGGTGCTGCCACACATTCATAGGTGTGCACAGCCTATTTCATTAGGGTGTGCACCCCAAAGCTCAAACACACACTAACGATCACTCACAATGTTCATTTAGAAAGTGAAGGGGCCAGTAAATGACATATTTACTGGCCCCTTCCCCCACTCACCCTAAAACATCCCCTTAGCAACATGAAAATCCGGACAGCCGCACTCCAGGAAATAATAATCCAAATTTCTTTATTTTAAAATCAGGAACATATTAAATACAGGACACCATGGGCAGAGTGTACATGTGATAGGCTAACGCGTTTCGCACTTATCCAAGTGCTGTCCGGATTTTCTCGTTTGCACACAGCTTCTACTAGCATTAGCCAGCACCTGGAACCTCTTAGCTCTGGAGAGCAAGATCAGTTTTATACCTGGTGAGATCCATACTAGCGCGGGGATAACCTTTGTATCCCCTTAGCAACAGCCGGTGGGAGAGGAGAGAAGGGAAGCTGGCAGCACTGTGGGGGGAAGGTGGGGGGCAGGGCAGTAGGGGGAATTCTGTGCTGCACAGGGTGGGCACACCTGGCACACCCTGTGTGCACACCTATGCACACATCGCATTGTCCATTTTCTTCCTGATTTTCTCCCAGGGAATGTGTTCAGAACTAATTTGCTACCTGTAATTTTTTTATGACATGCAAACAAGTATAACTGAGCATCAGCTATCTAACCTTCTTCATGAAGTTCCTCATACGTTGACACTGTGGAGCCCTGGCAGATGAGGCCACATTTGGGAATGCTCTACAAATGTCCTAAATACAATGTGAATTCTTCCCAAAAAGTCATTAGAGAGATTGATGAGGACTACTTTTCCTTAATTTATCCTCACAGGGCTCATTATAGAATAAAGTTGATAGAATAAAGAACTAGTTGTTGATAGAGACATATTATGAAGACTGGGCATGGACGTCCAATGCTCAGACACGGGGGGAGGGGGGGGCACATCTTTATTTTCTGGAATTAGATGATGCTACTGTTCTTCACTGAGAGAAATGCAGAGCTTCTATTGTTTGCCTCCTTCAATAAATGATAGCTGTTGGTGGTTTCAGGGAATTCTGAATGAATTTGGGGTGGAGGAACTTGACTGGCCTGCACAGAGTCCCGGAACCGACAGAACACCTTTGGGATTAATTAAGAGCGGAGACTGCGAGCCAGGCCTTCTCCAACATCAGCGCCTGACCTCACAAATGCTCTTCTGGAAGAATGGTCAAACATTCCCATAGACACACTCCTAAACCTTGTGGACAGCCTTCCCAGAAGAGTTGAAGCTGTTATAGCTGCAAAGGGCGGAGCCAACTCAATATTAATTTATTGCTTTGCAGATGTTTAAAAAGAAGGCTCCGTTTTCCAGGTCTTAGAAGAGAACCTGGAATAGTAAATATGAAGCTTAAAGCAGAACTACAGTGCATCTGAGCACCCCAAACTGAAAACGCTATTTGATTCATCTTTAATATAACCTCCCCCCTCCCATTCCATGTCACCATGCTTAATTTTGTTAAAGTGGTGTTCCGACCGAAATTATACTTTTTAAATAAAAATACCCCTATAATACACAAGCCTAATGTATTCTGATAAAGTTAGTCTGTAAACTAAGGTCTGTTTTGTTAGTTTATAGCAGTAGTTTGTTATTTTATAAACTTACAGCAGGCCGTGGCCATCTTAAGTGTGGGCATCTGAAGCCAGACTGTATTTCTTCCTGGATCTCATCCTTGCAGATCTCGCACATGCTCAGTGCAGCACAAGCAGTGTAATAGGTCTCAGGTCCGGTTTCCATAGCAATGGCAGTGTCAGAGGAAGTTGCCGTCCCTTCCCAGAAGGCATTGCAAGCAGGAAATGATGTGATGGGCCGCGGCCAGGGAGGAGGATGTGAAAAATGAATACAGCAAATATACAGTAAGTGCTGAGAAATTTTTTTTTAAAATATCCAATTCGTTTACAGTGCACAGTTTAGTGAGGGATGCTGAAGAGTTGTAAAAGTGGGTGGAACTCCACTTTAAGAACATTTTTGTTTGAAAAAAAAAAAAAAAAAGTTTAACCACTTCAGCCCCGGAAGGATTTACCCCCTTCCTAACTAGAGCACTTTTTGCGATTTGGCACTGCGTCGTTTTACCTGATATTTGCGTGGTCGTGCGACGTTGCAACCCAAATTTCCCCACAAATAGAGCTTTCTTTTGGTGGTATTTGGTCACCTCTGCGTGTTTTTTTTTTGTGCTATAGAAAAAAAACAGAGCGACAATTTTGAAAAAATAAAAGCAATATTTTTTACTTTTTGCTATAATAAATATCCCCAAAAAATATATATAAAAAAAACTATTTTTTTTCCTCAGTTTAGGCAGATATATATTCTTCTACATATTTTTGGTAAAAAAAAAAAAAAATTGCAATAAGCGTATATTGATTGGTTTGCGCAAAATTTATAGCGTCTACAAAATAGGGGATAGATTTATAGCATTTTTATTATTATTTTTTTTTTTTTTATTAGTAGTACTGGCGGCGATCTGTGATTTTTATCGTGACTGCGACATTATGGTGGACACATCGGACACTTTTGACACCATTTTGGGACCATTGTCATTTATACAGCGATCGGTGCTATAAAAATGCACTGATTACTGTGTATATGACACTGGCAGGGAAGGGGTTAACACTAGGGGGCAATCAAGGGGTTAAGTGTGTCCTAGGGAGTGATTCTAACTGTGGGCTTCCACTTACATGACAGTGATCACTGCTCCCGATGACAGGGAGCAGTGGATCTCTGTCATGTCACAAGGCAGAACGGGGAAATGCCTTGTTTACAAAGGCATCTCCCCGTTCTTCCGTTCTGTGACATGATTGCGGGCCCCCACGGGCACTGTCACGGAGCACGCGGCGCCCACAATGCTGTGATTTAAAGGGGACGTACCTGTATGCCCATTTGCCCAGCTGTGCCATTGTGCCGACATACATCGTCGTGCACTGGTCAGGTAGTGGTTAAAGCAATTTAAAATAATGTACCTTCCTATCTATTTACTAAAGCTATTAGCATAAGGATTACAAATAGTTCATGCTGATTGAGAGTGTTTAGTTCTGCTTTAACGTGTAAGTAACCCCCCCCCCTATCATTTTTAGCCAAGGAAGCTGCCAGCTCTTTGCTTCTGTTTAATCTACAATTGCCATGATGCTGCACATGTGATCAGTTTAGACACCAGCCATTGGATGGTTTGACATATTGGTTAAGAGCACAACCAGTGGGAGTGTTACTTGCCGGAAATGAAACTGTTTTATGGATGGGGTTTACTTCCGCTTTAATACAGAGTGGGGCCTTGATTATATGGTATTCTGTGCAATATATTAGGAAATATCATAGTTTCCTTACCCCATCCCAAAATTAGACCAGTCCAAAACCCTAGGATTTAAAAGAGAAGTATGAGTTTCCAAAAAAAAAAGATACTCACATAGTAGGGTTGAGGTCAGGGCTCTGTGTAGGCCACTGGTGTTCCTCCACACCAAACTCATCAACCCAGGTCTATATAGGGATGTTGATAACCTGGCTTGTTCAGATTCATCCCAAAGGTGTTCAGTAGGGTTGAGGTCAGGGTTGTGTGCAGAGCACTGGTGTTCCTCCACACCAAACTCATCAACCCTGGTCTATATAGAGATGTTAATAACCTGGCTTGTTCCGATTCATCCCAAAGGTGTTCAGTATGGTTGAGGCCAGGGCTCTGTGCAGAGTTGAGTTCCTCCACACCAAAAAGCTATCAAACGATGAGTTCCTCCACACCAATCCACTCAAACCATGTCTTTATGGAGCTGGCTTTATATACAGTACAGGGGCACAATCATACTGGAACAGAAAAGGGTCTTTCCTAAATTATTACCACAAGGTTGGAAGAACACAAGTCTAAAATTAATATGTATGTTGTAGTATTACCAGTACTCTTTACTTAGACACTTGAACTCTATCATTTGAAGGGAATTTTTTTTTTCTTTTACCATATAAGTTATAATGATGCTATGCATATTTTGTGCATTGATTGACGGCCAACTCATTCTTCTTTCTACTTCCATGATCAATAGCAATGTTTCAACTACAAGGTAATATAGAATTTTCCCTACATATCTTCATGTGGTTAATCCAAGTTTCCCTTTTGCACGCATTAACTACACATGTTCATCACATTTTCTCTGTTTCCTCTCAGCGTGTCTCCGAGGAGATACCTTTCCCTATACTTAAAGCTTTCCCATACAAAATTTCAATTATCTAATAGCTGAATAATATAGGCATTGCACATAATTTATTTAAGCTCAGGGACTTAGCGAATTTGTCTTAAACGGAGCAGGGATGCACTCCTCCGCTCCAGATAATTATAATCAATTAGCATTAATTTGATGGAGATCAGTTATGAAATAGCTTGGGCTCTACGGAGAATAGAGCGGCGTGGTGTGCCCATGCCCTGGGTATTCAGAGACTATCATTAAAGGGGAGCTCTTGGCTAAAGCCTATATGAGAACTGTAATGGAATGTCTTTTTTTTTTTTTATAATTGTATTTTTTATTAAAATTTTTATACAACAAAAAGAAGCCATTACATCACAGTCAAAATATGACAAATGTCATCAAAACAGTAGTGAGCATATAAAGGTTGTCCAAGGTATCAAAACGTCACAATCAAAGGATGACCAATGTAATCAAAATAGTAGCGCACATATAAAACATCCAAGGTATCAAAATGTAAAAGATAGCTGTAGGTTATATACAAGAATAAACATCATAAAGGGAAAGCAAACATCATATGTAAGATAGCAGGTTACTGCAAACAGGAAGGGTGAGGTCTGTAGAGGGACTCAAAGGTTTATCAGATATCTATTTTAATATAAAGAGTCTGGGAGAGGAGACCCAAACTCCGAATGATCCCATGGTTCCCATATTTTATTAAATTGTTGGGTGATATCGTGTACTGTAGCCGTGAGGTATTCCATTCTTCTAATGTCGGCTATGAGTTGGAGGAATCTAGACCAAGGAGGGGGAGCATTGGATAGCCAATATAGTGGGATAGTTCTCTTGGCAGCTAATAGAATATAGGATATCAGACGCTTAATATTTTTAGCAATACCAGGAAAAGGGAGACCCAATAGGTAATGTATTGGGTCAAGCGGGAGAGACTTATCCACCAATTTCTGAAGTAGTAACATCACCTTGTGCCACAAGGGTTTAATCAGAGGGCATAGCCAGAAGATATGGAACAGTGAACCTATATCTAGCCCACATCGCCAACACAACGCTGAGCGTGAGGGATCAAATTTATGGATGGCCTCAGGGGTCAGGATTTATTTAGAGGTATCCTTCTGTACTACACATTTAGATGACTTAAAGGTCTACCTAGCAATTGGGCCCACCTGTTCATGTATAAGTAATTTAGATGACTTAAAGGTGGAGTCCTAGATCCTATTTCACATCGTGGGATTGATAGGTCTACCTAGGAATTGGGCCCACCTGTTCATGTATAAGTGGGTGACCTCGGAGAGAGGAGAAGACTCATGGAGGATGTGATATGTGGCCGAAATCAAATGTAATGGAATGTCTTTTGCTTTCCAAAATATTAAGCACTGTATTGCTTTTCATCCAGTATTGTGATCCACAAAAACTATTCCATGGGTAGAAGGTTTAAAACCGCTTTTAGTGTGTCTGTTTCTTACATGCTACTGAACCTGCAATTGGGGGTGGGGATAATATCCTGGGAATGGATCCCATATGATTTATAAATTGAACCTATTATAGATTAGTAATAAACCCCTTATGGTTTATTATTAGACCACTTATGAATTATGAATAGACCCCTTATAGAATTTAAATAGACCCCCTAGTGTTTATTAATAGACCCCTTATGGGTTATAATTAGACCCCCTAGTGTTTAATAATAGACCCCTTATGAATAATAATTAGACCCCCTAGTGTTTAATAATAGACCCCTTATGAATTATAATTAGACCCCCTAGTGTTTATTAATAGACCCCTTATGGGTTATAATTAGACCCCCTAGTGTTTATTAATAGACCCCTTATGGGTTATAATTAGACCCCCTAGTGTTTATTAATAGACCCCTTATGGGTTATAATTAGACCCCCTAGTGTTTATTAATAGACCCCTTATGGGTTATAATTAGACCCCCTAGTGTTTATTAATAGACCCCTTATGGGTTATAATTAGACCCCCTAGTGTTTATTACTAGATCCCTTATGGGTTATAATTAGACCCCCTAGTGTTTATTAATAGACCCCTTATGGGTTATAATTAGACCCCCTGGTGTTTATTAATAGACCCCTTATGGGTTATAATTAGACCCCCCGGTGTTTGGATATTTTTAAACTAATAAATAGCAGCAGCTGGAGTGGGAAAAATATTTTCTTCCCTGTGGGTTCAGTTTCAAGTCTCTGCTGCAGTGGTTTTGAGCACCTATCCTATCATCACTCCAATATAATAAGAATTTTTTCATCTCCCTGAAGTAGACACCCTCATGATGAACAACTCTCATCACCGAATATGAATTGTAAGTCTGAAGCTGTCAGTGCTCATCCTAACCCACCGCTTCCTATATACCTGGATTATGATAATTATTAATAGAGATATTATCCGGAATCCAGCTTTATGCCACATTCCCCCAGCAATTCGGTTACAGGACTTGACTGCTTCGTAAAGAGCGTTGTGTGGCTTTTCTGTTATTTTGTTGTACTATTTAGAAATAATCTACGTGCATATTGCAGAGATATATTAAATGAGAGATGAATATAAAGATGTTCTTTCCTGGATCATTCCTCCACTCGGTTTCATTAGTATCGAATAAAGACGAAAGAAGCCATAGTACAGGCTCATAAATAATATTCAAGAAGATTTACAGGGACTGCAGAGTGGAAACAAGTTTATTACCTTTTTTTTTTTTTAATTTTATTTTTTATGATGTTAAATCTAATATTATTTTGGATAGTATTTACAGTTTTTATCCCTCTATTGAATGAAAAGGACGGAGTAATGCTTATTTTAATTTTTTTTTATTTGTTTATTTTACACTAAACCATTCACAGAGGGATGGTGTTATGCTAATTCCTCAATGGTCATTTAGATTTTCATTTTAAAAAAATAATTTGGTGGAGGGGGGATTATGGTGGGGGGTTGTTTTTCAGGGGTTGGGCTTGGCCCCTTAGTTCCAGTGAAGGGAACTCTTAAGGCGTCAGCATACCAAGACATTCTGGACAATTTCATGCTCCCAACTTTGTGGGAACAGTTTGGGGATGGCCCCTTCCTGTTCCAACATGACTGCCCACCAGTGCACAAAGCAAAGTCCATAAAGACATGGATGGGCAAGTTTGTGGTGGAGGAACTTGACTGTCCTGACCTCAACCTAATAGAACACCTTTGGGATGAATTAGAGCGGAGACTTCTAGCCAGGCCTTCACATCCATCATCATTTTGGTAATATAGTGTATACAAGGGCTGTACCAAAAATAATGTAAGAGTGGGTATTACTTTATTTATTAACTTACATAGGTCATTCATATGTTACATGTTGGTAGAGTAACTCTTCCTCTGTAGTAACTCTTCTTCTTTTTCATTGCAGGTAAATAATGGATCCCAAGCAGAAGCAATGTGCCGTCATTGAGTTTTTGATGAAGGAGGGGTGCAGGCCATTCGAAGGCTACATTATGTTTATGGAGATGGCACCATTGAAAAGAGCATGAAGATGTCTTGTCTTTGGTGACTCTTGCCAATTGTGCCATCTCCATAAAAAATCTGTAGCCTTCTGTGGATGGATGTTGGACAGCCTGCACCCCTCCTTCATCAAGAACTCAATGGTGGCACCTTGCTTCTGCTTTGAAAAGGAGGAGAAGATAGAAGGAGGAGAAGATTTACTCTACCAACATTTGAATGACCTATGTAAGTCAACCGCTTCCCGTCCCGCCCTAAAGTCAAACCATGGCCGGGCGGGTGCTTTCTTATCTGGACTGGACGTCATACGATGTCCTGTAAAGGAAGCACCGGTCGCACGGCTAGCGGTGCGACCTGTCACCAGCTGTGTCCAAGGGACACAGCTGATGACTGATCAGAGCACCGGCTCGCTGCCGGTACCATGTGACCGCTGTGACCAATCACAGCAGGTCACATGACAATTGTACACAATGGATAACTTCCTTTCATTCCATCTATTGTGTATAATTGTGTTGCTAGCTGTGATTGGTCAATTTGATACCATGGTACAGACAGGACCAATCACAGCTCATCTGTACCATGTGATTAGCTTTGACCAATCACAGCTAATCACAAGAAAACAGACTGAATGATTCCGTTTCATTCAGTAAAATGCTTGCTTATAGCAATGTAATACATTGCTAAAAGCAAACAATGTGAAAAAAAAAAATCACTGATCGCTTCCCTAAAGTGGTATTATGTTACTATGGTAGCATTATATTGCTCTGGTCAGAGTTTGTTAAAAAAAATTGTAAAAAAAACAAAAAAAAGTGTAATAAAAAAAATGAAAAAAATGAAGAAAAAAAAAATGAAAAATTTTTTGTTTACATACTTTCACCAGTCAGTGTCCCTGATCACCGCCACACCAGTTATATGATGACGCTGTACTGCACTGGTGACAGGATGTAAAAAAATAAATTGAATTTCTTCATTTTCCAAAAAAGTATGACAAAAAATTACAACTTAAAAAAAACACCATTCCTCTTACTGAATACCTCGGACTGTCTAATTTCCAAAAAGGGGTCATTTAGGGCGGTATTTCTACTGTCCTGACATTTTTCGGGCCACAAGAAGTGCGATCGGTACATCAGGATTGATCAATTTTCAGATATATATCCCATAGTTTGTGGACTCTATAACTTTCCTACTGACTAAATCATCTACACTGTGATTTGGGTTATTTTCACCAAAGAAATTTTACAGAATATATTTTGAGCTAAATTTATGAAGAACAATTATTTATTTAAAAAAAAAATATAACAGAAACGAAGAAAAACATGTTTTTTTTTTCAAAATGTTCAGTCTTTTTTCATTTATTTAGCAAAAAATAAATAAAAAATCCAGCGGTGATTATATACCACCAAAAGAAAAATCTATTTGTGTGAACAAAATGATAAAAAGTTTGTTTGGGTAGAGTGCTGCATGACTACTGCAATTGTCATTCAAAATGGGGGTGAAAGTGCCTGGTATTAAAGTGGTTAATTAGAAAAAAAAAAAAAAATTCAAAAAATAAATAAAAAAATGTAATAAAAAAAGCAAAAAAAAAATGAAAACATTTTTTTGTTTACATACTATCACCAGTCAGTGTCCCTGATCACGGCCACACCAGTTATATGATGATACTGTACTGCACTGGTGACAGGATGTAAAAAGTAAAAATAAAAAAATAAAAATGTCTTCGTTTTCCAAAAAATTATGACAAAAAATTACAGCTTCAAGAAACCCACCATTCCTCTTACTAAATACCTTGGACTGTCTAATTTCCAAATGAGATCAGTATTTCAGGCTTGATCCATTTTCAGATATATATCCCATAGTTTGTGGACTTTATAACGTTCCTACAGACTAAATAATATACACTGTGATTTGGGTTATTTTCCCCAAAGAGATTTTGCAGAATACATTTTGGGCTAAATTTCTGAAATATGTTTTATTTAAAAAAAATTTATAACAGAAACGAAGAAAAACAATTTTTTTTTTCAAAATTTTCGGTCTTGTATCATTTATTTAGCAAAAAAATACATTAAAAATCCAGTGGTGATTAAATACCACCAAAAGAAAGCTCTATTTGTGTGAACAAAATGCTAAAAATGTTGTCTGGGTACAGTAGTGCATGACCGCGCAATTGTCATTCAAAATGTGACAGCGCCTTCGTTTCTTTATAACAGAAACAAAGAAAAACTTTTTTTTTTTCACAATTTTCAGTCTTTTTTAAAATTTATTTAGCAACAAAATAAAATTAAAAATCCAGTGGCGATTAAATACCACCAAAAGAAAAATCTATTTGTGTGAACAAAATTATAAAAATTTCTTTTGGGTACAGTGCTGCATGACCGCGCAATTGTCATTCAAAATGTGACAGCGCCTTCATTTCTTTATAACAGAAACAAAGAAAAACTTTTTTTTTTTTCACAATTTTCAGTCTTTTTAAAATTTATTTAGCAAAAAAAAAAAAAAAACCCAGTGATGATTAAATACCACCAAAAGAAAGTTCTGTTTGTGTAAACAAAATGATAAAAAATTTTGTTTGGGTACAGTGCTGCATGACCGCGCAAATGTCATTCAAAATGAGACAGCGCCTTCGTTTTTTTATAACAGAAACAAAAAAAAAACTTTTCACAATTTTTTTTTTTCAAAATTTTCACAATTTTTGTTCACAATTTTTTCACAATGAGACAGCGCCTGGGCATGAAGGGGGGGGGGGGGTGAAAGTGCCCGGAATTGAAGTGGTTGATGAAAAAAAAAAAAAGTTATGCCCATTTTTGCATTACTTTCAGTACAGTTCTTATATTTCTGCAACTATATATGTTATCTCTGTGCTCTGGCCAAAAATATTCCTCTTTGAACGCATCTGGTTTACAATAGCCAATCCATGCCCAGTACTTTCTCTCTTCCATATACAATTGCGGATATTTGACTTCTTCCATTTTATCACACAGCTCAGCAAACGTTCTTTATAAATAGCAATGATTATACAATTAACCGAGTCGGGCCATCTGCGCACGTCCCTGGCCGATCCCCGCTGTCTTCGCACACAGACCAGCTCCGTGCCATAGAGCTTATTAAGCGTCTACAGCAAATATGTAGGTGCTGGAGGTTAATGTATGCAAATGAACACTTGCTACAGGCCAAGTTTAACTGAATCCTTTGAACATGAGTATCAGGGGGCTTATAGACGCCGTACGCGCAGCATCCAAAAATGCAGCCGCCAGGCGGAATATCTCCGCTAACGCTTTTCAAAAGAGAAAGAAAGAGGAAAGACCAGAAATTGTCTGATGAAAGGATTTTACTGCCTACCCATTGAAGGTAACAAGCTAGGAAATGGGCAGGCGGGGGAGGGGGGGGGGGGGCTTGATTGTTAGAAAGAATTGAAAACGGAAGAGAGTTAAATAAAAGTGAACCTTATGGATGTGTTCACACTGTTGCAGTTCATTAACACAAAGCAAGTTACCTACGGTAATTCATGCATTAAGCCAGGACAAGCTCCTTATTTTAAATGAGCTCCTCAATTCACTAAAACACACAAAAAAAGGTGTAAGTCATTTTTTTTTTTTAAACTGAGCACCGCAACACGTGTCAGGACCTGGATCACCTGCTGTGGTGGCACTGTGCTTCCCAGACCGGAAGGTTGTAGTTCTGTTGTCCACCAGCGGGTGTCTCTCCTTGCAGCCAGCAGATCCCAGTAATCAGTTTCCACCTGATGCTGGCTGCTGGGAGGGTATTTACCCACTTTAACCACTTCAGCCCCGGAAGAATTGGCTGCCGAATGACCATGCCATTTTTTTTGCCATTCCGCACTGCGTCACTTTAACTGACCATTGCGCGGTCGTGCGACGCTGCGCCCAAAATAAATGGACGTCCTTTTTTTCCCCCCACAAATAGAGCTTTCTTTTGGTGGTATGTGATCACCTCTGCGGTTTTTTTATTTTTTGCGCTATAAACAAAAATAGAGCATCAATTTTGAAAAAAAAAAACGCAATATTTCTTTACTTTTTGCTATAATAAATATCCCCCAAAAATATATACAAAAAAACATTTTTTTCCCCTTAGTTTAGGCCGATATGTATTATTCTACAAAAAAAAATAAGTGTATATTGATTGGTTTGCGCAAAAGTTATAGCGTCTACAAAATAGGGGATAGTTTTATGGTATTTTTATTATTCATTTTTTTTTTTACTAGTAATGGCGGCGATCTGCTATTTTTATCGGGACTGCGACATTATGGAGGACACATTGGATAATTTTTACACATTTTTGGGATCATTGGCATTTATACAGCGATCAGTGCTATAATAATGCACTGATTACTGTAAAAATGTCACTGGCAGGGAAAGGGTTAACCACTAGGGGGCGATGAAGGGGTTATTTGTGTTCCCTATGTGTGTTTTAACTGAAGGGGGAGGGGACTGTCTAGGGGAGATGACAGATCGCTGTTCATAATTTGTATGAACAGACGATCTGTCTCTTCTCCCCTCAGAGAACCGGAAACTGTGTGTTTACATACACAGATCCCGGTTCTCAGTGTGTCACCAGCAATCGCGGGAGCCCGGCGGTGATCGCGGGAGCCCGGCGGTGATCGCGACCGCCCAGCACTCGCATTGGCTCAGGAGGCAAGCAGTGGGCACGCAAGCGCGCCCCTAGTGGCCACAGAGCGAGGCGATGTTACATAACGTCTTTTCGCCCAGCCATGCCATTCTGCCGCAGTAAAACTGCAGCGGCTGGTCAGAAAGTGGTTAAGTGAGCTCCTTAATTCACTAAAACACACAAAAAAAAGGTGTAAGTCGTTTTGTTTTTGTTTTTTTTTAAACACTGAGCACCACAACATGTGTCAGGACGTGGGTCACCTGCTGTGGTGGCACTGTGCTTCCCAGAGCGAAAGGTTGTAGTTCTGTTGTCCACCAGCGGGTGTCTCCCCGCAGCCAGCAGATCCCAGTAATCAGTTTCCACCTGATGCTGGCTGCTGGGAGGGTATTTAAGTCCTCTAAGGATGGCCATACATGGTCGAATTTCGAAAAAGAATTTTCTTTGGAAAATTAGACGTTCCATTGCGTTTTTTGATCCGATGATGCCACCATTGATTTCGAAATTCGACCAACCAAGCCTTCAATTCAAATAAATTTCGTGGCTGGGAATCTTCTTTTCTTTCCGAAAATTTTCTTGCGCATTTCTTTTTCGATTACATTTCTCGCACGATTCTCCTGTCATTGATTAGAAAATCGTTCCTTTTTCAAAATATTTCCAACATGCCCGATTGCCTAAATTCAATGGGCGTGCGAAAATCGACTGTTGCTGCAGCCCCCTAATGGTGCGAAATTCGAGTGAAAGTTCTTAGATAAGATTTTCAAAAGAAAATACTTTCGAAATTCGACCCATGTATAGCCTTCTAGTGCCTCTTGCTCTGTCAGCTATGAATAAGCGCCATGATGGGGTTTGGTTTGAGAAGGTTTTGCAAGACAAGCAAACATTTTTTATACATTTTGACTTGATATACAAGCGATGTCTTGATATACAAGTAGCGTCATGTCACAACTGAGTATAAAAGAGAAGAGAGGCGCCTCTAAGTGTAGCAATATGGTTACATTTAATGAAGGTACAACATTTAGCAATTCACATGGTTGATAATTAAAACAGGCACATCTACGTATGCAGGCATCTGGAGTAGAGCTGTCCACATACCCTGTTTCCCCGAAAATAAGACCTAGCGTGATTGTCGGTGATGGCTGCAATATAAGCCCTACCCCTCAAATAAGCCCTACCCTGTTTCCCCGAAAATAAGCCCTACCCTGAAAATAAGACCTACAAGGACTTTAAGGCTTATTTGGAGGGTAGGGCTTATATTGCAGCCATCACCGACAATCACACTAGGTCTTTTTTTCGGGGAAACAGGGTAGACCATCCTCCACACCGCCATCAACGTCATCCCTTCCACACTGCGCTCCATGAGCGCTTCAAGCCTTGCTTTCAGATCACTCTACTGCAGGGTAGTCTTCCCGGTCACAATTGCAAACTGACAGCAGTGAGACCCTGCGGTGCAGAGGATGGTCTATGTGGACAGCTTTACCCCGTTTGCCTGCATACTTAGATGTGCCTCTTATGATCATCAACCATGTGAATTGCTAAAAGTTGTACCTTCATTAAATGTAATCATATTGCTACACTTAGAGGCGCCTCTCTTCTCTTTTATACTCTGGAGCTCCTGCTGGATTTAGCTTCTAATCCCCTTGTAGAGGCTTCCATTTGTGGATGGACATTTTTTGGTTACACAGCCTGGTCACATTGCTATAATATTTTTATATGGACTATAAACTGAAGGACTTATGAATAAATGGTTGTGGAACGAATCATCTGAGCTTCCATTATTTGTTATGGTTGAATTTGCTTTGATATACAAGTGCAATCAAAGTTTTTTCTGTATTACCCTCTTACAAATCACCCCATTTCTCTGCCCCCTACCCGCCTCTGAGCATAGTCCCTTGGTTCAACCCCCTACCTGCCTCTGAGCATAGTCCCTTGGTTCCACCCCCTATCCGCCTCTGAGCATAGTCCCTTGGTTCCACCCCCTACCCGCCTCTGAGAATAGTCCCTTGGTTCCACCCCCTACCCGCCTCTGAGCATAGTCCCTTGGTTCCACCCCCTACCCGCCTCTGAGAATAGTCCCTTGGTTCCACCCCCTACCCGCCTCTGAGCATAGTCCCTTGGTTCCACCCCCTACCCGCCTCTGAGCATAGTCCCTTGGTTCCACCCCCTACCTGCCTCTGAGCATAGTCCCTTGCTTCCACCTCCTACCCGCCTCTGAGCATAGTCCCTTGGTTCCACCCCTACCCGCCTCTGAGCATAGTCTCTTGGTTCCACCCCCTACCTGCCTCTGAGCATAGTCCCTTGGTTCCACCCCCTACCTGCCTCTGAGCATAGTCCCTTGGTCCCCCCCCTACCCGCCTCTGAGCATAGTCCCTTGGTTCCACCCCCTACCTGCCTCTGAGCATAGTCCCTTGGTTCCCCCCCTACCCGCCTCTGAGAATAGTCCCTTGGTTCCACCCCCTACCCACCTCCCAGTACCACCCCATTTAGAGAAAACAGAATCAAGTATCATTCTGTGGTGCTAAGTAATCTGTATGGAATTTGTTAAGGATAATATCAAGCACAGTAAAATAGATCCCCTGCAGCCAGTACACACTAGCTCCCCAAGCAACAATAGATCCCCCCCGGCAACAATAGACACCCCCCAAGCAACAAAAGAACCCCCTAACAACAACAGATCCACCACAGGAACAATAGACCCCCACCACCAACAATAGATCTCCCAACAGCCAGAATTTATAGCCCCTCCAGCAGCCAGCAACAATAGACCCTTCCCTCAACAGTAGATACCTCCCAGCAACAATAGACCTCACCCTCAACAATGGATCCCTCCAAGCGACAATAGATTCTTCAGCAGCCAGCATCAATGGATCCTCCAGCACATCCCAGCACCCCTTGCCATTAGATACATTCAGTGCTGGAGGTGCCGGAACTGCGTTCCCTCGCCTTCCAGCTGAAAAAAGTCCTGCTTACAGGTTTATGTTTGCTGCGTTTTCTGCTTGCTGGTGTTTTGGATGTGATTATGTGTCACTGTAAATAAATTAAATTAAATAAAAGAAAATAAATTAAAAGAGAAGTTTTTTTTTAGAATCTTACTTACCTAAGTTAATGCTGCATCTGTCCAGCAGAAAGTAAAAAATATAGTTGTTTTTTTTCAAAATTGTCAGTCTTTTTTTGTTGATAGTGAAAAAAAAAAAAAACTGCAGAGGTGATCAAATACCACCAAAAGAAAGCTCTATTTGTGGGGAAAAAAAGGACATCGATTTTATTTGGATAGGTCGCACGACCGCGCAATTGTCAGTTAAAGCGACGCAAAAATGGCCTGGCCATGAAGGGGGTGAAACGTTCCGGGGCTGAAGTGGTTAAAGCATACACAGTCGCTACCAGTGACGGCTGGTGGTAATTTTTTTTGGGGGGGGGGGCAGTGCACCCGCAAAACACCCACCCCACATTGGAATCCATGCGCCCGGCGTGCTGAAAGGGGTGGGTCGCAGGGATGGGGGGGGGGGGGCGCCCGTATGCCCTTAATGGACGGGCCGCCCTGCTTGGTAGCTACACAGATTTGGTCATCACTACTGCTAATTCCGGACAATTGGTGCATTTCCATGCGAGCAGCGAGCTAAAAGGTACCACAACTAAAAAGATTGTATTGCAAGCTTGGCTTTATCTTCAGGCAACATAGAAACTTCTAAATATCATTAGAAATGTTCTGATCAGCTTAAGGTGTTTCCTGGAGTTACCCTCCACCAGACAGATGAGCTACAATACCAGTTTAGGCCTATTTGCATCTACAGCATCTCACAAAAGTGAGTACACCCCTCACATTTTCTTCTATCTTTTCATGTGACAACACTGAAGAAATGACACTTTGCTACAATGTAAAGTAGTGAGTGTACAGCTTGTATAACAGTGTAAATTTGCTGTCCCCTCAAAATAACTCAACACACAGCCATTAATGTCTAAACCGCTGGCAACAAAAGTGAGTACATCCCTAAGTGAAAATGTCCAAATTGGGCCCAAAGTGTCAATATTTTGTGTGGCCACCATTATTTTCCAGCACTGCCTTAACCCTCTTGGACATGGAGGTCACCAGAACTTCACAGGTTGCTACTGGAGTCCTCTTCCCCTCCCCCATGATGACATCGGGGAGCTGGTGGATGTTAGAGACCTTGTGCTCCTCCACCTTCCGTTTGAGGATGCCCCACAGATGCTCAATAGGGTTTAGGTCTGGAGACATGCTTGGCCAGTCCATCACCTTTACCCTCAGCTTCTTTAGCAAGGCAGTGGTTGTCTTGGAGGTGTGTTTGGGGTCGTTATCATGTTGGAATACTACCCTGCGGACCAGTCTCTGAAGGGAGGGGATCATGCTCTGCTTCAGTATATCACAGTACATGTTGGCATTCATGGTTCCCTCAATGATCTGTAGCTCCCCAGTGCCGGCAGCACTCATGCAGCCCCAGACCATGACACTCCCACCACCATGCTTGACTGTAGACAAGACACACTTGTCTTTGTCCTCCTCACCTGGTTGCCGCCACACGCTTGTCACCATCTGAACCAAATAAGTTTATCTTGGTCTCATCAGACCACAGGACATGGTTCCAGTAATCCATGTCCTTAGTCTGCTTGTCTTCAGCAAACTGTTTGCAGGCTTTCTTGTGCATCATCTTTAGAAGAGGCTTCCTTCTGGGATGACAGCCATGCAGACCAATTTGATGCAGTGTGCGGTGTATGGTCTGAGCACTGACAGGCTGACCCCCACCCCTTCAACCTCTGCAGCAATGCTGGCAGCACTCATACGTCTATTTCCCAAAGACAACCTCTGGATATGACGATGAGCACGTGACCTCAAAATCTTTGGTTGACCATGACGAGGCCTGTTCTGAGTGGAACCTGTCCTGTTAAACTGCTGTATGGTCTTGGTCACCGTGCTGCAGCTCAGTTTTAGGGTCTTGGCAATCTTCTTATAGCCTAGGCCATCTTTATGTAGAGCAACGATTCTTTTGTTCAGATCCTCAGAGAGTTCTTTGCCATGAGGTGCCACGTTGAACTTCCAGTGACCAGTATGAGAGAGTGAGAGCGATAACACCAAATTTAACACACCTGCTCCCCATTCATACCTGAGACCTTGTAACACTAACGAGTCACATGACACCGGGGAGGGAAAATGGCTAATTGGGCCCAATTTGGACATTTTCACTTAGGGGTGTACTCACTTTTGTTGCCAGCGGTTTAGACATTAATGGCTGTGTGTTGAGTTATTTTGAGGGGACGGCAAATTTACACCGTTATACAAGCTGTACACTCACTACTTTACATTGTAGCAAAGTGTCATTTCTTCAGTGTTGTCACATGAAAAAAAAGTAGAAGAAAAGATTTACAAAAATGTGAGGGGTGTACTCACTTTTGTGAGATACTGTGTGTTAAAGAAACTGAGCTTCTTTCTCATCCCTTCTGCAGGGAAAAAAAAATATATATATTATATTTTTCTGAGGCTTAGAGATAACATTTCAGTATGATAATCCTACAAAGTCGGCAGCCTTTCTGCAGCGCACAAAAACAAATCCATGAGTGTAAACACCTAAGAAATCATATCACATTTATCCAGAAAAGCAAAACCAATAAATACCACACATAATATTTTTAACTATTACCAATAAAATATATAGCTAAAAATTCAGCACCACATCCATCGTATACACAGTAGCCAACATAAAAAAAAAAATGAATCGGACTTTACCGGTACCACTTGGGGATAATATGTAAAATCAATGATTTTTCTATTTATATGAATACATCAGATTGAAAGACCACCTTCATGTTTTAAAGAAAGTTAGTACATTGCTTAGAATTATGTATATTATATATATATATATATACAGTGCCTTGCGAAAGTATTCGGCCCCCTTGAACTTTTCAATCTTTTGCCACATTTCAGGCTTCAAACATAAAGATATAAAAATTTTATTTTTTGTGAAGAATCACCAACAAGTGGGACACAATTGTGAAGTGGAACGAAATCTTTTGGATTGTTGAAACTTTTTTAACTAATAAAAAAATGAAAAGTGGGGCGTGCAAAATTATTCGGCCCCCTTGCGTTAATACTTTGTAGAGCCACCTTTTGCTGCGATTACAGCTGCAAGTCGCTTGGGGTATGTCTCTATCAGTTTTGCACATCGAGAGACTGAAATTCTTGCCCATTCTTCCTTGCAAAACAGCTCGAGCTCAGTGAGGTTGGATGGAGAGCGTTTGTGAACAGCAGTTTTCAGCTCTTTCCACAGATTCTCGATTGGATTCAGGTCTGGACTTTGACTTGGCCATTCTAACACCTGGATACGTTTATTTGTGAACCATTCCTTTGTAGATTTTGCTGTATGTTTGGGATCATTGTCTTGTTGGAAGATAAATCTCCGTCCCAGTTTCAGGTCTTTTGCAGACTCCAACAGGTTTTCATCCAGAATGGTCCTGTATTTGGCTGCATCCATCTTCCCCTCAATTTTAATCATCTTCCCTGTCCCTGCTGAAGAAAAGCAGGCCCAAACCATGATGCTGCCATCACCATGTTTCACGGTGGGGATGGTGTGTTGAGTGTGATGAGCTGTGCTGCTTTTACGCCAAACATATTGTTTTGCATTGTGGCCAAAAAGTTCGATTTTGGTTTCATCGGACCAGAGCACCTTCTTCCACATGTTTGGTGTGTCTCCCAGGTGGCTTGTGGCAAACTTTATACGAGACTTTTTATGGATATCTTTGAGAAATGGCTTTCTTCTTGCCACTCTTCCATAAAGGCCAGATTTGTGCAGTGTACGACTGATTGTTGTCCTATGGACAGACTCTCCCACCTCAGCTGTAGTTCTCTGCAGTTCATCCAGAGTGATCATGGGCCTCTTGGCTGCATCTCTGATCAGTCTTCTCCTTGTCTGAGCTGAAAGTTTAGAGGGACAGCCAGGTCTTGGTAGATTTGCAGTGGTCTGATACTCCTTCCATTTCAAAATGATCGCTTGCACAGTGCTCCTTGGGATGTTTAAAGCTTGGGAAATCTTTTTGTATCCAAATCCGGCTTTAAACTTCTCCACAACAGTACTACGGACCTGCCTGGTGTGTTCCTTGGTCTTCATGATGCTCTCTGTGCTTTCAACAGAACCCTGAGACTATCACAGAGCAGGTGCATTTATACAGAGACTTGATTACACACAGGTGGATTCTATTTATCACCATCAGTCCTTTAGGACAACATTGGATCATTCAGAGATCCTCGCTGAACTTCTGGAGTGAGTTTTCTGCACTGAAAGTAAAGGGGCCGAATAATTTTGCACGCACCACTTTTCAGTTTTTTATTTGCTAAAAAAGTTAAAAATATCCAATAGATTTCGTTCCACTTCACAATTGTGTCCCACTTGTTGGTGATTCTTCACAAAAAATAAAAATTTTATATCTTTATGTTTGAAGCCTGAAATGTGGCAAAAGGTTGAAAAGTTCAAGGGGGCCGAATACTTTTGCAAGGCACTGTATATAATTCTGTATGGTACACCTGTGAAATTGCCCTTCCATCCTGAGAAAGCAGATTAAGTCTGCAAAACGCTTTCCATTCCTCCATTCTATCATTGGTTATGACCAGTGGCGACCCATTCATTAGGGGCACCCGGGTGCCTCCCCCTCTCTACACGCCACCCCCCCCCCATATATGCAATGGATAGAATCATGCCCCCTATTTATGCGTCCGGCCTCTTCCAGGCCCCCCCCCCCCCCCCCCCCCGCGCATGGATTACAGCGGACGGGTTTTGTTTTCAACCCAGAGGCTTTAATAGGCTTTAATAGGCTTCAAAATAGGGTAGGCTCGGGTCGCAGGGAATGCAAGTGGAGCCCACCCAGGTGTGTTACAACAGCCAATGGATATTCGCTGTTGAAACACTGATCCTCAATATGGCCAATCAGAAGCGGGTGTGAGACCCGTTTATCGATTGGCTGAAAAGAGAAGACTCCCAAGGAGGAGGGAGGAAACGGAAGCCATCGCAGTGATTACCCGCGGAGAGCAGGAGAACTGTTTGATACCCCCCCCAAAAAGAAATTTCATCGGCCGCCACTGGTTATTATGACATTGGAAGAATTATAGAAGCAATTGGGTTTGATTCTAAAGTGGACTTTAATGGTACCATAATACTTGGGATATGCATATGTAGATAAGTATTATGGTACCATTAAAGTCCACTTTAGACTCAAACCCAATTGCTTCTATATCTATATAGGACGGAGGTACCCTCTCTTTTCAGTATTAAACATTTGGCACTCCATTTAACTATTGAAAGAATTCTACTATGGTATTACACCTATACTAAAATGATATAATAGTTTTCTACTATATAATGGTTTTAAAAATTACAGCGGGTAAAATAAGTATCACCATTTTTCTATGTAAAAATATTTCTATTTCTGTAATTCCTTTCACTGCTCAGCCAGAAATCTTGCGAGGAGCACATTTGGTCGTGGCCGGTTTATGGTGAAATGATGTTCTGTCCACTTCCAGATTATGGCCCCAACAGTGCTCACTGGAACATTCAGAAGTTTAGAAATCCTTCTGTAACCAATGCCATCAGCATATTTTGCATAAATAAGGTTGCAAAGGTCTTGAGAGAGCTCTTTGCTTTTACCCATCATGAGATGTTTCTTGTGTGACACCTTGGTAATGAGACACCTTTTTATAGGCCATCAGTTGAGACTGAACCAGCTGATATTCATTTGCACTGACAAGGGGCAGGATTACTTTCTAATTACTGATAGATTTCAGCTGGTGTCTTGGCTTTCCATGCCTTTATGCACCTCCCCTTCTTCATGTGTTCAGTACTTTTTCCTTGTGTCATTCCATTTTATTACACAGAACTTCATTTCTGAGCTTATTTGTTTTGGTGTCTTTGTATGTATGGATTGGATGGGTTGTTACCAACAAGTGGTGACAATTTCATGTAATTAGCACCTTTAGAAATATATTTACCTAGAAAAATGGTGGCGTGTTCAATACTTATTTTACCTGCTGTGTGTATATAATGATAAGAGGCAATGTACTTATTTTAACTACCTCCAGCCAGGTCTTTTGTAAAAATATGGCTAGCCGGAAGCACTGCTATCCTATCATAGTACTCCTACTAGCATGCCTTGTGTGTGCACCCTAGGGGGCAGTGCAGGGGCACAATCTGTGACCCACTGTGTCCGGTGGACTTCTTTTTCCAAACAATGGTAACAAAAAATGATACAGATATACCATGCCTCTTACTAAATACCTTGGGGTTGTTACTTTTTAAAAAAGGGGCAATTTTTTTTTTTGGGGGGGGGGGGGTAATTTGTACTGTACCGGAATATTAGGGCATCAGGAACTAAAAAAAAAGGCTGCAGGTAAACCAGGATTAATCAATTTTCAAATATACAGTATATACAATTGATTATAGACTCTATACCCTTCACACGGTATTAATAATATACACTGATTCGGGATATTTTTACCAAAGAAATGGGGATACTTTTTTGGTCTCAATTTATGAAGAAAGATTATTTATTGCAATTTTTTTTTTCAAAATGTTCGGTATTTTTTGTTTATATAGCAAAAAAAAAAATAATAAAATTAAAAAAACAGCGGTGATTAAATACCACCAAAAGAATTCTCTATCTGTCTAAAAAAAAGTTATAACAATTTTATTTGGGTACAGTGTTGCATTACTGAGTAATTGTCATTCAAAGAGTGACAGCACTGAAATCTGAAAATTGGCCTGGACAGGAAAGAGGCGAAAGTGTCAGGTTTTTTTAAGTCATTGATTTTATATATTATGTAAAAAAAAAAGAAAAAAAAGAAATACACACACACACACACACACACACACACTATATACCCAAAAGTATTGGGATGCCTGCCTTTACACGCACATGAACTTTATTGGCATCCCAGTCTTAGTCCGTAGGGTTCAATATTGAGTTGACCTTCCTTCCACAAGGTTTAGGAGTGTGTCTATGGGAATGTTTGACCATTCTTCCAGAAGCTCACTTGTGAGGTCAAGCACTGATGTTGGACGAGAAGGTCTGGCTCACAGTCTCCGCTCCAATTTATCCCAAAGGTGTTCTATTGGGTTGAGGTCAGGACTCTGTGCAGGCCAGTCAGGTTCCTCCACCCCAACCTAGCTCATCCATGTCTAGATGGACTTTGCTTTGTGCTCCGGTGTGCAGTCATGTTGGAACAGGAAGGGGCCATCCCCAGACTGTTCCCACAAAGTTGGGAGCATGAAATTGTCCAAAATGGCTTGGTATGCTGACGCCTTAAGAGTTCCCTTCACTGGAACTAAAGGGCCAAGCCCAACCCCTGAAGAGCAACGCCACACCATAATCCCCCCTCCACCAAATGATTTGGACCAGTGCACAAAGCAAGGTCCCTAAAGACAAGATAAGCGAGTTTGGGGTGGAGAAACTTAACTGACCTGCACAGAGTCCTGACCTCAACCCAGTAGAACATTTTTTGGATGAATTAGAGTGTAGTCTGCGAGCCAGGCCTTCTTTTCCAACATCAGTGCCGGACCTCACAAATGCGCTTCTTGAAGAATGGTCAAACACTCCCATAGACACCCTCCTAAACCTTGTACACAGTCTTCCCAGAAGAGTTGAAGCTGTTATAGCTGCAAAGGGTGAGCCAACCCAATATTGAACCCTACGGACTAAGACTGGGATGCCATTAAAGTTCATGTACGTGTAAGGTAAGGCAGGGGTCCCAATACTTTTGACAATATAGTGTATATTGTTAAAAAGCAAAGCATTTGGAGGCACCTAGACACCTAGGGTTATCACCTATACCAAGATAAGGATTTTCAGTTTCCTCTGGGATTTGTAGATCCTGGATTGGGTCCTGGACCCTAGAGGCCCAGAAGCGCAGTATTGGGTGGGATTGAGCCTCCAGTCTTAAGTCCATGGTTTGCCGGCAACCAGCATCCTGTTTGTGCAGGTGTACACAGCCCTTTTAGCATGGGTGTTGACTATAGTTCAGGGCCCCACCCAGGGGACAGAGGAGGACCCCATCCACTGGTCAAGAGGCCCCCACTTAAGATTCAGGATGGGAGCCAGTGCCTCGGGGAGCTGGGAGAGGAAAACTGTTGGCACACAGAGTCTGAGTTGTGAGGCTTGATTTGAAAATCAGACAAAGCTGGCAAGAAGAGTCTTTAAACATACTTAACTGGCTGGACTAGAGCTTATGAAAAGCTCCACACTTGAGTTGAACCCCGACAACAAATACATATACTCTTTTCTCAGTGGGAACGTGGAGGAATGCAGTTCCGGCACCTCCAGCACAGAATGTATGTACTGGCAAAGGGGTCTGAGATGTGCTGGGAGGGTCTATTGATACTGACTGCCAGAAATCTAGGTGTTGTAGTGTTGCTGGGGGGTGTCTGTTGTTGCTGGAAGGGTCTACCATTGCGGAGGGCTCTATTGCTTCTGGTGGGGGATCTTTTGCTCTGGGGTTCTTATGTTGTTGGGGGTCCACTGTTGAGGGTGTAGGGTCTTTTAATGCTGGCTGGGGGGATCTATTGTTACCAGCAAGGGTCTTTTGTTGCTGGGGGGCGTATTTTGTTCTTGGGGGAGGTCTATTGTCGCTGGGGGGGATCTGTTGTTGCTGGAGGGGTCTATTAACAATAACCAATTCCGTAACAATCACTTAACGAAACAAAATGATACTTGGCTCTAAAAGGTTTGGTACTACCCTGTGTCCCCGAAAATCAGACCTAGCGTGATTGTCGGTGATGGCTGCAATATAAGCCCTACCCCCCAAATAAGCCCTAGTTAAAGACCTTGTAGGTCCTATTTTCAGGGTAGGGCTTCCAGGTTTTATTAGCAAACCTTAATTGAACAAGCTGACGCTAGAAGCTGATTGGTTTCTCTGCGGAAGTGAGCCTGATTTTCCACTCTCCAGCTTTAGTAAATAAACCTCAAAGTGTTGGAGAGAGGGAGAATTAAGAGGGATTTGCCAAAATATGCTATGGTTGGCAAATGCTTCTACATATACAGTATATACAGGGCTTTTTTTTCCTCAAAGAATAGGTGCAGGTACTCTCTTCGCCATGAATTTCAGAAGAAGAACCTCATACCAACTGCGAAGCATGGTGGTGGCAATCTAATAGTTGGGGGATGGTTTGCTGCTCCAGGACCTTGGCAACTTGCAATTAAAGGGTCAACTGTATAAACTCTAAATCATGTAATAAATTGCAGCGTATATATATATATATATATATATATATATATATGTATATATATATATATATATATATATATGTATATATATATATATATATATATATATATATATATATATATATATATATATATATATATGTATATATATATATATATATATATATATATATATATATATATATATATATATATATATATATATATATATATATATATATATATATGTATATATGTATATATATATATATATGTATATATATATATATATATATATATATATATATATATATATATATATATATATATGTTTATATATATATATATATATATATATATATATATATATATATATATATATATATATATATGTATATATGTATATATATGTGTGTATATATATATATATATATATATATATATATATATATATATATATATAAATGGCAATATATAATAATGACAATATATGCTGTGATCAGTAAAACACACACTGAAATATAAAAATAATCCACCAAGTGAAAAAATGGTGTGAATATGAATGTATAAATGTATACAAAATTACAATATATAATAATGACAATATATACTGTGATCAGTAAAAAACACACTGGAATATAAAAATAGTCCACCAAGTGAAAAAAATGATGTGAATATAAATGTAAAATGATATCCACCAAGTGAAAAAATGATGAATAATGAAATCCAACAGTCCTGGTATGAGTGAATAATATTAGAAAAATAAACGTCTAAAAAGCATCGATAAGGTAAGTGACAGCAAATGTGAAGAGACTCGGTGAGGAGAAGCTTGTAGAAGACACCACCACCAATTGCGTGAAGGCTTACCGAAAGTAATGGACCTAAAGGGGCTTATACCTCTTAAGTCAAACAGGCTTATGGCGATAATAAACACTGTATATGGAAAACCATTAGAACTCCTGGACAGAGCTTTGAATAGAGTTGACTAACATCAAGTCCACAGCGTACAGGCACATGAGGCTCAAAATGGAAGGGGGGAAAGCTGGAGGATATTCTTTGCTCACACGTTGAAACCAAAAATCAAAAGAAAGGTTCCACATAGTGTGATATCCTTTAAAAATTGCATTTATTTTAAAAAAAAAGTAAAAATGGAACACTCACGTTTAGGAAGTGCATATAAAGTTTATAGAAGAGCATGAAGATTCGCAGTAATGTTGGCAGAGGTCGAACCCGGCGCGTTTCGTCTGCTTAGACGTCATCTGGGGTATATGTAAACTGTAAACTCTACATCGTGTCAAAGTGTGCTTAACGAGAATATGGGTCCATCTGTCCGAAAGTTTATGTTGAACTGGAAAAGGATTTTTCACCATGATTATGATTTTGCACTCTCCAGCTTTAATAAATAATCCCCAGTATCTTTCAAATGCTCTTCCTACCTGGGTGATCCAGGCCTTCAAGCCAATGAGTCAACAAACAATGAATTTTAATTTGAACACGCGAAAATACAAATAAGATGGGAGACAAGGCAGAAAAAAGCATCTCATGATACATTGTAACTGAGCTTTTTTGTTTTATCCTTTACCAGCCAACTGGGAGCAAGCCTTTAGAATCGTGCACATCTACTGGGATTCTGAGCTCTTATGTAATGTAACCTCAGCCCAGAGCCTTTTGGAAGATAACCAACAGCTAAGTAAACTAAAGCAATTTGGCGAGATGCTTGATGACGGCTCTCAAAGGACAGGAGAAGAAAGGAGAAAGCTGGAATCTGCAAACTCTCATCATTTGCATGAATGAATTATAGGATCTAATGTGTTTAAAAAGTGCACTTATCCTTAACACCAGCAATGTTATATCATGCCAGCTTTGTGTTTCTTTGTTTTAAATGTGCATTGGTTGTCGTCCTGAAACTAAGATTAAGAGTAAAATGTTCTTCTCATAGATCATCATCATTGAATTTGGCTCACTTTGCAGTTCACAAACATTTATTTGGATCTGAGGGAACACGGAGACCTTAAGTGCTGTAGGAACCAGGAAATGCAATGGAGGAACCAGGATAGCTACAGAGGAAGCCTATCTAGTTCCTGTGGCACATCATACTTCCCGGCTATGAACCTGAAGCATAACCCAAGCTTGATATCACAGCCCCCCACCCCAGTTCTCTCTCCCTTAGATGTTTTCTAAAAAGATTTTATAGATCTTTATTCCTTAAATCTGAAATTTAGGCTGGTCTGGTGGGTTATGGATCGTTTTTCTTCCTCTGTGGTGGTGGCAGACAGTCCTTCCTGTGAGCTCAGGCTGTGAGATGTCCCCGTAAGGGGCGGGTCCATGACATCCTCACAGGAAGAAGGTTGATAGATGCTGGCTGTCATTCAATCTGGAAGACTGAGACCATCTAGTGGCAAAGAAGAGGTACTGGCAGGGACACCTTCAGATTAAATGTTAGTATTGTAGCAAAAACATTTATTTATTTTTTTAACAGCTGCAGGTAAAAAATGTATAGTGCTCCCCTTTAATAATGTGGAGAATGCCATTCAGCACCGTGGATTATGCCAAGTTCACAACTGGGCAGTATGGCATGAGGGTCGTCCTCAACTTACATTAGGGCCCCTTTCTTGTCAGCTATATTATAGGAATTCTGGAGCTTCATGCAGATTATTGCGGAAGAGATATGGATCATTAGCTTCCGAAATCAAAATGCTGATAAAATGCTGTATTTTGGGTTCTGCCTACAAATCTCCTTTATGAAAAAACATGTGAAAGCCACTCTGAAATAAACTACACTAAAAGAGGGACTTACATGGAAGTAAATTCTATAACTTAATCCTATATGTTACTCATTCCCTCCTTTTCCAAAGTTGTCTGTCATCCCTCTCTTCAACTCTCTTTTGTCCATTTCACTTCCAAACTCCCATTCTTTTTCTATTATTTCCTTAACTCGCTCACCTTTCCATCTCACACTCTCTATCTTTTGCATATCCCTTTCCCAATATAACACTTCCTTCCTTCCTTCCTTCCTTCCTTCCTTCCTTCCTTCCTTCCTTCCTTCCTTCCTTCCTTCCTTCCTTCCTTCCTTCTTTCCTTCCTTCCTTCCCTCTCCACACTGCTCCATTCTTTTTTCTCTTTCTCTACACTCCACCATTCTTTCTTTTCCCGTTCTCTCCTTTTTCTTCCTTCTTTCTTCACTTCTCAATTTTTCTTTTCCCTCTTTTCCTTCATTCCTTCCATTCTTCCTTCCTTCCTTCCTTCCTTCCTTCCTTCCTTCCTTCCTTCCTTCCTTCCTTCCTTCCTTCCTTCCTTCCTTCCCTCTCCACTCAACCATTCTTTCTTTTTCTCTTTTTCTCTACTTCTCCATTCTTTCGTATCCATCTCTCTTTTCTTTCTTCTTCTTCTTTTCCTTCCCTCGCCACTCCTCAATTCTTTATTTTCCTTTTCTCTTTACGCCTTCATTCTTTCTAATCCCCCTTCTCCTTCCTTCCTTCCTTCTTTCTCTCTCCACTCCACCATTCTTTATTTTTCTATTTTTCTCTACTTCTCCATTATTTCTTATTCCTCTCTCTCCTCTTTCTTCCTTTCCTTTCAACTCCTCCATTCTTCCTTTTCTATTTCTCCCCTCTTTCTTCTTTCTCTCTTTACTCCTCCATTCTTTCTTATCCCTCTTTTCCTTCCTTCCTTCTCTCCTTCCTTCCTTCCTTCCTTCCTTCCTTCCTTCCTTCCTTCCTTCCTTCCCTCTCCACCATTGTTTCCTTCCCCTTTCTCTTTACTCCTCCATTCTTTCTTATCCCTCTTTTGCCTTCTTTTAGTCCATTCTTCCTTCCTTCCTTCCTTCCTTCCTTCCTTCCTTCCTTCCTTCCTTCCTTCCTTCCTTCCTTCCTTCCTTCCTCTACTGCACTCCATTCTTTCTTATCCCTCTTTTCCTTCCTTCATTCCTTTCTTCCTTCCTTCCATCTCCACTCCACCATTCTTTCTTTTTCTCTACTTCTACTCCTCCATTCTTTCTTAACCTTTATTCTTTCCTTCCCTTCTCCCTTCCTGCTACCCTCTCCACTCCACCATACTTTCTCTTCCCTTTCTCTTCACTCCTCCAATTCTTTCTAATCCCCCTCCTCCTCCTTTCTTCCTTTCTCTGGTTCCTAAGTTTCTTTATTTTTCAAACATCTTCTCATTATTTCAATGGCCCACATTCTATCTATCTCTTCCATCCCCCCCCCCCCCTCTTCCTCTTGTAACCCCCCCCCCCCCCCTGTCTCTCATCTCCCTCCCAATTTCTCTCTAAACTCCATTGATCTCTCTATTCTCGAGGATTCCACAAATGTTGTGTATTTTGTATCCGGCTTTGTAAGTTTGGTGTAAGATGAGGTGATGATGATGATGAGCTACATGGAAGGCATGAAATGCAGCCGCCCAGACAAGAATAATGGCGAGCCCATTATACAGTGGAGAGGATAAGAAGACAAATGCACAGCGGCTCTCACTAAGACACATGATGGGGTAATCTTATGACAAATGCACTACGGAAAACGAGCTTGTAATGCTTCGCAGGTTGCTTTGTGGATCATCTTTATGCGGCGAAGCTGGTTTGCCAGATGTGATTCTTTCTTACATAAATTCAGCAAGGGGAATAAAATGCGGCTTCTCCAGACTGGAGAAAAACCAAGATAAGATGGAACTGCAGGAAACAACACAGGAAATTATGACAATGCAGTTCTGGTACATTTTACTTGTTGAGTGATATAAAAATACCTGGAAAATGCAATATGCAGTAAGGGGGATACAATATTTGGAAATCTTACTGAATAACAATCTATAGGAACCAAGGAAGCAGCTGCAGAAACTCGTCTCCGTCCTTCTTATATTAATGATTGTCACTTTCTCTATGTAGCACCCTCTAGTGTGCTAGAAGAATAGTGCATGTTTTTGTGAGAGTAGGTAAACTTCCAGGCTGGTGTGTTTTGATCTGGGTTGGGAGTGACTCAAAGTAGAGCTGAGTGACTCCCAGGCAGCATCACCAACACCTCCCACTTCTTTCCAGAATGTTCTGGTGTTTTCTGGAAAGGAAGGAGGAGAGGAAAGGTGGAGCTGCCTGGGGTATTCTGAGGAGCCCTGACCAATCCCCAACTTGGATTGGCAGGGGGCAGGCCTCCTTAACCACTTCATACCCCGCCCATAGTCAAATGACATCCGCAGGAGGGATCTCCCATTCTGGACGGGGGCATCATATAACGTTCTGGGCTTCCCGGCCGTCTAGGGGGCGCGCGCGCACGCTGCGTTACTCATGCCCGGCGGCCGCGATGTCCGCCAGACACCCGCGGTTACGAGTAACAGAGTCGGGACGTAGATCTGTGTGTGTAAACACACAGTTCCACGTCCTATCGGGGAAGAGGAGACCGATTGTGTGTTCCCAGTACAGAGGAACACTGATCGGTCTCCTTCCCTTGTGAGTCCCCTCCCCCTACAGTTAGAATCACTCCCTAGGTAACACATTTAACCCCTTGATCGCCCCCTAGTGTTAACCCCTTCCCTGCCAGTGACATTTATACAGTAACCAGTGCATTTTTATAGCACCAATCGCTGTATAAATGTGAATGGTCCCAAAATAGTGTCAAAGGTGTCCGATGTGTCCGCCGCAATGTCGAAGTCACGATAAAATTTGCAGATCTCCGCCATTACTAGTAAAAAATAAAATAATTAAAATGCCAGAAAACTATCCCCTATTTTGTAAACGCTATAACTTTTGCGCAAACCAAACAATATACGCTTATTGCAATTTTTTTTTTACCAAAAATATGTAGAAGAATACATATCAGCCTAAACTGAGGAAAAATTATTATTTTTTTTTTTTAAATCGGGATATTTATTATAGCAAAAAGTTAAAAAATATTGTGTTTTTTTCAAACTTGTCTCTCTTCTTTTGTTAATAGCGCAAAAAATCAAAAACGCAGAGGTGATCAAATACCACCAAAAGAAAGCTCTATTTGTGGGGGGGAAAAAATGATTAAAAATTCATTTGGGTACAGTGTTGCATGACCGTGCAATTGTCATTCAAAATGCGTCAGCGCTGAAAACTGAAAATTGGCCTGGGCAGGAAGGGGGTGAAAATGCCCGGTATTGGAGAGGTTAAATACTCCTCCTACAAGCTTTAACCAGACACTGATAGAGGTCACAAGACTGCTATATACTGCTGATGGGAAAAGGTATTTAGCAGTTTATATTTACTAAAATAATTGCTAGTTGCTGATAGTTTCATCCACGGAGGCATTCAAGCCCACTATAATGCCCCGTACACACGGTCGGACATTGATCGGACATTCCGACAACAAAATCCTAGGATTTTTTCCGACGGATGTTGGCTCAAACTTGTCTTGCATACACACGGTCAAACAAAGTTGTCGGAAAATCCGATCATTCTGAACGCGGTGACGTAAAACATCTACGTCGGGACTATAAACGGGGCAGTAGCCAATAGCTTTCATCTCTTTATTTATTCTGAGCATGCGTGGCACTTTGTCCGTCGGATTTGTGTACACACGATCGGAATTTCCGACAACGGATTTTGTTGTCGGAAAATTTTATATCCTGCTCTCAAACTTTGTGTGTCGGAAAATCCGATGGAAAATGTGTGATGGAGCCTACACACGGTCGGAATTTCCGACAACAAGGTCCTATCACACATTTTCCATCGGAAAATCCGTACGGGGCATTAAATAGGGCAGCGCCGTCTTATCTTGGTATCTTGGACTAAAACAATTGCATTTCCATGTTCTGTGTACTGTGAGAGGCCAGATATAGTGAATGCAGAGTCCTGGGTTTAGTAACACTTTAAGATTTGACATGTTTGATATAATTTTGTGCTTGTTGCTCTAAAATTAATTTTAATATTTTTTTTTCCAGAAAATACACATTTATTAAATAACTGTGCAAATATCATGCGACATAAAAAAATTGAAACTACCACCATTTTATTATTCTACAGGGCCTCTTCTTTTAGATATATGTACTATTTTGGGGGGGGTTACAGTAATTTCTAGCAAAAAATGCAGATTTTAACATTAGTGCAAAAAATTGTAATATAAAAAATATAAATAAAAATAATAAATTAATAAATAATAATTTATTTATTAATATAAATAATAATAAAAAAGGAAAAAACTAAAAACATTAGCACCTATATTAAAATATTAAATATTTAACATTTATTAATATTTCCTAATAACATATATAATAATATTAAAATACCAACCCATAGGCTTAGTGTGTTGGGGCTTGTATCATCTGGGAAAGTTAATGTAAAAATCACATAAATTGGGATTATTAATAAGGGGCAAAAAAAAAAAATGGACCGCCGACCCCAAACCTTGAGAATTCAGATAGCAGAAAAGGATCAGCAAGGTGCCATTGATGCACATTTTTCATTATTCCCTCATCTCTATACTCTGTACATAAATATACCACAGTGCTAATTTTCAAGCCGGAAACCCAAAGCTGGTATTTGTCATATTATTATCACCAAGTTCAGCCTGGGATCGGCCTGAATTGATTTTATTACAGGAACCAAATTTATTGTCCTATAAATAGCCACTTTCTCTTTCCTCCTGTGTCCCATTTAGGAGATACTAGAAATTACTATTTTCTCTCTGGAGATCTGGAGAAGATTGTTATCCAGCTACCTCTTCTGTGCAGGTAAGTATTGATAAATGTGACTCAAGCAGGCAAACAAGTAACAAGCCCAAAACTAGATTTATTATGTATTCTGCCAGGAAAAAAAAATAGTTTTTTTGTCTCTCAAGTCCAGTGCTAAATAAATATGTCTGCTCAGGACCAGGGTCACTGATGGGGGGAATACAGACCATACTCCCATACTGGACCTGGGCCCCATCAGGTTAGCAGTGAGGTCTGGGTCTTGTACAGACCATAATGCCATAACAGACCTGAGCCCTATTGGGTCAGCAAGCTGGTCCAAGCCTTGTACAGACCATACTCTGATACCGGACCCAGGCCCCACTGGGTCAGTAGGGGGGTTCAGGCCTGGTACAGAACATACTCCCATACCAAACTTGTTCCCTGTTAGGTCAGCAATGAGGTGCGGGTCCGTTACAGACCATGTGGGGATTAAGCTCCAAGGGGTGGAGTGAAATGCGTTGGGGGCATAGCCCAGGCTGAGACTGCCATTCATTTTAATACCAGTGTGTTTACATTGATGTGCGGCTTCATGGGATCCATCCTTTGAACCAACTGTGTAAATTACAAAACTTCCAGTCTTTCGTGTTCTATCTTAGCTGCCCTAATGGCACCCTAATGCCGCGTACACACGACCGGTTTTGCCGTCGGAATTAACTCCGAAGGTTTCTCCGACGGAACTCCAAAGGAATTCCATTCAAGCTGTCTTGCCTACACATGGTCAACCCAAAGTCCAACCAAAGTCCGACTGTCCAGAACGCGGTGACGTACAACACTTACGACGGGACTAGAAAAAGGAAGTTCAATAGACAGTAGCCAATAGCTTCCGTCTCGTACTTGCTTCACAGCATGCGTCGTTTTTGGTCCGTCGGAACAGCATACAGACGATCAGTTTTCCCAATAGGAATTGGTTCCCTCGGAAAAATTTAGAACATGTTCCATTTCTAGGTCCGTCAGAATTTTCGAAAAAAGAAGTCCGATGAGGCACACACAAGATCGGAATAGACGACGAAAAGCTTCCATCTGACTTTTCCTGTCGGACATTCCGCTCGTGTGTACAGGGCATTACATTTCTTGTTGTATTCTTTATAGGGTTTGCTGATGATGATCCCTCAACCTTGTATTTTTTGAAGGCCTTCTCTTTTGCTTTTATATGAATTTTTACATTGGTGTTAAGCCATCCAGGACTTTTGTTCGCTCTTTTAAGTTTATTACCCAATGGGATGCATTGGCTAAGGCCCGTATTTAATATGCTCTTAAAGCAAACCCATCTCTCCTCCATGTTCTTTGTTCCTAAGATTGTATCCCAATTTATATCTTCTAGCAAGATTCTTAGTTCAATATTATAGACAAACTTCCACCAAAATCATCTGCCATCCCCTCCTAGCAAAAATACAGCAGGTTCCACAAAATGACACCCTAAGTTTTTGTAACATTTGGAACCAACCTCTCTACAATATACCCAAACTGGACTAGCCCAACCCCTTACTTTACCTGACCAGGTCCTAGGGACAAAACTGGAATATGCCTGCTAAGGTCACAAAAGGTCCACCAACCTCTTTGGGATGAATAGTGTCTCTATTCAATTGCTGGTCCTCTCACTTGTGTCATAAATCTGGTTCCACTACTGCACCAAAGTGATTATTGTCCATTCATGGATGCCTCCTAAGACAAATCAGTCATGTTGGCATTTAAAGAAGGCCTATCACCAATTTATACTTGTAACAATCGCATATGTTATCATTTCAAATCCTATCACGGGGCTGCTGAATCTCTCCTTTAGCCTGTAATTGATAAAAAAAAAAAATCCAAAAACAGTGAAAAACTGAAGTTGCAACAAATATGTAATATAATCACCTGCTGTTGACTGGCTGACTTTGTGCTGATGATGTCCCTTCCTACTTAACTGTGTGTTGTCACTGGTCTGGCCTTTGAAGCTAAGGTCACATAAGTTGTAAGTGATCCCTCCAATAAGGTCAAAGCTAACCTTTGTCTTTGTAATGACTGTAGCTGGTGACCAAGTTATTGGGAAAGAGATGTCTTGCAACTGGAGCCAACTGCACAAAACTGAAAGTAGCGGGTCCCGCTGTTTGTCCCAAGTTCTATTCTCAAGTGGGCACAAGCAGTTAGGCATACGGTAGCTCCCCAAGCTCCCCACGCAAGAACCAGGCAGGAAGTGTTTTTTTTAGATATATTGCTTGAAGAATGTGGGCGGGGTATGGGGTAGACCTTGGGATACTCCAAATTTAGTGCAAGATATAATAAAAGACACACTCTAGCTATGACCGACTCTTTGGGGTGAAATCCCGAGATGTGTAATAGGTGAACTACAGCACAGTGGACTCCACACAAGCTGAGCCAACAAATCTAGAAAAGTCTCTCCAAGGGTTAGCAAGAACAGTGTCTAGGATCTTTCCCTGACCTGTATTACTGTGCCCTGTGTACTCGAATGCTTTCCTTCAGTACCACAGCCAGCTTCTGTGCTGTGAGCCTCCAGGCCAAATCCTCTGTAGACTTTCTCCAAACTACTCTCAGCAACTTCAGACATGGCTCCTCCGGCTCTCCCTGAGCTGGGACCCCAAAAGCATCCATCAAGATTCAGCTCAATGACCCAGAGGGCCACATTACAAAGGCTGGGTCTTCTCCACATAGGACAGCTGTTCTAGTCCCTATCCTATTTATACACACCTCAGCCCCCTACTGGCCATTCCTCCTACCAGAGATTGGCTGAAGCTGTATAAATATGCAAGTTGAGGGTCTCTTCCAACTCATTAAACTCTGAAACTTACCAGAAACCAGGGGTAAGCAATCAAACCTGCAACCAGCAGAACCCAGAACAGCCAAAAGCAACCAAACTTCGCTCCACTGGCTACAGAGGAGCCAAAAAGTAAATGTGCATCAATACTACTAGCAACCTAACTAGGAGGGTGCTACATGAATATTCTTTTTTTTTTCACAAGCTGGTCTTAGAATCAGATAACAGAAAGCCCTCTCATTGAAAGGAACAACACCCCTTTATCTACTGCAAATATTTTGGGGACAGTTAACATTTTCGGTGGTGTCAGTGCAGTGAGAAATGTATAGAGGTTTAGTGTTATTTATTAAATGCCAGATTTGCAGTAGCGTACTGACTTTTTGCCGTCCAATTATTTTGCCTTATTTGTCCCGTGTGTCCCAGTGGCCCATAAAAGTGCTGAAACCATAATTCAGGAAGGAAAAATCCATTGTTTCCACTTATCGGAATTCTCCACATTAGATGAGTTCAATAGCTTAATGCCAAGTCAGAAGGTGAAGAATGACAAAATGTGTCTTATAATTCATGATTTTAGATGTACAAGTCCACGCCGGCAGTTGTTTATCTCGACTGTAGCATACCAAGCAATTCTTAAACATTTTGTCTATCTCAGTTGACTGATGGATCAGGACAGGTAAAGGATTTAAAATGTGATTGGTTGCATTTTGGATAATCGGTACATTTTTAAAAGCTTCAGCATTAATAAATACATATACCACCATAAATACGTATATGAGGGCTGTATGGAAAGTACTGCAAAAGTAGGCATAACTTTTTTTTGCATAGACAGGTTGTTCAAATTTCACATGTTGGTAGAGTAATGCCCCGTACACACGGTCGGATTTTCCGACGGAAAAGGTGTGATAGGACCTTGTTGTCGGAAATTCCGACCCTGTATAGGCTCCATCACACATTTTCTATCGGATTTTCCGACACACAAAGTTTGAGAGCAGGATATAAAATTTTCCAACAACAAAATCCGTTGTCGGAAATTCCGATTGTGTGTACACAAATCCGACGGACAAAGTGCCACGCATGCGCAGAATAAATAAAGAGATGAAAGCTATTGGCCACTGCCCCGTTTATAGTCCCGGCGTACGTGTTTTACGTCACCGCGTTTAGAACGATCGGATTTTCCGACAACTTTGTGTGACCGTGTGTATGCAAGACAAGTTTGAGCCAACATCCGTCGGAAAAAATCCTAGGATTTTGTTGTCGGAATGTCCGAACAAAGTCCGACCGTGTGTACGGGGCATAACTCTTCCTCTATAGCAGTGATGGCGAACCTTGGCACCCCAGATTTGGAACTACATTTCCCATGATGCTCAGCTACACTGCAGAGTGCATGAGCATCATGGGAAATGTGGTTCCAAGACATCTGGGGTGCCAAGGTTCACCATCAATGCTCTATAGCAACTCTTCAGCTGCGTACACACGAGCGGACTTTCCGACGGGAAATGTTGGATGACAGGCTGTTGGAGGTAAATCCGACCGTGTATACGCTCCATCGGACAATTGTTGTCGGACTTTCCTCCAACAGATGTTGGCTAGCAGGTTTTCAAATTTTCCGTGGACAAATGTCTGTTGTCGGATTTTCCGAGCGTGTGTACACAAGTCCGTCGGACAAAAGTCCAAAGTACAACCACGCATGCTCGGAAGAAAAGACGAGCCGGAAGCGGTCGGTCTTGTAAACTAGCGTTCGTAATGGAGAATTAACATTCGTGACGCGGCAAATTATGAAATCTCCAAATGCAGCGCACAATTCTCTTCTTCTTTAATGGGATAATAATGAAGCTGCTTTGCTGGTGATATTGATGGAGTTATTGCAAACAAATTTTCAAAGGCTTTTATTTTTTAGTGATATCAAGAATAATATTGTTATGCTTGTTTTTTTTTTTTTTTTGGGCAAGTTACCACAACACCATTATCCCGTAGTTTTTAAGATCAAAGATACAACTATGTTGGTGTCCCTTGTTAATTTTACATGGTATTTTTTAAAATGTAACTGCCGACTCCCAAACTGTCATTTGAAGTAAAACACATAGCCAAGTATTATTCTACACAATGTTTTTATTGTGTATAAAAAAAAAGAAAACAAATAAAATTAGACAAGCTATCCTGCCAATAGAACTTAAAGCGGTTGTATACCCGCGTTTTTTTTTTTTTTCCTATACCTGCAAGGGAAAAGGCATAATGAGCTAGTATGCACCGCATACTAGCTCATTATGATATACTTACCTTAGAACGAGGCGCCGGCATCTCATCCTGTCCACGCCGAGGGAGCTGACATCTCCCCTCGGCGTGTCTTCCGGGTATCGCGGCTCCGGCACTGTGAGTGGCCGGAGCCGCGATGTCGTCACTCCCGCGCATGCGCGCAGGAGACTTCTGCCCGGCAAGCTCCGGAGTTTGCCGGGCTGTCAGCCGAGAATCCCCTGTGCGCATGCGCCGCTGGAGTCAGCGGCTCATTGCGAGGGGAATATCTCCTAAACCGTATAGGTTTAGGAGATATTTTTTTTACCTACAGGTAAGCGTTATTATAGGCTTACCTGTAGGTAAAAGTTAACAAAAAGGGTATACAACCACTTTAACCAAAAAGTGCATTCTATGCATCCAAAAATTTAGAAAATATACCAAATCAAATCATTATTACTCAACCAAAAAAATAATGTCAAAGCAATACATCCAAGGCCAATAAAAAATAACACATTATCTCCTCCGATCCTGCAACATGTCTGGTTGACGAATGGCCGTTCAGAAACTAACTGAAAAAGCTAAATGAAAAGCGAGAAATGAAAAATGTCAAATGAAAAGCGCAAATCAACACTCACCAAACTTCTACTAACACGGAATTAGCAGAAGGAGCCCAAAGGGTGGCGCTAAAGAGCTGAAAAACAATGTAGTACGTCACTACGTTCGTAATTGTTGACCAACAATTTTGTGACCGTGTGAATGCAAGACAAGTTTGGGCCAACGCCCTTCGGACAAAATTCCCACGGTTTTGTTGGCCAACAATCCTCCGATCGTGTGTACGAGGCTTTCCTCTTTCTTTTTTTTCATTGCAGGTAAATTACTGATTCCAAGCAGAAGCAATGTGCCGTCATTGAGTTCTTGATGAAGGAGGGGTGCAGGCCGTCCGACATCCACAGAAGGCTACAGAATGTTTCTGGAGATGACACCACCAACAAGATTCTCCAATGAGAAGACATTGCTCTTATCAGTGGTGTCATCTCTGTAAACATTCTGTAGCCTTCTGTGGACGTTGGACGGCCTGCGCCCCTCCTTCATCAAGAACTCAATGACGGCACATTGTTTCTGCTAAGAATCCATTATTTAGCTGCAATGAAAAAGAAGATGTAGAAGAAGAAGAGATGCTAGAGAGGAATAGTTACTCTACCAACATGTGAAATTTGAACAACCTATGTAAGTTAATAAAAAAAGTTATGCCCACTTTGGCATTACTTTTGGTACAGCCTTTGTATTTAACCACTTCCTTCCCAAGGTACGTACCGGTACGTTATTGGGTTTCAGTGGTTATACCGGGATGATGCCTGCCCCTACCGACATCATCCCGGTATCATTCTTTTCAGCCGGTGAAGCTCCCTACTCTTTTTAATACTGACTGTGATTAATTTTAATGGGCTATGTGCAAAACAAGTCCCTGACCCTTTTGCAAAATCTCATCGAGTCATGTTAGCAGATGCGTGGGGGGGTGCTGCTTTTAACTATTTGCAGACCTCCCGCTGCACATATACTGCGACAGGGCAGCCGCTCTGTGCCGGATTATGTACCTAGTATGTGGTCTGACGCTTCTGGGTCTGGGTCATGCACGTGTGCCGCCGGCGTCGGGCCCCTGCTGTGATCATACACACAGAAAGAGCCCAGCGGGGTGTACCGTGCACTTGATGTCCGCCAGCACCCGCCCATTGTTCAGCACACAGACAGATCGCCATTCTGTCAGTAGGGAAGGCATTGATCCTGTGTATCCTGCAAAGCAGGGACAAAAAGTAGGGACACAGTTCTATGCCTTCCTTTGGTAAAATCACCTCCCCGACAGAACACAAGCACTGGCTAGGAACACATTTAACCTATTTATTCCCCCTGATGTTAACCTCTTCCCAGCCAGTGTCATTAGTACAGTGACAGTGCATATTTTTAGCACTGATCGCTGTATTATGACGCGTACACACGTTCGGATTTTCCGACGGGAAATGTTGGATGTGAGCTTGTTGTTGGAAAGTCCGACCGTGTGTACGCTCCATCGAACATTTGCTGTCGGACTTTCCGCCGACAAATGTTTGCTAGCAGGTTGTCGGAAAGTCCGATCGTGTATACACAAGTCAGTCGCACAAAAATTCACGCATGCTCGGAATCAAGCAGCAGGAGCCGCACTGACTATTGAACTTCCTTTTTCTCGGCTCGTCGTACGTCTTGTACGTCACCGCGTTGCCACGTTCGTAACTGTTGGCCAACATTTGTGTGACCGTGTGTATGCAAGAAGTTTGAGCCAACAACCTTCGAACAAAAATCCACAGTTTTGTTGGCGGAAACAGTGGTCTATTTAGGTTTTGTGCTGCCCTAGGCCTGACTAAACGCATGCACCCCCCTAATTAAATACAACCCACCCCATCCTGCCGAGGCCACACCCCTTCCTGTTTAAGACCCACCCTATCATCTGTAAACCACACCCCTTCCTCTTTAGGCTTATTTGGCACCTTTCAGGGGGGAATGGGTACCTGTTTCTGACAGGTACCCTTCCCCACTTCCGGAAGACTGCGCTGTCCCCTCTGAAGTTTGCCCCCCCTCCTCCTACCTCCACTGGGCCATTCAGAAAGTGCAACGCGCTTCGCACATGTGCAGTAGGGAACCGGTCGGTTTCCCTTACCATGAATGATAGTGGCAAAACCCGAGAGCCAATCCGAAAATCGGCTGAGGTGTCGACATCGCTGGATCCCTGGACAGGTAAGTGTCCTAATATTAAAAGTCAGCAGCTACAGTATTTTTAGCTGCTGAATTTTAATGCTATCACGGGGGGGGGGGGGGGGTGGGGTCTCACTGTGCCCATCAATTGCAGCCTCACTGTGCCCCATCAAATGCAGTCACTGTGCCCATCAAATGCAGCCACTGTGCCCATCAAATGCAGCCTCTGTGCCCTCAAACGCAGCCACTGTACCCATCAAATGCTGCCACTGTGCCCTCAAAGGCAGCCACTGTGCCCATCAAATGCTGCCACTGTGCTATCAAACGCAGCGACTGTGCCCATCAATTGCAGCCACTGTGCCCATCAAATGCAGACACTGTGCCCCATCAAACGCAGCCACTGTGCCCCATCAAACGCAGCCATTGTGCCATCAAATGTAGCCATTGTGCCATCAAACGTAGCCATTGTGCCCTCAAACGCAGCCACTGTGCCCATCAATTGCAGCCACTGTGCCCATCAAACGCTGCCACTGTGCCCATCAAACGCAGCCACTGTGCCCATCAAACGCTGCCACTGTGCCCATCAAATGCAGCCACTGTGCCCATCAAATGCAGCCACTGTGCCCATCAAATGCAGCCACTGTGCCAATCAAATGCAGCCACTGTGCCATCAAATGCAGCCACTGTGCCATCAAACGCAGCCACTGTGCCCATCACACACAGCCACTGTGCCCATCACACGCAGCCACTGTGCCCATCAAATGCAGCCACTGTGCCCATCAAATGCAGCCACTGTGCCCATCAAATTCAGCCACTGTGCCCATCAAATGCTGCCACTGTGCCCATCAAATTCTGCCAGTGCCCATCAAATGCTGCCAGTGCCCATAACACTGATATACTTTATTCAATCATTGTACCTGCTGTCCTGGGGGTTTCCCTCGTGCTCCTCTCTCTCCTCCTGATGTCACAGCTAGATCCCGCCTCAGGGCCGAGGAGAAGATTCACTGCAGGAAAGCAGTGCAGAGGAGGGTAAGCGGAGCTTAAGGCTCACCTGCTGCTTATGGGGGCGCAAGTGACACACGCCGCCTCCCGCATGAGTTAAAGCCCCCCCACCCGTCTTGCCGATTGCCGCCTCCCGCACACTTGCAGCCCACGGCGGCCGGCTTTCTGTAGCGGCGCCGTGTTGTCAGAGAGTAGGGGGTGTAAGATACACACCTCCACCCTCAGCCAAGCACGCCCATACACAGTGGCGCCGCTACAGAAAGCCGGCCGCCGTGGGCTGCAAGTGTGCGGGAGGCGGCAGCGGGAGCCGGGAATCAGCAAGACGGGTGGGGGGGCTTTCTCTCATGCGGGGGGCGGCCCTTTTTGCCGCCCCCGCAAAGTGCCGCCCTAGGCCTTGTCGGCCTAGGCCAAAACACAGCCCTGGGCGGAAAGTCCAATCGTGTGTACGCGGCATAAGTGTCACTGATCCACAAAAAAAGTATCAAACATGTCAGTTAGTGTCCGATTTGTCCGCCGCAATATCGCAGTCCTGCTATAAGTCACTGATCGTTGCCATTACTAGAAAAAAAAAATATCCCATAGTTTGTAGAAGCTATAACTTCTGCCCACATCAATTAATATACACTTATTATAAAAACCATAGAGGTGATCAAATACCACCAAAAGAAAGCTCTGTTTGTGGGAAAATTGTGTTTGGGTACAGCGTCGCATGACCGCGCAATTGTCAGTTAAGGTAAAGCAGTGCCGTAAAAATTTACCTGGTCATGAAGGGGGGGGGGGGTAAATCTTTCCGAGGTCAAGTGGTTAAGAATTAATGGCACCACCGTGCCTACGCTAAAAGACAGCGCGTTTCTGTGCCTGACGGGGAAAGCGCACAATTTTGTTTGCATTTCCGACGCACAAATTGTGAACGTACATATATAGTGACAAGCGCGCATCCTGACACAGTGTGTATTATACAGTGTGTGTAATCCTTAGTGTTTTGAACCCTATAGGTGTGATATTGAATAATAAATATCCAAAATAATTTATGTGAAAAAAACTTATTGAAGAGTTTGTTATAGTTCCACTAAATATTGAATTCCCATGCTCCAAACAATATTGTGAAAACAATATAGTAAAAAATGTTTGGTATAGTGACACCAGCCACAATGTTGCAAAAAGACTCTTGGGTCAGCAACAATGTAGTATTCACTCCACACCTCAAAAATAGTGCTAGAAAAAAATAGTCTGTCAGTGAGAACTTCTTCCCCTGAATATCCTGTGTAAGGATTTAAACAATAAAAAATATGTATTCAAACTCAGTCCTCATAGAAATATATATTACGCTGATGATGAAATAAATCTTCTACTGGAATACAGCGATGATCTTCCTATTCAGAAAATATAGTAGAAGAGGCCGCTTACCAGATCAGATGGATCTCTGGTTAGGGAAATCAAACAAGCTTGTTGCATTAGCCTGCCGGCTTCCCTGATTATCACCTGGATGTCAGTTGTCTCCGTTCCCAGTGGAAGCCTGTTTAGGGGAAACATGTCGGGTGGAGCTAGAGGCTGTGATGCCATCACGTTTTTTTAGTAGTTTTTTTTCCCCATGCAGTCAGTCGGTTTGCTCCCTCGCTGCATGTCTGCTAAAATTTGCAGTTGAACTTTTTAGCTGTTTTTTAGCTGTTTTTTATCTGGTTCCCGTTTGCTGTGCACTTTTGAAGTTGTTGATTTGCGGTTACGAGAGTGCTGTGTGTCATTGCTGTGATTAACTGCAGTGGAATTTATTGAAGTGACTGTGAAAAAGTTTTTTAAAAAAAATTTTTGGAAATACACATCTGCACTATGGAGTTTCTCCCGCTTTGTTCCCACTGAGGTGTTTGGCTATACTATGGATAATTCAAAGACTTAAAATCATTCTGGAGTTGTGAAATCCTGTATACCAAAAACAGAGGATACCTGTTCTGTGGATTGGGTAAAGTGGATGAAGATCCTACAACTGACATCCAGGTGATAATCAGGGAAGCCGGCAGGCTAATGCAACAAGCTTGTTTGATCTCCCTAACCAGAGATTAGGGTTGTCCCGATACCGATACTAGTATCGGTATCGGCACCGATACCGAGCATTTGCCCAAGTACTTGTACTCGGGCAAATGCTCCCGATGCTTCTACCGATACTATGACAGTCAGCGGTGATCGGCGTGTGGGGGAGTTACAAGCTTCCCCCCCGCGGCTTTCAGCGGCTTTCAGTGACAGCGGTGATCGGTGCTTGTAACTTCCCCACGCGATCACCGCTGACTGTCACCTCATCCTCCTCCATGCCCACTCCTTTCCTCTGTCCCCCTCTCCTTCTCTGTCCCCCTCCGTTCCGTTCCTCTGTCCCCCTCTGTTCCGTTCCTCTGTCCCCCTCTCCTTCTCTGTCCCCCTCCGTTCCGTTCCTCTGTCCCCCTCTCCTTCTCTGTCCCCCTCCGTTCCGTTCCTCTGTCCCCCTCTCCTTCTCTGTCCCCCTCCGTTCCGTTCCTCCGTTCTGCTGTGTCTCTCCGCTGTCCCCTCCGTTCCGCTGTCCTCCTCCTCCTTCCTTTGTGAATGGACAGAGTCAGCTGACTCTGTCCATTCACATAACTGAAACATTGTAATCTCCTGTGATTACGATGTGTCAGTTTATGAATGGAGAGAAGCCGCTGTCTTCTCTCCATTCATTCTCAGTGCAGCTGAGGCTGCAGAGAAAGGGACTGAGGAATCTCTATCCTCTGTCTCTTTCTCTGTCTCAAGGGGTAGATATCAGAGGTCTGTTAAGACCCCTGATATCTCACCAAAGCCCCCCAACAGGGCTGATTAAAAAAAAAAAAACATTGCAAAAATGAATAAAAAAAATATTATTGTAAAAAATAAAAATTGTAAATAAAAAAAAAAACAAACACACACACAGACACCGTTCACCCCCCCCCCCCCCCCCCGAAAAAAAAAAAAAGCATTGTTAAAAAAAAAAAAAAAAAACTGTCACGTGACATTAAAAAAAAAGTATCGGTACTTGTACTCGGTCCTAAAAAAGTGGTATCGGGACAACCCTACCAGAGATCCATCTGATCCAGGAAGCGGCCTCTTCTACTATATTTTCTGAATAGGAAGATCATCGCTGTATTCCAGTAGAAGATTTATTTCATCATCAGCATAATATATATTTCTATGAGGACTGAGTTTGAATACATATTTTTTATTGTTTAAATCCTTACACAGGATATTCAGGGGGAAGAAGTTCTCACTGACAGACTATTTTTTTCTAGCACTATTTTTGAGGTGTGGAGTGAATACTACATTGTTGCTGACCAAAGAGTCTTTTTTGCAACATTGTGGCTGGTGTCACTATACCACTATATTTCACCATATGATGTTCACAATATTATTTTGAGTAATGAGTGGATGCTACATTGTTGCTGACCAAAAGTTTTTTTAGCAACATTGTGGCTGGTGTCACTATACCAACATTTTTTACTATATTGTTTTCACAATATTGTTTGGAGCATGGGAATTCAATATTTAGTGGAACTATAACAAACTCTTCAATAAGTTTTTTTTTTCACATAAATTATTTTGGATATTTATTATTCAATATCACACCTATAGGGTTCAAAACACTAAGGATTACACACACTGTATAATACACACTGTGTCAGGATGCGCGCTTGTCACTATATATGTATTGTATTAGGGTCTTTTGTATTTTTTTGACTAACACTAGCAGCTGCACCTAATATTTTATTTTATTTAATTTGTCTGGTTAGCGCAAAAGTTCTTTTTTTCTTTATATAAATTGTGAACGTAGCCTTAAAGATGAAGAACGAGAATGAATTTGGAAAGAAAAATGAAACATTATCCTTGATACCACGTGGTCACGGAGGGCGCAACCACGCCATGTTCCGCTGTTTGCAAACCGTTTATCTCTGTGAACTAACTTGGCTAATCTGCGCAAAATGTTTGCCGAGAGCAAATTAATGATGCGTTTGTTTAGAGAAAAGCTTTACAGCCCCCTCCAACCCCCACCCTCCTATCGCCAACATCCGGACCCAATCAGCACACTCCTCAATCAGAAATAGTTTATTTGCGGTGGAGGTGCCAAGTTTGGAAATTGCATGTTTAATTAGTGTTGTGGATCTGTTGACAGATGGCGCATGGGCGTGAGTTCTCGAAGAGAAATAGCCCATGTTTGTAATTCTGGGTACTTAGAGGGAAATTATAGCTTACTTACAAGTTTTTCTTTTTTTTTTTCTTTCATAAATAACAGGTTTTTCAATGCGGATGCATGAAAGTGATTGGTTTAAATCCTAACTTTGCTTTTTTGGATAGAGTATGGAAAAGCCAAGACATCTGATGTGTTTTTATCTTAATTTGGCCCAACAAAAGGTCAGTGGTCCTCTTCAATCCAAAGGAGCAATCCTTTATATGGAAAAAAGGATGAAGATTTCCAAAAGATGTTTTGTAATCCTATCCAACACGTTTTAGGATTTTAGTGCATCTTCATCAGTCACGGGATTTGGAAGACCCACACTTCTTGCCTTTCTTTCCTTGGGGCTTTCGGGATGGATCAGAGAGATTGAGCAATTGTAATCACTCACATGCTCCTCCATACCTAGAACCATCATTCAAGGCATTGGAGCAAGAGCTCTAACGGAGTGCAGAAGTGGTAAGGGAATAAATATAAATGGGTTAGTATACCTTGCTTAGCAGGTGGACAATCATGAGACCATGATAGTGTTTGGGCCTGGCAATTGGCCCCTTAGGCTTAAGCACTGTCACATGGGGAAGGTCACATGCTCCTCCATACCTAGAACCCCCACTCGGAGCAATGGAGCATGGGCTCTGATAGAGTGTGGAGGCAGTGAGGGAGTGCGGGTGAGTTAGTATACCTTGCTTAGCATTTGGGCTATCAATAGACCATAACAGGGTTTGGGCCTGGTGACTAGCCACTCAGGCCTGAGAACTGTCACATGGGGAAAGTCACAAGCTCCTCCATATGTAGAATCTCCACTCAGAGAAACAGAGCAAGGGCTCTGAAGGAGCGTGCGGGCAGGAAGGGAGTGTAAATGGATGAGTATACCTTGATAGGCAGGTGGGTTATCAAAAAGATATGATAGTGTTTGGGCGTGGCGATTGGCCACTCAGGCCTGAGCACTGCCACATGTGGAAGGTCATATGCTCCCCAATACTTAGAACCCTTATTCGGAGCAACAGAGCAAGGGCTCTGATGGTGTGTGAAGGCGGTGAGGGTGCATAGCTGGGTGAGTAAACCTTGCTGGGCAGGTGGGCTATCAAGAGACCATGAAAGTGTTTGGGACTGGCTACTGACCATTCAGGCTTGGGCACTATCACATGGAGAGGGTCACATGCTCCTCCATACCTATAACCCCCACTCAGAGCAGCAGTGTGGAAGGTCCTATGCTCCCCCATATTTAGAACCTTCAGTCAGAGCAATGGAGCAAGGGCTCTGATGGTGCGTGAAGACAGGGGGGATACATAGATGGGTGAGTAAATCTTGCTGGGCAGGTGGGAGGGAGGGGGCCATAAAAATGTGTGGACCTGGACACTGGCCACTGGGGCTTGGTGTCAGAAAAGACATTTGTAAAAACACAGGAGCATAAGCCTAAAAACCCCTGCCTGTGGCCGTTACGCTCCTGAGCATCTGTGCATCTGTTCACGTGTTGATCCCCTGTTGCTGACCTCTTTTGTACCCGATTCTGCCTGAACGCTGCCAGTGCCAACCCCTGGCTTGCCTCTGGACTATTCTTATGCTTACTCACTTGGATGATCTGCCTCGCTGACCCCAGCCTCTTTCCTGGCTACTCTACTGCCTGCTGTCTGTACCTCGATCTGCCCGAACATTGCTGAACTGGACGGTCTGACCTTGCCTTGGCTCTCGTACCCACACCTGCATCAGCTGACCCATGCCAGCCTCTAGCTCTGGTCCTTCTGCCAGTGTGCATCTAGACAGTCATCTCTGCACACCCTAACACACATCAGCATCTGCTAGCAGAAGACTATACAGACACTAGTTCCACTCTGTGCTCTGGTGTTCCCTGATACCTTACCAAGGCTCCTGAGCCAGAGCTGTAAAAGAGGACTACCTTTACGCTTCAGACTCCATCACCAGGTACTTTACACTTGGGCACTTGCACATGGAGAAAGTCACATGCTCCTGCATACCTAGAACACCTACTTGGGGAAACAGAGCAAGGGCTCTGATGGAGTGTGGGGATAACGAAGGAGTATGGATGGGTGAGTACACCTTGCTGGGCAGGTGGGCTACCTGGAGACCATGACAGTTTTTGGGACTGGTGATTGGCCCCTAATGCTTGTGCACAGTCACATGGGAAGGGTCACAGACTCCTCCATACCTAAAACACCCACTCCGAAAAACTGATCTCTGATGGTCTCTGATGGACCACAGTGGGGTTGAGGAAATATGGATGGGTGAGTTGTGCTATCAGGAGACCATGACAGTGTTTGGGCCTGGTATTTTGGCCCCTCAGGATTGAGCACTGTCACATTGGGAAGGTCACAAACTTGGTTGAGGGAACCTTGTGAGGCAGGTGGGCTATCAGGAGGAACTATAACTGCCTTGAATTGAAAAAGTGATGGTGTCTCTGGAAAAGAAAACAAATAATTAATGTTGTGTTGTATATCAGTGGTCATCAACTCCTGTCCTCAGGGCCCACTAACAGGCCAGGCTTTATGTATTACCTTGGGGGAGATGCAGACTAGAATACTGCAATCACTGAGCAGCAAATTATATCAACTGTGATGTATTTCAGTTATCTTGCAAACCTGGCCCTGGGGACAGGGTTGATGACCACTGTTGTATATGATTAGATGATTGCATTGAGCACTTCTTCAATGGTTTGCATCGAGCACAGCTTCAATGTATTTACCTTGCTAAGTCAACCTTCACTACTCGTAAATCAATCTCGGCAGGAACTCCCTAACAGTACAGTAATAAGACGATAACGGCACTTTCAAAAACAAGACACCAACAACACCTTCTATACTTCTACCCTGACAGACTCGCTTAACGTAGATACAAACGTTGAAACTTTTCAGGTTTCTTAGCTGAATCATCAGAATCAAAAAAAAAAAAGAGAAGAAACCCACACCAAGCATCTTAATTGAAATTCCACATATTCCAAGAGGATGAAAGTAAGTGCAGCTCACGAAGGCAGCTAAATGTGTGGCATTATTAAGAGCCGCATCGTAGGAGGTCCTGTACAATAAAGCATCTTGAGAACTCCTAATGCTACATAATTGATGGCGGACTCCTTCACCATCCATTTCAATCCAGATTGCTGTAAGCGGCACCGACTTTAATATTCCCCGAGACATATAGCTGCAAGGAAAATTCCTTTTTAGTTGGCTTCCTTTGACTAAAAGAGAAGAAAGTGCGGCTTTTAAGGAAGACCGCACCATCGACTCGTCTGGGCTTTATTTGCATTAATGTCACCGATACAATGAGAAAGAAAACACATTTAGCGCCTTTTAGCAAAAAGCTCTCCAACAATAAATAAAACGTTTGTATTTTTTTTTTTGATGAAGAAAGCTAACCATAGAAGAAATGTCAACCTCATTGTGTCTAAGTTAGAGAAATGGAAATAGACCCGACCATAAAATCCCTCTGTAAGTGCTCCACAACCTTTTTTGCCCGTGGTACACTACCACCAGGGGGGTAGCCAGGTACTCTATGACCCTGTAAGAGTCCAGGGCTTACTACACATACACCAATGGCGCGTTGCCGCAAGAGGAAATCCGTGCCAACTGAGCATGCGCCAAAGACCCCTCAGGGTGCCAACCCGCACTTGCGCAGAAGACTTGATGGAAAAGGGCAGGAAAATGCCCAGGATGTGCACAGAAAGTGACCTCAACCTGATGGAAAAAGGTTTCTGTCATGTGGGCCACGTACCTGATGTGAGACCAAAGTAGTGTGGAGGCCTCCCTTGCACCTCGGCTCCTTAAAGCCTCTGGAGATGGAGACAGAGACTTGGTAGACACCGAGTGGCAGGGGAGGCCTCCCCACTACGTCAGGTACGTGGCCCTTGTGACAGACCCCCTGTGATAATAAGTGCTAAGAAATACTGAATGACTGTCTCAAATGTAGGAACATATCCAGCTCCGCTCCAGACTTGCTCCATTCAACCCACACAGACGACCCAGGTGCTGGCTACCACAGTCTGCCTCCACTCGCAGTCAAAGGTAAGTATAAACTGCACACCAAACCTTAGCTCTTCTTTATACAGTATGCTTAATTCATAAAAAAAAAAATTAAACTCCTTACATTGATGTCTCCACCCGAAACCACCTTCCTCGATGAGTTTCACCATTGCTGACTTACAAGGATAAGGGAGCAAGCCAGCAGTGGTGAAACGCATCAAGGAACCTTGTATCAAAGGCACCGCGTACCTTTGTCTCAAATGGAACCATTTTGGCTAGAGTTCTCCACCAGGGGTAAACCAGATACTGTGACCCACTGTTAATATAAGTTCTAAGAAATATGATTTAGGTGATCTAGAACCCTCCATAAATGAAAGTGCTATTAAATATGACTGTCTCAAATATAACCGTTATGGCTAGAGTACTCCACCCGGGGTCAATCTGGTACTCTGATACCCCCTGTAATTAGAAGTACTATGACTGTCTCAAATGTAGGAAAATACCCAACCAATGGCTTTGCTCCAGACTTGCTCCTTCCAACCTATACAGATGACCCAGGTGCTGGCTACCACAGCCTGTCTCCACTCCCAGTCAATGGTAAATACAGTATAGGCTGCATGCCAAAACGTAGCTTTTCTTTATACTGTATAATTAATTCATCAACAAAATTAAACAGCAAAAATTGGTGTTTCCACCCAAAACCACCTTCCCTGATACATTTCACCACTGCTGGTTTGCTCACAAGGATAGGGGAGCAAGCCAGCAGTGGTGAAACGCATCAAGGAACCTTGTATCAAAGGTGCCGCGTACCTTTTGTCTCAAATTGAGCAATTTTGGCTAGAGTTCTCCACCAGGAGTCAACCGGATACTGTGACCCGCTGTTGATATAAGTGCTACGAAACATGACTCAGGTTATCTAGAACCCTTCATGAACAAAAGTGCTATTAAATACGACTGTCTCAAATATAACCTTTTTGGCTAGTGTACTCCACCTGGGATCAGCCACAAAAGTAGGAACATACCAAAACCCATGGCTCCACTCCAGATTTGCTCCTTTCGACTCACAAAGACGACCCAGGTGCTGGCTACCACATCCCGTCTCCACTCTCAGCTAAAGTTAAATATAAGCTGCACGCCAAAACTTAGCTCTTCTTTATCTATTTAGTCCATCAAAAAAATTAAACTGCAAACATTGATGTCTCCACCAGAAACCACCTTCCTCAACGCGTTTCACCACTGCTAACTTACACACAGTCTTTGATTTCAGCAATATGTGTAGGGAGACTGGAGTTCAATGTAAAATTCGACTCTGTCAGGGCTGGGCTCAGCCCTTCCTTCTCTGAGCTGGCCGCTCAGCTGTCGGCTAATTGCCAGCTCCTATCTCTCCACAGTTACTCACCTGTTGATGATATCCTGCTCGTCAGTACTGCCTATTTAAGCCGCCCAGTCCAGAAGAGCTCTGCCTTTGCCTTGGTCAACATCACAGAAACTCTACTGCAATCCTGTTCAAGACTTGCTTTGCTGACATCTCTTCTGGCTCCAGATCCTGCTTGCTGTTCCACTACATTGATCCCTGACTTCTGGCTTGGCTAACTATCTGTTCCGGTTACCTAACTTTGGCTATGTTTTGACCACGTTTGTTCTTTTTACTTTTATTATTAAACAAGTGTGATTTAAATGTACTTCTGTCTCTGCCTGATTTCATGGTTTCTGACAGATTCGAATTTTAGTCCAAATTTCCGAAATTCGGATGAATTTTGTGACGTTATTCGGAGCATTCGGTAACATTTTTTAATATTGTAATTCGGGTATTCGGATAGATCAGAATCTCCCAATAACGAAAAATTCATCTGAACATTAATTCGGAACGAAACGAACCACACATGTCTAGTAAAATGCACCCGAAGGACTATGTAGAGCTGGGATTGGCGGCTGCATTACATTAAGAGAGCGTGTTTGTACAGCTTGCAGGACCTCCTCCCACTGTTCTTCCTCGAATATACCCACATCCCTCTCCCACTTGCTAATAACCCCAGTAGGGAAGGAATACAGAGGAGAGCATCGAGTAGCAATTTGAAGTAAAACCTTTGAGTTGAGAGACCTCGGCCATATAATTAAAGATGGAGGTCGAGCAGTGTATGCACAGTTCCCCGTCCGTTTGTGCCTTAACAGCATGCTGCAATTGAAAGTAATAAAATCGCATAGAGTGCAGTATATTGAATTTTTGCTGAAGATCCGTAAAGGAGGATACCGTGCCATTGCAAAAATTATGTTTCAGACAAGTGATCCCAGACTTTTTCCACCTAGGCCCGCTGTCCAGTGGTAGCAGTTCAGGGTGGTATTTGTTAACCCATATAAGGCTGTAATTAGTGAAGCCAGTGACATTTTGCAATTGTCTGGTCTGATTCCATATCTTTTGCATAAGGTTAAAACGTGGGAAATCTTTTGTTAGATTTGGCGTACGCCAATGCCTCTAGCCCCCGTAGCCACATCACTAGTCCGTGTTACCTGCCCCATTAAGAAACTGGTGGAATCCTCACCCCTTTCCTCTGCTAGCCATTCAGTTAAGGTTTAAATCTACTTTAACACTGGGGGGGGGGGTTATGTATAAAACATTTTCTGTGCGGATGTCCTAACCATTCGCATGAGCATCATGAATGTTTGCTGTATTGTTTGTATGATGATTATCTCCTCTTTTTGTCAGCTCCATCTAGTGGCCATAATGTGGTATTTTTTTCAATATAGGTATTACAGGAAAACACTGAAAAGTGGCCACTAGAGCTCACGATCATCAAATAATCATAATTTCAAACAATATGGCAATTAAGTTTTGACATGTGCACTGACAAAAAATGTGTTCTTTTCGTTTCATTTGTTTTTTTGCTTTTTTCGGAAATTCGAAAATTCGGAATTTGGAAATGCGAAAATTCGGAAATTCAAAAATTCGGATTTTCGAATCTGCGAATTTCAAATTTCCGGATTTTCGCATTTCCGAATTTTCTAAATTTCCAAGTTTTCGAATTTCAGAATTTCTGAATTTCAAATTTCCGAATTTTCAAATTTCCGAATTTCGAATTTCTGAACTTTCAGAAATTCAAAAATGTGAAAATCCGAAAATTTGAAAATCTGTAAAAAAAAAAGAAAATCAGTAAAATTCGAAATAATAACTAACTAATAATAACTAACTATTAAATTATAGGTATTGGAATTTCCTTACAAATTTGGCTGTTTGTGAACGTAAAGAATACGAATTTATCCGAAGTTACGAATTATGCGAAATAACGAATGCCGCATCTAAACAAATGGAATGGAAAAAAATAATAATAAATAATAATAATAAAAAGGTTTTATTATTATTATTGTTATTTTTTATTATTAGATCGTTACATTCCATTCTTTTAGATGCGGCATTCGTTATTTCAGATAATTCGTAACTTCGGATAAATTCGTATTTGTTACGTTCACTATCAGCCAAATTTGAAAGGAAATTCCAATACCTATAATTTAATAGTTATTATTAGTTAGTTATTTCAGATTTTCGAGTTTTTGATTTTTCGGATTTTCACTCTTTTGAATTTTCAGATTTTCATTCTTATTTTCGGATTTCTGAATTTTGAATTTCCGAAATTTCTAATTTCCAAAATTTCTAATTTTCCAATTTTCAAAATTTCTAATTTTCGAAATTTAGAATTTCCAATTCCGAATTTCCGAAATTCTGAATTCCCGAAATTCCGAATTTTCGGGAAATTCAGAAATTCCGAATTTTCGGGAAATTCAGAAATTCCGAATTTTCGGAAATTCGGAAATTGAAAAATTTGAAAATTCGGAAATTTCGGAATTAACAAATTTGTCAAAATTTGTTAAAAAACGAATTCGGAACTAAACGAATTGCACATGTCTAGTGAAGATACCAGCCTCAGAATGGTTTATACTTAGACACCTTAGTATTACAACATCTCTGAAAAGATTGGCTAAAACAAAAATGAACAATTTACAGAAACCTTCTGTTAAAATAAAATAAAAAATATATAATAAAATAAAAGGTAATACAATGACGAGACCTACCCAGATGGTGTTGTCGTGGTGGTACGGTCTCCAGTTGCGTCCCGTGTCACTGAACATCACGCTAAACCGCGTCACCCAATCAGAACTCCCGTATCTGCCCTGTGTCGCCGCTCCCGTAATGTTATATCTTTCTCCTAGATCGACCTGCAGCCATTGCCTCCCATTAGATTCCAGCGGTGTCCAGCCACCGGCTCCTGTAACGAGAAAAAAAACGCATAAACGCATAAACGCATTTTACCTGAAATGTAATTGTTCTGCATTTTTCTGTAATTGGCTTCAGAAGAAACACTCATCGAATTATATCCGCCGATACATCGTAATCTCCGGATTAAGGGATAAACGAAACGAGCAACACTAATCCCATGATGGAGCCTCATTTGCAGGAAAACGATTTTTAACGTGATGCAAATTAGGTAACGACATGCACGGGGTTAAATCAGGAGAGCGGGGGAAGTAATGGTCTATTTTTTTTTTTAAGCAGGTAGCACGTTGTTAACAAAGTTGTTCACATGAGATCACACACAGTTGGGCTGAAGACAAGCTGTTGTCCGCATGTTAGAAAGTTATCAAATCTTTATGTAAACTAGACAATAAGTATTGTTAAAGGGGTTCTAAAAGCTCAAAGTTTTTAAAATGCATGAAGGAAAATAACCTTCTGTATACAGCAGTGCCCCCCCCCCCCCAAATACCTAAGTCCCTGGCAGGAAAGGCTTGCTGGGAGCAGTAGTTCTACATAAGCTGGTGCGCGCTTGCCTATGCGCATGCGCAAGCGCACACGTGCACGCGCGTGATCCCCGGGCTTTTTAAACTAAGCTGTTACACTGAAGATCTGCTGTCTGATCTACAGCATTCCCTGTGAGTTACTTGCTTATCTGATCTGTTCCTGTGATTACCCGGCTTGCCCTGTGACTACCTCTGCTATCCGCCTGCATCTGACCCCGGCCTCCACCTTGCACGACCTTGCACCTGCCTTATCCTCTGGTCCATCTGTGCCTGCCTGTTACCGACTGTTACCTCTCCTGCCTCCTGCCTCTGTTCCAGTAATGTCTGTCTGTGTATGACCCGGCCTGCCTGACCTTCCTGTGTTCCAGTCCCTGGAACCCCCTCTCCATATCCTGTGAGCGTCTTCCTGATACAAGCCTGTTCCAGCCCTCAGCCAAGTCTGCTGTCTCCAGTCTGCTGACCCCCAGCTACAGCATTATCTGCAACTCCAGACCTGCCTTCCAGCTGTTGATCCTACCAGGCACTTTCATTTCATTTTCAAAGTGTGACTCTCACACAATTCCACGTGTCGAGCATCGGGCAGCCCATTCACTTGAATCAGCTGCCCTATTTCTTTTGGTGGTATTTAAAGTGGATGTAAACCCACTCTCATCCTTTCTAAACTCTTGCCGTAGGGGTTATCTATAAGGATATACACGCCTCCTGCATGTATCTTTACCTGTCAAATGTCTCCCCTCTGTCTGTTATGAGACCCAAAAAACTGCAGATTCTGTGGGCGGGTCTGTTGTCTGGAGCTCGGTGGGTGGAGTCGTGATGTCAGTAGACTCCCCGCCCACCTCTACACTCTCCAGTGTATTTCTAACACTGAACTTCTGCTATGATCTCTAACATCCAGTGAAAAGACAGGAAAGTAACCACATGACTTCAGCATGCCAAATCATGGTGAGGTGTGGAACAGCCAATCAGAGCTGCTGAAGAAAGGAGTTGGGGAGGGAATTAAAAAATAATGCATGTCTTAGGCTAGTGCAGAGATATGTAAATCACCTGTCACTCACAGCAAGGGGGAGGATTTGACAAAGTTTTTCTCAGTTTGTCAAGCATTGTCTCACTGAACAATAAAAGAGGATTAATATGTGTGTGTCACCGGCGCAAAACCAATAATTCAATCAATTTAATAGTGATTCTTTGGCTGCTGCATTCAGAAAACCTTTCATAGAAAAGGACTAAAAGTGTTGTTTGTGTGTGAATGCGCTGCTCCCATCTATGCACCCTTTTCAATATTCACATTCCCTACCTATTAATTATAGAACTAACTTAAATACAACATATACATGTGAAATTCACCACATTAGACCATATCATGTAACAAAAATCCGATGACATATATCACATATGTAACAGAGTCCCCAAATATATGCTTGTAAATCTTCTATCAATTGCCGTGATTGGCGTGCTCCTGTGTTCCTTCAATATACATAAAGTGACTGTGTGCTCCACCACCACCTCTGAGATTGGCCACTCACCAGATATTTCTTTAATAATACACCTTTGCTTCATTCATGGGATAACCACTCCACTTAAGGAAACCTCTTCAACGGCTATAATTGGACTTTAGTGTTCCTCATATAAAATATGGATAAAACGATCATCGCACAATAACGTTTTAAAACTGTTTATTATGTAAAAACAAAGAAAAAATGTGCACTCACATTTACAAGTGCCCTCGAGCCGGCACAGAGCTTATCCAGCAGTTAGGGACGGGTGTAGGAACTGTAGCCTGGTTCGCCTATGTGCAATGTGCGACCTCCGTGTTCCGCTTGTGTTCCACCCCTTGTATCCGTTCGCGTCCTGACCAGCCACGAACGTTTCCGATCACGTGGGTAAAAAAACTCCCAGCAGCCTCTACGCGTTTCGCATCATAGTATGCGTCATCAGGAAGCTTCCTGATGACGCATACTATGATGCGAAACGCGTAGAGGCTGCTGGGAGTTTTTTTACCCATGTGATCGGAAACGGTCGTGGCTGGTGAGGACGCGAACGGATACAAGGGGTGGAACACAAGCAGAACACGGAGGTCGCACATTGCACATAGGCGAACCAGGCTACAGTTCCTACACCCGTCCCTAACTGCTGGATAAGCTCTGTGCCGGCTCGAGGGCACTTGTAAATGTGAGTGCACATTTTTTCTTTGTTTTTACATAATAAACAGTTTTAAAACGTTATTGTGCGATGATCGTTTTATCCATATTTTATATGAGGAACACTAAAGTCCAATTATAGCCGTTGAAGAGGTTTCCTTAAGTGGAGTGGTTATCCCATGAATGAACCAAAGGTGTATTATTAAAGAAATACAGTGCCTTGCAAAAGTATTCGGCCCCCTTGAACTTTTCAACCTTTTGCCACATTTCAGGCTTCAAACATAAAGATATAAAATTTTAATTTTTTGTGAAGAATCACCAACAAGTGGGACACAATTGTGAAGTGGAACGAAATCTATTGGATATTTTAAACTTTTTTAACAAATAAAAAACTGAAAAGTGGTGCGTGCAAAATTATTCGGCCCCTTTACTTTCAGTGCAGAAAACTCACTCCAGAAGTTCAGCGAGGATCTCTGAATGATCCAATGTTGTCCTAAATGACTGATGGTGATAAATAGAATCCACCTGTGTGTAATCAAGTCTCTGTATAAATGCACCTGCTCTGTGATAGTCTCAGGGTTCTGTTGAAAGCGCAGAGAGCATCATGAAGACTAAGGAACACACCAGGCAGGTCCGTAATACTGTTGTGGAGAAGTTTAAAGCCGGATTTGGATACAAAAAGATTTCCCAAGCTTTAAACATCCCAAGGAGCACTGTGCAAGCGATCATTTTGAAATGGAAGGAGTATCAGACCACTGCAAATCTACTAAGACCTGGCTGTCCCTCTAAACTTTCAGCTCAGACAAGGAGAAGACTGATCAGAGATGCAGCCAAGAGGCCCATGATCACTCTGGATGAACTGCAGAGAACTACAGCTGAGGTGGGAGAGTCTGTCCATAGGACAACAATCAGTCGTACACTGCACAAATCTGGCCTTTATGGAAGATTGGCAAGAAGAAAGCCATTTCTCAAAGATATCCATAAAAAGTCTCATCTAAAGTTTGCCACAAGCCACCTGGGAGACACACCAAACATGTGGAAGAAGGTGCTCTGGTCCGATGAAACCAAAATCGAACTTTTTGGCCACAATGCAAAACGATATGTTTGGCGTAAAAGCAACACAGCTCATCACCCTCAACACACCATCCCCACCGTGAAACATGGTGGTGGCAGCATCATGGTTTGGGCCTGCTTTTCTTCAGCAGGGACAGGGAAGATGGTTAAAATTGAGGGGAAGATGGATGCAGCCAAATACAGGACCATTCTGGATGAAAACCTGTTGGAGTCTGCAAAAGACCTGAAACTGGGACGGAGATTTATCTTCCAACAAGACAATAATCCCAAACATACAGCAAAATCTACAAAGGAATGGTTCACAAATAAACGTATCCAGGTGTTAGAATGGCCAAGTCAAAGTCCAGACCTGAATCCAATCGAGAATCTGTGGAAAGAGCTGAAAACTGCTGTTCACAAACGCTCTCCATCCAACCTCACTGAGCTCGAGCTGTTTTGCAAGGAAGAATGGGCAAGAATTTCAGTCTCTCGATGTGCAAAACTGATAGAGACATACCCCAAGCGACTTGCAGCTGTAATCGCAGCAAAAGGTGGCTCTACAAAGTATTAACGCAAGGGGGCCGAATAATTTTGCACTCCCCACTTTTCATTTTTTTATTAGTTAAAAAAGTTTCAACAATCCAATAGATTTCGTTCCACTTCACAATTGTGTCCCACTTGTTGGTGATTCTTGACAAAAAATAAAAATTTTATATCTTTATGTTTGAAGCCTGAAATGTGGCAAAAGGTTGAAAAGTTCAAGGGGGCCGAATACTTTCGCAAGGCACTGTATCTGGTGAGTGGCCAATCTCAGAGGTGGTGGTGGAGCACACAGTCACTTCATGTATATTGAAGGAACACAGGAGCACGCCAATCACGGCAATTGATAGAAGATTTACAAGCATATATTTGGGGACTCTGTTACATATGTGATATATGTCATCGGATTTTTGTTACATGATTTTGGTCTAATGTGGTGAATTTCACATGTATATGTTGTATTTAAGTTAGTTCTATAATTAATAGGTAGGGTATGTGAATATTGAAAAGGGTGCATAGATGGGAGCAGCGCATTCACACACAAAAAACAACAATAAAAGAGGATTGCTCAGAGATGGATTAACTCTTTGTGGCAAGACTTGGCTCAAATGATAGGAAATCTTATACTCTACAGTATGATATATATATAAAAAAAAAAAAAAAAAAAATCAGGTTTACATCCACTTTAATGACCACTGGGGTTTTACATTTTTTGCTAAACAAACAAAAAATGACTGAACATTTTGGGGAAAAAAAGTTTATTAGTTTTTGTTATAACATTTTGTAAATAAGTATTTTTTTCTTTTTCACTGATGGGTACTGAAAGGCATCATTGACGGGCACTGAAAAGCATCACTGATGGGCACTGAAAAGCATCACTGATGGGCACTGAAAGGCATCACTAATGGCCACTGAAAGGCATCACTGATGGCACTGACAGGCATCACTGAGGGCCAATGAAAGGCATCACTGATGGGCACAGACAGGCACCACTGATGGCCACTGAAAGGCATCACTGATGGCCACTGAAAGGTATCACTGATGATCACTGACAGGTATCACTGATGGCCACTGAAAGGCATCACTGATGGCCACTGACAGGCATCACTGATGGCCACTGACAGGTTTTACTGATGTCCACTGAAAGGCATCACTGAAGGCCACAGAAAGGCATCACTGATGGCCACTGACAGGCATCACTGATGGCCACTGATAGGTATCACTGATGGCCACTGAAAGACATCACTGATGGCCACTGAAAGGCATCACTGATGGCCACTGACAGGCATCACTGATGGCCACTGACAGGCATCACTGATGGCCACTGACAGGCATCACTGATGGCCACTGAAAGACATCACTGATGGCCACTGAAAGGCATCACTGATGGCCACCGAAAGGCATCACTGATGGCCACTGATGGGGCTGCACTTATAATCCGGGCACTGATGATCAGTGCCGTGATTGTCAGTGCAGATTGTCAGAATGCCGCTTACCGGTTCTCCTCTTCTTACGCGCTGTCAGCGTGAGGAGAAGAATGCCAACAACCGGCATTTCCTGTTTACATTCTTATCAGCTGTGATTGGGCACAGCTGATCACATGGCAAAGAGCCTACGTCATAGGCTCTTTACCATTAACGGTGATGTGCTGTGTCCCTCGCCGATCACCATGCTTCACACACCACCCAGTGCGCATGAGCGGCTAGAATGGGAGGACGTCCTCCCAGAATGAGTGCCGTCATTTCGTTATATGGCGGGCAGGAAGCAGTAAACGTAGAACTATATGCAATTTTTTTTTTCTCATTTTGGATAGCGTAGGTGATAGCGTAGGTAGCTGTCAGCAATGTGCACTGTTAAGGAATTTAAATGAATGTGAATGTGAGATGTGCATTACCACATGTTGTGGGCCCCTAAAAAGAAAAAGATGTCAGTTTCTCTTACCCTTTCATAAAAAAAAGTACTTTTATTGTTTCTGTGTCCCTGTTTAAGAGATTGCCCTTATTTCCTGTCCTGTTAACCACAAGGTACAAAACTTCATGACACTTATGAAAGTATGAGTCCAAATCTTTATATATTAAGAGAATCCAATGCGTTTCGGGGAACTGCCTCCTCTTTCCTCAGGGCTGTTGGATTGGATACTTTGCAATGGTTTTAAAGGCATCCAATCTGATGGCCCTGAGAAAGGGGAGGCAGTTCCTTCCTTCCTAAATGCGTTGGACTCTCTTGATCAATAAATATTTGCACCCAAACTTAAGTGTTGTGAACTTTTGTAATAGGCAATCCTCAACACTCAACCCAAAGCTGGATATCTACAGTATTTCTTTTTTTTGAGACCATTAGAGTGGCAGCAGCCCAAGACTAGAAAAGGTGCAATGGTTTGAAAGGCATCCTATTTGACAGCCCGAGAAAGGGGGAGGCAGTTTCCCCCAAAATGCATTGGTTTCTCTTGATCAATAAAGAATTGGGCTCAAATTTAAGTACCATGAACTTTCATACCAGGCGCTCCTCAACGCTCAGCCCAAAGCTGGATATCTTCAGTACGTCTTCTTTTGAGTCCCTCAGAGCTGTAGCAGCCCAAGACAAGAACAAGGTGCAATGTTTGGAAAGGCATCCAATCTGACAGCCCTGAGGAAAGTGGGAAGCAGTTCCCCTAAACGTGTTGGATTCTCTTGATCAATTAGGTATTGGATTCTTGATTCATGAACTTCTGTACTGGGTGATGCTCAACACGCAACTCATAGCTAGATATCTGTTGTATGTGTATGTGTTGTGATATGTGTTGTGAGCTTTTGTACTGGGAACTCCTTAACACTCAATTCATAGCTGGATATCTACTGCATGTCTTATTTTGTGACTATCAGAGAGGAAGCAGCCCAAGACAAGAACAAGGTGCAATGGTTTGAAAGGCATCCAATCTGACAGCCCTGAGGAAAGTGGGAGGCAGTTCCCCCAAAACACCTTGGACTCTCTTGATCAATAAAGTTTTGGATTCTAACTTAAGTTTCGTGAACTTCTGTACTGGGTGATGCTCAACACGCAACTCATAGCTGGATATCTCCTGTATGCCTTCTTTTGAGACCATCGGAGAGGCAGCAGCCCAAGACAAGAACAAGGCACAATGGTTTGAAAGGCATCCGATCTGCCAGCCCTGAGGGAAGGGGGAGGTAGTTCCCCTGAAAAGCATTGGATTCTCTTGATCAATAAAGATTTGGACTCAAACCTAAGTGTTGTGAACTTTTGTACTGGGTGCTCCTCCACACTCAACTCATAGATGGATATTTACTGTGAGTCTTCTTTTGAGATCATCAGAAAGGCAGCAGTCCAAGACAAGAACAAGGTGCAATGGCTTGAAAGGCATCCAATCTGACAGCCCTGAGATGCGTTGGTTTCTCTTGATCAATAAGGATTTGGGCTCAAACTTTAGTATAGTTAACTTTCATACCCGTTGCTCCTCAACACTCAACCCACAGCTAGATACTTACTGTACTGTAAGTCTTCTTTTCAAACCTTTGGATAGGAAGTAGCCCAAGACAAAAACAAGGTGCAATGGTTTAAAAGGCATCCAATCTGACAGCCCTGAAGAAAGGGGTAGGCAGTTCCCCTGAAATGTGTTGGATTCTCTTGATTAATAAAGATAGGGACTCAAACCTATGTGTTGTGAAGTTTTACTTGTACCGGACACTCCTCAACACTCAACCCATAGCTGGATATCTACTGTAAGTCTTCTTTTGAGACCATCAGAGAGACAGCAGCCCAAAACAAGAACAAGGTCTGCTGTACATTTCTCTTTTACTGTCTATCAACCACTTTGAAGGAGGTCTGACTGTGGGTAAGACCTTGAAGTACTACTACCCTACCGATATTAGTCCAGTGATACAACACCAAGTGCACAGAAATCACTGTTGACCAAACAGGAAGTGAGGTGAAGTCTCCCCAATATGCCAGCAGACAGCAATGAAAAACACGGCAGTCCTTCCCCATGCTAGGAAAAATGAAGGGAGAACTTTAGGCTGGAGTTTAGCTCTAATAATAAATGTCAGATATATCAATATTTACTGGTTTACAATAAGCAGGCTTGCTATTTTCGTAAAGAATTTTCATTACTTGCTCTTGAGTCTTGACTAAGTTCTGTACCCAGACTATGTGCCCCTTTCCCTCTAGGATATGCTAGACTGTTTTCTTCTTCTCTTTTCATCGGTTTATTTGAGAGCATGAAATAAATAGATGCCATCTGTTGTGGCACCTTTAATGTGCAGATAAAAGCCTCCCTTTGGTGCGTGACAGATGACTTTGAAAATACAATTATTTTTATTTGCTGTGTTTTATACCAAATCCTCTGGTGCTGACCTGACAATGCTGAATATTTTGATAACTAATAAAGCCTTGCTTTTTTTTCCCAGCATAAGTTGCTGAATAATTTAATTGCATTCCCCATCTGTCTGTTTTCCTAGGGCTCTAAATGTTCCAGGAGCGTTCTACTCCAAATGATTAAGCATGAATGAATCCGGCCAGGACACTCAGAGCCAGCATTGACTGAAAAGTGGAGATTCACTTCAATGGAGCAACCAATTCACTCAAGTTTGCTGGAGAAGAGGTCCAAAGGAGGGTTTGCTGGTTTACTCCTCACTTGCAGAGTCCATTGTAGGTCCTTCTACTTAGGTGTGGGCATTGGAGTCAACTCTTAGAAAACCCCCTAATGGCTTCTCTTCTGGGGGTGAAAACCAGTGATCTATTGTTGTTGCCTGGTCCCGCAGCCAACTTGTCTTGTTGCTGCTGCTGGTCATGATGTTATCCTGCTGCAATAGGAGTCTTTAGGACAGGGAGTCTTCCTAAATAGGAACTGGCTTTGTTCAGCAGGCTTCCTACATCTCCTTCTGTCACACGGTAGAATTCAGTGGGTATATAATTTTTAAAGCCTATCTGCAAGCAGCTTATGCCCCACATTCCCCATTCCATCAATTCCAAAGACTCTTAACTCACCTGGGTCCACTGTCATGAGATCCTCTATGGCTCCCCCCCTAGGGGTAAAGACCAGTGATCCATTGTGGCAGTCTGGTCCCACAGCCAACTGATCATGTTGTTTTTGTCATATTGTTATCTAGGTGCAACAGGGGTCTTGAGGACAGTGAGCCCTCCTACACAGGAGTTGGCTTTGACCAGTAGGCACCCCAAATCTTGGGTGACCTTCTGTCATCTGGCGAAGTTCAATGGGGATGTGATTTGTAAAGCATACCACCAGGCAATTTCTAAAAAAAACCCTTCCCCATGCCATGTCATGCCCTTTTTAATGCACCTCAGTCCACTATCACAAGGCCCTCTATGGCTCCTCTTCTGGACTGAAGACCAGAGATTCAGTCCTGCAGTCTGGTCCCATTTCCAACTGGTCCTATTGATACCCTTTGTCCCGGCTTTGAACAGCAGGATTCTTTCATCTTGGGTGACCTTCAGTCACCTGGTGGAGTTCAATGGTTATGTTATTTTTAAAGCCTATCTCCAGGAAAATTCTGACCCTCTCTTCCCCAGCCCATCCCACTCCAAAGCACTTTTCAAATCACCATAGTCAAGTATGTTGGTGAAGAGGTCCAAAGGAGGGCTTGCCAGTTCACTCCTCACTTGCAGATTGCACAGTAAACCCTCCTACTTAGGAGCTATCTTTGGAGTTCACTGTCACAAGACACTCCATGGCTCCTCTTCCAGGAGTGAAGACTAGTGATCTACTGCTGCAGTCTAGTCCAACCACCAAAAGGTACTGTGCCGTGCCTTGTTGTGAGGTTATCATGCTACAACAGGAGTCTCTAGGACAGTGAGCCCTCCTACACAGGGGTTGGCTTTGGCCAGTAGGCTCCCTACGTCTTGGGTGACCTTCTGTCATCTGGCAAAGTTCAATGGGGATGTGATTTATAGAGCCAATACCCAGGCAAATTCTGAAACCCACCTTCCCCATCCCATCCGAAGCCCAAGCCCTTTTTAGCACACCTGAGTCTGCTGTCACAAGACCCTTCATGGCTCCTTTTCTGGTAGTGAAGACCAGTGATCCATTGCTGCAGTCTGTACCCACCTCCAACTGGTCCTGTTGCTGTCCTTTATCATGATATTATCGTACTACAAAAGGAGTCTTTAGCACAGTGCACCCTCCTACATAAGAGCCAGCTTAGAACAGTGGGCTTCTTACATCTCTGGTGACCTTCTGTCATCTGATAGAGTTCAATGGGAGGAGTCCACTGTCAAGTATGCTGAGGAAGTGGCCCAAAGGCGTTATTGCTGGTTCACTCCTCACTTGCAGAGTGCATAGTTAGCCCTGTTAATTAATGGTACCTTGCTGCAATATGAGCCTTCAGGACAGTGAGCCCCCTACATAGGAGCCCCCCTCCTTTTCAATCCCATCCTTTTCAAGGCCCTTTTCAACTCACCTGAGTCCCATGTCACAAGAACCTTCAAGGCTCCTCTTCTTTGAGTAAAGGCCAGTGATCCATTAATGCAGTCTGGTCCTCTTGACACACCTTCTCATGAACAACAGGAATCTTTAGAACAGTGAGCACTCCTATATCGGAGCCAGCTTTGGGAGTGGACTTCCCACATCTCAGATGACCTTCTGTCATCTGGCAAAGTTCAACGGTATTATGGTTTGTAGGCCTATCTGCAGGCACATTCTGACCCCCCACCCTTTCCTATCCTTTTCAAAGCCCTTTTTAACTCACCATATCTCCTCTTCTGGCAGTGAGGACCAGTGATCCATTGCTGTAGTCTGGTCCCATCTCAAACTGGTTCTGTTGCTACACCGTGTTGTGATATTATCATGCTGCCACTGGAGTCTTTAGCATGTTGAAAGGGTCCGACTCAAGGACAACTGATGGGAAAGTCTCCATGTCACCAGGAGGCAGTGACGAGGCATCTGCAGGGGGAATCATCCCACCCTTCAGTTCAGAAGAAAGAATACTTATAACTTGCCATTTGACCATATATTCAGGTAAGAACAGAAATCATTTAGTTTGAGTGTGGAAGAAGTTGAAAGTTCTCTTTTAACTAAATTCCAAATAAGTTTGCTAATCCTTATGTATAATGCCTGATGTCCACAAAAGGTTTCCCACAGTACGGCCTCACAGTGTCTTCGAAGAAGTTTGTCGAAAAAAAAAAAGAACAATAAAAATATTGTCAAAAAAAGGAAAGAATAATAGGTCTCATTCTTCCATATTCTATTGCAGCATTGCAATGATAATGTCTAGGGTACAGGAAGGAGCAACCAGAGCACAGAAGGTCCCAGTTCTAAAAAGCACAGATGGCTCCAACAATAGTCAGCTCCACTCTGTTATATTCCTCACTGAAATGCAATTTTAGGTCAACGTAATATGGAAAATCAGAAGAGTCTGAGTAACACGAACATCAAGCTGTGCTAGAAATGAGTGATAGGGGAGTCCTGCTCATCATTCTTTGCGTGCTTCTGACAATCTGCTCCTCCGTCCCGGAATTCTCCAACACTTTGCAGCAAAGCTCTTCATACAGTGCCGGCTGATGTCACGAAATAATTGGAGGATCGTGAGCTTTAAAGTAGTTCTGGATGAAATGAAATGACATCTGACTGACAACTTCAAGGCGTGTCACCAGCTGTCTGAACCACTAATAAAATATAGATGTCTTTGGCTGGCATGAATACAGAGTATCTGGAAAGATCAGAACATATATATATATACACACACACACACTATATTAAGTATGCCTGCCTTAACACGCACATGAGCTTTAATGGCATCCCAGTCTTATAGGGCGTACACACGGTCGGACTTTGTTCGGACATTCCGACAACAAAATCCTAGGATTTTTTCAGACGGATGTTGGCTCAAACTTGTCTTGCATACACACGGTCACACAAAGTTGTTGGAAAATCCGATCGTTCTGAACGCGGTGACGTAAAACACGTACGTCGGGACTATAAACGGGGCAGTGGCCAATAGCTTTCATCTCTTTATTTATTCTGAGCATGCGTGGCACTTTGTCCATCGGATTTGTGTACACACGATCGGAATTTCCGACAACGGATTTTGTTGTCGGAAAATTTTATCTCCTGCTCTCCAACTTTGTGTGTCGGAAAATCCGATGGAAAATGTCCGATGGAGCCCACACACGGCCGGAATTTCCGACAACACGCTCCGATCGGACATTTTCCATCGGAAAATCCGACCGTGTGTACGGGGCATTAGTCTGTAGGGTTCAATATTGAGTTGGCCCACCCTTTGCAGCTATAACAGCTTCAACTCTTCTGGGAAGGCCGTCCACAAGGTTTAGGAGTGTGTCTATGGGAATGTTTGACCCATACATGGACAGGTACAGTAAGTGCCCTAATATTAAAAATCAACAGTATTTGTAGCTGCAGAATTTTTTTTTTTTTTCTGAAGGAGCCTGGAGCTCCTCTTTAACCACTTCAGCCCCGGAAGATTTTACCCTCTTCCTGACCAGAGCACTTTTTGCGATTCGGCACTGCGTCACTTTAACTGACAATTGCGCGGTCGTGCGGCGTTGCACCCATACAAAATTAAAGTCCTTTTTTGCCCACAAATAGAGCTTTCTTTTGGTGGTATTTGATCACTCTGCGGTTTTTAATTTGTGCGCTATAAACAAAAAACAGCGACAATTTTGAAAAAAAAAAGCAATATTTTTTTCTTTTTGCTGTAATAAATATCCCCCAAAAATATATAAAAAAACATTTTTTTCTTCAGTTTAGGCCGATATGTATTCTTCTACATATTTTTGGTAAAAAAATTGCAATAAGCGTATATTGATTGGTTTGCGCAAAAGTTATAGCGTCTACAAAATAGGGGATAGTTTTATGGCATTTTTGTTATTAATTTTTTTTTATTAGTAATGGCGGCGATCTGCGATATTTATCGTGATTGTGACATTATGGCGGACACATCGGAAACTTTTGACACTATTTTGGGACCATTGACAATTATACAGCGATCAGTGCTATAAACATGCACTGATTACTGTGTAAATGACACTGGCAGGGAAGGGGTTAACCACTAGGGGACGATGAAGGGGTTAAGTGTGTCCTAGGGAGTGATCTAACTGTGGGGGGGAGGGGCTACCACTGACATGACAGCGATCACTGCTCCCGATCACAGGGAGCAGTGGATCTCTGTCATGACACAAGACAGAATGCCTTGTTTACATAGGCACTTCCCCGTTCTACCTCTCCACACCGCAATCACGGGCCGCTGGAGAACATCGAATTCCCGGGACCAGCGGGCACGCACAAGCGGCGTGTGGCAGGCGCGCATAAAATATAAAGAATTTTAAATTAAAAAAATTGAATTAAAAGAATTTAAAGGGACGTAACTGTACGCCCATTTGCCTGCCTGTGTCATTGTGCTGACATACATCTGTGTGTGGCGTCGGCAAGCGGTTAAAGTAAAAAGCCTTCTGGATGCAGCTCCCCAGCCCTCCCTATACTTCCGAGAGCCCGATCTTGATCCAGAGATGTGCATGAGAGCAGCAGCTCTCCCAGGTCTCTCTCTCCTCATGGGCCCACACAGCAGTGGAAGCCATTGGCTCCTGCTGCTGTCAATCACAGCCAGTGAGCCAATGAGGAGAGATGGGGGGGTGGGGCCAAACTATTTTCTGTGTGTGACTGGATAATGTCTAGAGGCTTGCTATTGGGGGCACTCAGCAGGGAGGAGGAGCCAGGACCAAAGGTGGGGGACCCAAAAAGAACAGGATTGGGGCTGCTCTGTGCAAAACCATTACACAGAGCAGGTAAGTATAACCTGTATTAAAAAAATAACAAACAAGCCTTTAGTATTACTTTAAGATCTAACGTTTGTCTTTTCAAATATGTTGAAAAAGTCAACTTCCTTGGGAAAGCTGCATATTTCTATAGTAATATATACAGCGCCTTGAAAAAGTATTCATACCCCCTTTCCACATTTTGTCATGTTACAACCAAAAACGTAAATGTATTTTATTGGGATTTTATGTGATAGACCAACACAAAGTGGCAAATAATTGTGAACTGGAAGGAAAATGATAAATGGTTTTCAATTTTTTTTACAAATAAATATGTGAAAAGTGTGTGTGGGGGGGGGGGGGCATTTGTATTTAGCCCCCTTTACTCTGATACCTCTAACTAAAATCTAGTGAAACCAATTGCCTTCAGAATTTAGATTTAGATACACTAAAAAATTGAAGTCAAACTCCAGCTCACAATTCATAAGCATTTACAGCAAAACAGTTTTGTTTCCTTTAAGGATTAAAGTTTTACATGAGTAAATAAAAGCTAATCAATGTAAGCACCCCTGCCAATGTTAAATGGTTTATCCCATCCATGTAAACAGGATCCATTCTGCAGGAGATCTTGTGGTATGAAAAACAACAGACTTGATGGCTGGATCCCCAGATGGAAATAGAAGAAAGTCTAAAAGCAATGCAGCCATCACATCTAAGAATTGGTAAGCTGCAATATAATACATGTTATCTTTTGAGTTTAATACTGCTTTAAAATCACCCAGCAGCCCGTTTTACTATGTAACCCCTGTCCATGGTGCCGAAATGATTCATGACTTTAGAATTCCATTAATTCACAGCCATTACCATGCATTATCACACATAAAAGATTTAAAAATGTATATAACCCTATGTATGAAAATGCAGCACACCACAACGCATGGTATACAGTACACATTGGGATGTGCGCACTGCACATTGACCATTGGGCTCCACAGTGTAATGCGTTGAAGTGGCAGCCACAATGAATGGCAATGCAACACACCGCACATACAGCAGGTGCTTTGCAATGCATTGTGCCAACATTTGTTAGCATGCATTGTACCAGTGGTGGCCCGTCCATTAGGGGCGCTCCTATTCTACATGCATGGCGCCGGACGCATGGATTTCAATGTGTTTTTTTTTTTTTTAAGCACATGATTAGAGCCTGAGGCTCTAATTGGCTTCAAAAAAGGGTGGACTCAGGGCACAGAACACTGCGCCCTGAGCCCACCCAGTTGTGTGACAATAGCGAATTAGTATTCGCTATTGTCTTCCTGCTTCTCCTCCTGGCCAATAAGGAAGCGGGTCCTGAAAATCGATTGGCCAGGAAGTCTTAGGACTCTCGACGATTTGGGTCTCAGGACCCACTTTCTGTTCAGCCTGGAGGAGAAGCAATGCCTGTTGGCCGGGAGGAGAAGCAAGGCCTGTTGGCTGGGTGGAGAACCAAGGCCTGTTGGCCTGGAGGAGAAGCAAGGCCTGTTGGCTGGGAGGAGAAGCAAGGCTTGTTGGCTGGGAGGAGAAGCAAGGCCTGTTGGCCGGGAGGAGAAGCAAGGCCTGTTGGTCGGGAGGAGAAGCAACTCCTGTTGGCCGGGAGGAGAACCAAGGCCTGCTGGCCAGGAGGAGAAGCAATGCCTGTTGGCTGGGAGGAGAAGCAAGGCCTGTTGGCCGGGAGATGAAGCAACTCCTGTTGGCCGGGAAGAGAAGCAAGGTCTGTTGGCCAGGAGGAGAAGCAAGGCCTGTTGGCCGGGAGGAGAAGCAAGGCCTGTTGGCCGGGAGATGAAGCAACTCCTGTTGGCCGGGAGGAGAAGCAAGGCCTGTTGCCCGGGAGGAGAAGCAAGGCCTGTTGGCTGGAAGGAGAAGCAAGGCCTGTTGGCCGGGAGGAGAAGCAAGGCCTGTTGGCCGGGAGGAGAAGCAAGGCCTGTTGGCCGGGAGGAGAAGCAAGGCCTGTTGGCCGGGAGATGAAGCAACTCCTGTTGGCCGGGAGGAGAAGCAAGGCCTGTTGGTCGGGAGGAGAAGCAACTCCTGTTGGCTGGGAGGAGAAGCAAGGCCTGTTGGCCGGGAGGAGAAGCAAGGCCTGTTGGCCGGGAGATGAAGCAACTCCTGTTGGCCGGGAGGAGAAGCAAGGCCTGTTGGCCGGGAGGAGAAGCAAGGCCTGTTGGCCGGGAGGAGAAGCAAGGCCTGTTGGCTGGGAGATGAAGCAACTCCTGTTGGCCGGGAGGAGAAGCAAGGCCTGTTGGCCGGGAGGAGAAGCAAGGCCTGTTGGCTGGAAGGAGAAGCAAGGCCTGTTGGCCGGGAGGAGAAGCAAGGCCTGTTGGCCGGGAGATGAAGCAACTCCTGTTGGCCGGGAGGAGAAGCAAGGCCTGTTGGCCTGGAGGAGAAGCAAGGCCTGTTGGCCGGGAGGAGAAGCGAGGCCTGTTGGCCGGGGGATGAAGCAACTCCTGTTGACCGGGAGGAGAAGCAAGGCCTGTTGGCCGGGAGGAGAAGCAAGGCCTGTTGGCTGGAAGGAGAAGCAAGGCCTGTTGGCCGGGAGGAGAAGCAAGGCCTGTTGGCCGGGAGGAGAAGCAAGGCCTGTTGGCTGGGAGGAGAAGCAACGACCCCTAATCTTCCCACGGCAAGCAACAGCGAGGAGCAGCATTGGCCTCCTAAGGTAAGGCCAATGATTGCCACCATCTGTCTACCAGGGGGGGGCTCTGATAACTGCCATCCGTCTCCCATGGGGGCGGGGGGCACTGATCGCTGCCGGCTGTTCCTGTTGGGTCGCGTTAGTGGAAGTGAGGGGGCAGGTTTGTTTGCCACCATCTCCAAAATATTGAGCACCAGCCGCCACTGCATTGCACAATGCACAAGCGTGAATGGGCCCTGACAGGCTTGGTTTAGTTGAACCCACCCCTCCCCCCTTGGAGATCAACTTTAATGAAAGCACCAGCTGGACTCCACATTGAGAAGCTTCTTCTTTACTTCACACCTTGTTTATTTTGCTAAAGATATTTCAGGGAAAAAATCTGTTTGCTTGTAATAATTCTCAAACGAGGAGATGATTCTGGTTAGACACTCGCAGCCTGATGAATTATTCATGGCAGTCCTCTAGACAGTGACAGATTCTTCAAACACCGATCTTACCATTGTGGCTGTTGAGCTTCGCGTTGCCGTGGCTGAACAGTTGCGAGGAGCTGTCAAACGCCGAGTGCGGCAGCTGGGATACCAAGGGATCATTGCAATTATCTGCAGAAGATTGAAAAGACAGGAAAATCGTCAGCAACACACTAACGATCCAACATCGGCTTTATTTTCCAAAGGATATTCTTAATATAGAAACAGCTATCAGCTATCCCATGCGGCAACTATGTTGTACCCTGGGATAGCTGTTCAAAATACAGTGGTATATTTATTTATATCGTTATGTGTATTATGTGTATATATATATATATATATATATATATATATATATATATATACAGAGAGGGAAAAAAGTACAGTATTTGATCCCCTGCTGATTTTGTCCTTTTTTATCCACTGACAAAGAAGTTATCAGTCTATAATTTTAATGGTAAGTTTACTTTATCAGTAAGCGACAGAATAACAACAAAAATAACCAGAAAAACACATTTCAAAAAAGTTATACATTTATTTTCATTTTAATGAGTAAAATAAGTATTTGATCCCCTATCAATTAGCAAGATTTCTGGCTCCCAGGTGTCTTCTATACAGGTAACGAGCTGAGATTAGGAGCACTCTCTTAAAGGGAGTGCTCCTAATCTCAGCTTGTTACCTATATAGAAGACACCTGTCCACACAAGCAATCAATCAGATTCCAATCTCTCCACCATGGCCAAAGATGGCCATGGCCAAAGAGCTGTCCAAGGATGTCAGGGACAAGATTGTAGACCTACACAAGGCTGGAATGGGCTACAAGACCATCGACAAGCAGCTTGGTGAGAGGGTGACAACAGTTGGTGTGAATTATTCACAAATAGAAAAAACACAAAATAACACTCAATCTCCCTCGGTCTGGGGCTCCTTGCACGATCTCACCTTATGGAGTTTCAATGATCATGAGAACGGTGAGGAATCAGCCCAACTACACGGGAGAATCTTGTCAATGATCACAATGCAGCTGGGACCATAGTCACCAACAAAACAATTGGTAACACACTACGCTGTGAAGGACTGAAATCCTGCAGCGCCCGCAAGGTTATCCTGCTCAAGAAAGCACATGTACAGGCCCGTCCGAAGTTTGCTAATGAACATCTGAATGATTCAGAGGAGAACTGGTTGAAAGTGTTGTGGTCAGATGAGACCAAAATCGAGCTCTTTGGCATCAACTCAACTCACCGTGTTTGGAGGAGGAGGAATGCTGCCCATGATCCCAAGAATGCCATCCCCCACCGTCCAACATGGAGGTGGAAACATTATTTTGTGGAGGTGTTTTTCTGCTAAGGGGACAGGACAACTTCACCACATCAAAGGGACGATGGACGGGGCCATGTACCGTCAAATCTTGGGTGAGAACCTCCTTCCCTCAGCCAGGGCATTTTAAATGGGAATTCCAGCATGGCAATGACCCAAAACACATGGCCAAAGGCAACAAAGATGTAGCTCAATAAGAAGCACATTAAGGTCCTGGAGTGGCCTCGCCAGTCTCCAGACCTTCATCCCATAGAAAATATGTGAAGGGAGCTGAAGGTTTGAGTTATCAAACGTCAGCCTCGAAACCTTAATGACTTGGAGAGGATCTGCAAAGAGGAGTGGGACAAAATCCCTCCTGAGATGTGTGCAAACCTGGTGGCCAACTACAAGAAACGTCTGACCTCTGTGATTGCCAACAAGGGTTTCTCCGCCAAGTACTAAGTCATGTTTTGCTAAGGAGTCAAATACTTATTTCACTCATTAAAATGCAAATCAATTTACAACATTTTGAAATGCGTTTTTCTGGATATTTTTGTTATTATTCTGTCTCTCACTGTTAAAATAAACTGACCATTAAAATTATAGACTGATCATTTCTTTGTCAGTGGGCAAATGTATAAAAATCAGCAGGGGATCAAGTTTTTTTTTTTTTTCCTCACTGTATATTGTTTACACACATTTTACATTCATTTTATTTAAAAAAAAAACGAAAGTGATTTTAGGTAGAACTGTGGCCAGGCCTTGGACATGTAATAATTTACAAATTACAACAAGCGGTAAATAAGCTTTAAAACAAGCCCTCATTGACCTCTTTAGCTGCAGGCACTGTGGAGTAATTCATTTTCAAAGTTCCCAGCGAGTATTACACTGGTTCAAGTCTTTCTTCAGAAGCTCAACTCTCCCATCAGTTACTCAGCAGTTAAGCTCATCCCTACTACCCTTTCCCAGCTCTGACTTTGCAGCTCAGCTCCTCCCTCCCAGCATTGACTTAGCAGCTCAGCTCCTCCCCCTTCCCAGCATTGACTTAGCAGCTCAGCTCCTCCCTCCCAGCATTAACTTTGCAGCTCAGATCCCCCTGATCTCCTCTCCCAGCAGTGACTCAGCAGCTTAGTTTCCCCTGCTCCCCCACTCCCAGTACTTATTTAGCAGCTCAGTTCCCCATGCTTTCCCTCCCTGCAGTGAATTAGCAACTCAGCCAACTCTGTTCCCCTCTACCAGCACTTAGCAGCTCATTTCCCTCGTTGAACCATCTCAACAGTGACTCAGCAGCTTTGCTCTCTCTGCTCCTCACTCAGCCATAACTATCTCAGCTCCTCCTGCTCCCTACTGCCAGGACTGACTTATCATCTCAGCTCCTCCTGCTCCCCCCTCCCAGCCTTGATTCAGCAGCTCAGCTTCCTCCTTCCAGCAATGATTTGGGAGCTAAGCTACTCCTGCTCCCTCCTTCTAGCACTGACTTAGCATCTCAGATCCCCCTGATCCCCTCTCCCAGCAGTGACTCAGCAGCTCAACTTCCACTGCTCCCTACTCTCAGCAGTGATTTAGCAGCTCAGCTCCCTATGCTCCCCCCCCCCCACAGTAAATTAGCAACTCACCCCTGCCCTGCTCCCCTCTGCAACCAGCTTAGCTCCCCCCTCCGAGCACTTAGTAGCTCATTTTCCCTTGTTCCCCCCATCTCAGCAGTAACTCAGTATCTTTGCTCTCTCTGCTTGTCACTTAGCAATCACGTAGTGGTTCAGCTTACTCTGCTCCCCAACTAGCAGTTATAAAGCAAGTCAAGAGAATATAAAGAGAGTAGAGAGTGCTAACACATAACTTCACTGCTTCTTTTGTGAAATTTGAGAATCAGTTGCACCACATTGCTTTCAGCTACAGAGGTTAGTGAAGACATGTTTATTTCTTTACTGCTTGTTACCAAAATGTGCACATAAAGTATGAATAGTTGTTTTAAAATCTTGTTCCCTGTGTCATCTAAGCAATGTTCCTTAACATTAGGCTTTAAAATAAAGGTTCATGTCCATTGCATTAAGGTGCACTACCTTAATGCACTACCAGACCTCCACCATTGCTTAACACATGAAAGCCTTAACCCCAATGCAATGTGAATCTATAATGGAGAAAGGAAAAGGAGAAGGAAAAATCACATACATACTAGCTTTTAAAGTCTCATAGAAAAGCAATGATAGGAAACATTTCTGCAGGTTATGAAATTTCAATTTCCAGTGAGATTTTTGGCAGACAGAAAAATAAAATGGAAAAAGGTAGAAAATTCTGTATAAAAAAAGGTGTTTTTTGTCTTAATGCTTTTATGGACAGTAAGTAGTTTACAATACAGACTGCAATGAGATGCAATATAACAGCATCCTTGACCTACTACTACATTAACATGAAAAGTATATTCATATTAGAAGAAAGTATTTTAGAGTGTCAATATGGGCTAAGTGAGAAACAATAACCTCTAAAGTTTGCAAATCATTACTACACTATTTAAAGTGGAAGCTCCACCTATCAGCCTCCTTTCCAGTTGAAATTTTCCACATTTTGTCATGTTACAACCAAAAAAGCCAATGTATTTTAGAGGAATTTATGTGGTGGACCAACACAAAGCGGCACATAATTTTGAAGTGTAAGGAAAATGATACATGGTTTTCAACTTTTTTACAAATAAATATGTGAAAAGTGTGGCGTGCATTTGTATTCAGCCCCCTTTACTAGAAGTCACTTAATTAGTAAATAGAGTCCACCTGTGTGCAATGTAATCTCAGTATAAATACAGCTGTTCTGTGAAGCCCTCAAAGGTTTGTTAGAGAACCTTAGTGAACAAACGGCATCATGAAGGACAAGGAACACACCAGACAGGTCAGGGATAAAGTTGTGGAGAAGTATAAAGCAGGGTTAGGTTATAAAAAAATATCCCAAGCTTTGAACATCTCACGGAGCTCTGTTCAATCCATCATCTGAAAATGGAAAGAGTATGGCACAACTGCAAACCTACCAAGACATGGCCGTCCACCTAAACTGACCGGCCGGGCAAGGAGAGCATTCATGAGAGAAGCAGCCAAGAGGCCCATGGTAACTCTGGAGGAGCTGCAGAGATCCACAGCTCAGGTGGGAGAATCTGTCCACAGGACAACTATTAGTCGTGTTCTCCACAAATCTGACCTTTATGGAAGAGTGACAAGAAGAAAGACATTGGTGAAAGAAAGTCATAAGAAGTCCCGTTTGTAGTTTGCGAGAAGCCATGTGGAGGACACAGCAAACATGTGGAAGAAGGTGCTCTGGTCAGATGAGACCAAAATATGAACTTTTTGGCCTAAAAGCAAAACGCTATGTGTGGAGGAAAACTAACATTGTACATCACCCTGAACACACCATCCCCACCGTGAAACATGGTGGTGGCAGTATCATGATGTGGGGATGCTTTTCTTCAGCAGGGACAGGGAAGCTGGTCAGAGTTGATGGGAAGATGGATGGAGCCAAATACAGGGCAATCTTAGAAGAAATCCTGTTAGAGTCTGCAAAAGACTTGAGACCGGGGCGGAGGTTCACTTTCCAGCAGGACAACGACCCTAAACATACAGCCAGAGCTACAATGGAATGGTTTAGATCAAAGTATATTCATGTGTTAGAATGGTCCAGTCACAGTCCAGACCTAAATCCAATTGAGAATCTGTGGCAAGACTTGAAAATTGCTGTTCACAGACGCTCTCCATCCAATCTGACAGAGCTTGAGATATTTTACAAAGAAGAAGAATTGGCAGAAATGTCCCTCTCTAGATGTGCAAAGCTGGTAGAGACATCCCCAAAAAGACTTGCAGCTGTAATTGCAGAGAAAGGCGGTTCTACAAAGCATTGACTCCGGGGGGCACCATACAAATGTACCCCCCACACTTTTCACATATTTATTAAAAAAAAATTGAAAAACATTTATCATTCTCCTTCCACTTCACAATTATGTGCCACTTTCTGTTATCATAATTCCTCCCAATGACACCAATGATAGGGCACAATTCCTACCAGTTATATCAATGATGGGGCATAGTTCCTCCCATAGACGCCAACAATGGGGCCCAATGACACCAATGATGGGGCACAATCCCTCCCAATGACAGCAATGATCGTGCACAATTTCTACCAATAACATCAATGATGAGGCACAGTTCATCCCAACGACACCAACTATGGGGCCCAATGACACCAAAAAATGGGGCACAATTCCTACCAATGACACCAATGATGAGGCATAATTCTTATCAATGACATCAACGATGGGGCACAGTTCCTCCCAACAACACCAACAATAGGACCCAATGATACCAATGATGGGGCACAATTCCTACCATTGACACCAATGATGGGGTACAATTCTTCCCAATGACAGCAATTGTGGGGCACAATTCCTCCCAATGCTACCTATGATGGGGCACAATTTCTACCAAAGACATCAACGATGGGACATAGTTCCTCCCAACAACACCAACACTAGGACCCAATGACACCAATGATGGGGCACAATTCCTACCATTGACACCAATGATGGGGTACAATTCTTCCCAATGACAGCAATTGTGGGGCACAATTCCTCCCAATGCTACCTATGATGGGGCACAATTTCTACCAAAGACATCAACGATGGGACATAGTTCCTCCCAACAACACCAACACTAGGACCCAATGACACCAATGATGGGGCACAATTCCTACCATTGACACCAATGATGGGGTACAATTCTTCCCAATGACAGCAATTGTGGGGCACAATTCCTCCCAATGCTACCTATGATGGGGCACAATTTCTACCAAAGACATCAACGATGGGACATAGTTCCTCCCAACAACACCAACACTAGGACCCAATGACACCAATGATGGGGCACAATTCCTCAAAATGACACCAATGATGGGGCACAATTTCTACCAATGACATCAATAATGGGGAATAGGTCCTCCCAATGACACCAACAATCGGGCCCAATGACACCAATGATGGGGCAAAATTCCTCCCAATGACAGCAATTATGGGGCACAGCTCCTCCCAATGACACCTATGTCATGGAGAGGAAGAACAGGGAAACGCTGATGTAATGCTGATGTAATGCTGATGTAATGCTGATGTAAACAAGCATTTCCCCGTTCTGCCTAGTGACAGGACACTGATCAAAGCTCCCTGTGATCGGGAGCGGTGATCAGTGTCGTGTCACACATATCCCCTCCCCCCACAGTTAAGAATCACTCCCTAGGACACATTTAACCCCTACAGCGCCACCTAGTGAATAACCCCTTCACTGCCAGTCACATTTACACAGTAATCAGTGCATTTTTAATTGCACTAATCGCTGTATAAATGTGAATGGTTCCAAAATAGGGCCAAAAGTGTCCGATGTGTCCGCCATAATGTCGCAGTCACGATAAAAATTGCTGATCGCAGCCATTACTAGTAAAAAAAAAAATATTAATAAAAATGCCATAAAACTATCCCCTATTTTGTAGACGCTATAACTTTTGTGCAAACCAATCAATAAACGCTTATTGCGATTTTTTTTTAACGAAAAATATGTAGAAGAATACGTATCGGCCTAAACTGAGGAAAAAAAATGTTTTTTTATATATTTTTTGGGGATATTTATGATAGCAAAAAGTAAAAAAATAATGCGGTGTTTTTTTTTTAAATTGACGCTATTTTTTCGTTTATAGCGCAAAAAATAAAAACCGCAGAGGTGATCAAATACCACCAAAAGAAAGCTTTATTTGTGGGGAAAAAAGGACATCAATTTTGTTTGGGAGCCACGTCGCACAACCGTGCAATTGTCAGTTAAAGCGACGCAGTGCCGAATCGCAAAAAGTACTCTGGTCTTTGGGCAGCCAAATGGTCCGGGGCTTAAGTGGTTAAAGGGAATAAAGAAAATGATCGTATACAGTTCCTTTAAAAATGCCTTTCTTCTATCATCATGATACACTTATTTTTTTAAGACCACAAGGCCTGCGCCTGTCTAGAATTTTTCTATTCAAGTAATTAAATGATTGTTACTAATTGAATTCTTGGAATGCATGGGATAATGCCTCCTTGCAGCGTCTGGCATTGGGCCGCCCGTGAGTCGTCGGGGGTCAGTTTGTATTTGCATGACAGATAGGGATGGCGCTGCCCTCTGTAGGTGACATTCTCTGGCACCCGACGGAAAAGCCGACGCGTCTGTTTGCGAATTGATCGCTGAATCTGCAGCGTGTGCAGCTGTACTCTGATCACTTTGTCTGCATCCAATGAATATTAATCAGGTCCTTGTTGAGTCGGTGTCTTCCCGACGATGAAAGTGCTTTTTATTGCTTGCCGCTGTCTGATATGGTGTTCTGTTTATCTACAGCACTCAGGTATTAGTCTGATAAATTAATCATGTGGATACATCAGGAGGCTATGTATGCAATATATATATATATATATATATATATATATATATATACATATTTTTCCTCTAAATCAGAAAATCTTTAACAAGCTGGATTCTAGGCAGGGCAGAAATGAATGCAGGGCAGAGATTGTAAACCCTTACATATACTGTACTCAGTGAGGTGACCAGCCTAAGGTGATCAGACATCTCAAGTCTACCGCGACTGGCGGGAGTCTCCCGCATTGACTGCAGGCTCCCGGACACCCGCGAGCACCAGGCAATCTCCCGGCTGAGCCTGCCACTCAGGGGGTTCTCGCCGGATCGAAAGAGGCGCGGCGGCTCTTCCCCTGCGCACTCCGGTATTCTCCTTCACTCCCCGCGATGTTCGGGGAGGGAGGAGGAGTAACGCCGCGTACACACGGGTGAACTTTCCGACTGACTTTTCGACGGACTTTCCGAAGGACTTTCGATTGAACGGACTTGCCTACACACGTTCAACCAAAGTCCGACGGATTTGTACGTGATGACGTACCACCGGACTAAAATAAGGAAGTTCATAGCCAGTAGCCAATAGCTGCCCTAGAGTCGTTTTTTGTCCGTCGGACTAGCATACAGACGAGCGGACTTTTCGATCGGACTCGAGTTAGTCGGAAAGATTTGAAACATGTTTTATTTCTAGGTCCGTCAGACTTTTGGGAAAAGAAAGTCCGCTGGAGCCCACACACGGTCGAAATTGTCCGACGGAGTCCGGTCCGCCGGACCTAGTCCATCGAAAAGTCCGCTTGTGTGTATGCGGCATAAGAATTGTGTTGTGAGGCAGACAGCTCTGTCCGGAGTGCCATAGCCCAGTGCACAGCGCCCGCATGTCCTCTGGGAGCCGGCACTGCAATCGCCGGTGCCGGCTGCCTATCACAACAATTACACTCTTCAGACCGATGGAGCCTAGGCTCCTCCTCCACACTGACAATACATCCACATCAGGAGGAGGAGGAGGAACATCCGTGTGGACAGAGTGCGCTAAACTGAGGTCTGTGACTGTAGGGAGGGGTTATATACGGGGGGGGTTACATTAGGGGGATTGCACAGGGGGGGTTACATTAGGGTAATTGCACAGGCGGGGATACATTAGGGGGATTGCACGGGGGGGTTACATTAGGGTATTTGCACAGGCGGGGATACATTAGGGGGATTGCACGGGGGGGGTTACATTAGGGTAATTGCACAGGCGGGGATACATTAGGGGGATTGCACGGGGGGGGTACATTAGGGTAATTGCACAGGCGGGGATACATTAGGGGGATTGCACGGGGGCGTTACATTAGGGGGATTGCACGGGGGGTTACATTAGAGGGATTGCACGGGGGCATTACATTAGGGGGATTGCACAGGGGGGTTACATCTCTTGTGCTATGTTTGCAGTCTCTGACCATCCCCTGTATCATGACTGCAGTCTCTGACCATCTCTTGTATCATGACTGCAGTCTCTGACCATCTCTTGTATCATGTCTGCAGTCTCTGACCATCTCCTGTATCATGTCTGCAGTCTCTGACCATCCCCTGTATCATGACTGCAGTCTCTGACCATCTCTTGTATCATGTCTGCAGTCTCTGACCATCTCTTGTATCATGTCTGCAGTCTCTGACCATCTCCTGTATCATGTCTGCAGTCTCTGACCATCCCCTGTATCATGACTGCAGTCTCTGACCATCTCCTGTATCATGTCTGCAGTCTCTGACCATCTCTTGTATCATGTCTGCAGTCTCTGACCATCTCCTGTAGGCTGCATGTGAGTGACTTTATACATACACACACAGAGAAAATGTTCACACATATACTAACGTGTCGGGGGGGGGGGGGGGTCGCATTGCGTCACCTCCCTGTAATCACTTTGCCACCTCCCTGATATGAGTTTTTGCAGGTTGGGATGTCTGGGTGATACACTGATGGACCAACACAAATCCTTCTGGTCCTTATCTAGTTAAATGAACCGCACATGCCTAGTCATCAAGGAGCACGTGCATGCAAGCCCCAAACCCGGGAGAAAGGCCGCGACACACGGGTGCGTCGCCTAGCCTGGCTATGCACCCGTCTGCAGTAAATGTACCGCAGGTGGGCGGCAAGTGGTAAATACACATTGAAAAGTTTATTCTGATCGAGTTATTATGTGTCTGTAAAAGAAGAGGACTGCTAAATCTACAGCCAGGCAGCTAGTATTGTAGAAGCCGTGGCAGCCAACCATATCAGGTTAAATTACTTTTTAAAGATTTTTTTTTTTTTTTAATACTTTAACAGCCTCTCTACTTGCGGAGGTGAAAACACTAGCGCTTATGAAGTTTACTTCCCTGCGGGGAGCTACAGAATGGAGGTGAACATATCCAGACAGTCGCAATTTTTAGATTGCCTGAACTTCTGTGAAGTCTTTTTTAGCCTCTATTTTTATTAACAAGCACCAGAGTACAATGTACCCCCTCCCCTCTCACCGCCTATTCACCGCCAGGCACGCTGAATGATGTATTCTTCCCGATCTGGAAGTAAATGTGCTGAACAGAACAAGTTTTCAGCAACAAAAGGAAAGCAATAAATGTATGCAAATGCTTTTTTTATTTTTTTTACATCACTATGATTTTCTTAAAAGCCTAAAATGCCAGCAGACTGTAATCTTAAGAAATGTTCTATACAACTTATTTTTTCCGGTATGGCTTAGCTTGAATGCACAGTGTGGAAAAATCTATTTATTACAGTCTATGAGTCTATGGTCTATTTTTTTTAAAACTTTCATTTTTGTTTAACTGGTGAGAGGTTTGGAAAATTAAAAATTTTTAAAACTAAAGCCTCGTACACACGATCGGATTTTCCGCAGACAAAACCTCGTCCGAAGGCGCGTGCCTGGATTTTGTCTTGCGTCCAAACGGCAAGGAATTGTCGGCCAACAAACACAAACGTGGTGTCTGGAAGCGCTGGCAACCACCGGCGTCCCTGGACCCATCAGAATATCGTCTTTCCCACGAGCGGATGAACCACATTATTAATCCCACCTGAGCTGACATCTCATACATCTTGTGAGTTACCAATTGTTTTTTATGGTATAAAATGTCTTAATAATGCTGCACTTAGACGGCGCTGCTCTCCTTCTGCCTGAGCGACGACGCGGTCCCTGGACTGACTCTGTGTCTTCAGCCCGCTCTCTGCTGAAAAAGGGTCACAGGAGTGCAAAACGAACTTCACTCCTGTGATCCAGAGAAAAAATACAGCCAAGCGAGCTTTGGCTGTACTTCTCCTTTAACTGGTTGCCACCCGCCCACTGTCAAATGACGGCGGAGCGGCGCGGCTCGTGTTCTGGGACGCCGTCACATGATGACGTCCCAGAACGGTGGCTCCCGCGCTCCCGCGAGGGGGCGCGCGTCCGCGGCTCTTTAAAAATGTGATTGGCTATGTGATCGGCTCCTCGCCTCGCACTGACAGAGCGTGTGGCGAGGAGAGCCGATCAGCGGCATCTCCACGCAGGGGGACATTTAGGAAAGTTATCAGGGCGATGTAAGACCGCTGCGCAAATACGGTGTGACTGAAAGTATTGTAACGACCACGGGCGGACTGACAACTCATGGGGCCCCCGGGCAATAGGAGATTATGGGGCCCCCAGGCAATCAGAGATTATGGGGCCACACAGTATACACACACACAGTATAAAATCACACAGTATACACATACATGTACACACAGTATACACAGACATGTTTCTATTGGCTGAGAAGGTACTGGAGAGGTGGGGCAGCTATAATCTCTGGATTTTTAGACCAAAAGGATGTCGGTAAGGGACATTTCAGAGACAGATGTAAAAAAACACAGATTTTTACATACTGTCCCTGGTTTTACTGAGGCTGGCAACCCTAATGGGGCCCCCTAGTGGCCCGGGGCTCTCGGGCAGTGCCCGAGTGGCCGAATGGTCAGTCCGCCCCTGCGACCGTCATTTTATTCTCTAGGGTGTTAAAAAAAAAAAAAAAGTATAATGTTTGGGGGTTCAAAGTCATTTTCTAGCAAAACAAAACAGTTTTTAACTTGTAAACCTCAGAAAGCGGAGGTCCGGGCGTTTTTTTTTTAAAGTCAGCAACTACAAACACTGTAGCTGCTGACTTTTAATAAGGGCACTTACCTGTGCAGTGAGCCCGCGATGTCGGACACCCTCCCCCCCCCCCCCCCCCCGAGGCTGATCCGTCCATTGGATCGGGTGTCGACGCCGCCATCCTAACTAAGGGAAACAGGCAGTGGAGCCTTGCGGCTTTACTGCCCGTTTCCAACTGCGCATAACATAAGCGTATTGCGCGGCGCTTTGTGAACGGCCCTGTGGTTTTCTGGAACACACACATGTCCCAGAAGGCAACGGGGCAGCTCGCCGAAGAGGAGGAAGTGAAGGAACAGTGCCGCGGAATATGAAGAGGCAGATTAGGAAGACTGCCTAGCAACAGGCATTTCTGGTAAGTGTAAAAAAAAAAATTTTATATATTTTTTGTAGAATGTTAATGTCATTTTTAATCTTAGGGTGGACCTCCGCTTTAAGTGGTTAAAGGCTGGAAGGGGAGGTTACTGTAATTGAAAAAGGCTTATTTAAAAATTTGGTAAAGCTGACCTCCAGCTTCCCCTTTCAGTCTTGCACAGTTGTGCAGAATTCTGGCCTACAAGACACAGATAGAAACAAAATAGACTGATAGGGAATGCAACCTTCCCCTACCCTATCCAAAACAAGCAAAAAAAAAAATATTCCTATACATACTTTAACTTTAGGGTTTTGGGTTAAGTGTGAAGAGTTACCCAAGAGCCGGGTTAAGTGTAGAGATTGCTTTATTATTTTCTGTCTTCTTTCGGATACCAAATTAGCCCCATGAGAAATAATAAATAATAAATAGAGTATATATCAGCTCATGAGGTGTATTTATCGGTCTCCGCCATCATTCAGTGCTAATTCTGCTCTTGCCATCAAGGTCAAACATCCTTTTAAAAGCACGAGCACACCCAATACACTGGGGGCGATTCTCATCATTTCCAATCAGTCAGCAGCCACGTTTTTTTTGCGACTTTTAATGCTAATTAATTCCCGGAATGCCAGGTAATAATGACTGCCATAACCCGTGCATCCAGCACTCTCGGTATCTTCTTCATAGGTATCATTACGAGGAACATCAGCTTCATTTTCCATTCTGATCCGGCCTGATTATCTGATGGTAAGCCAGGATGGGAGGCTGTAGACCACAACGCTTGGAGTGCATTATAGGCCGAGGCATTATGGGCCAGCAGCATCCTGTGCGAGAGATGCGCAGCGGCTGAAAGGTGCTCAAAGGTGTCCAAAGTCAGGAAGAAATTAAGCTCAAAGCTCATTTAGATTCTCTCAAGCTAACAGCCCGGTTTGGCACGTAGTCCAAAGCCTTTGGGGCTGAGGCTGTTTAATGGGAATGGAAAGAACACAGGACAAGGTTTAAAAACGGCCTTACAGTTTTAAAGTGGACCAAAAAAAAAATGTTCATTTAAATATATTTCCCAATAGACATAAAGAATATAAATCCACTTTGTGTGCACCAAATGCCTTTATAACCCCCAGATATTACTTTGTAAAAACACCAGTGACCTCATCACTGTGCTGTACATGGCCTGTGCAGGGAGCAGAGCTGTGGGAGGGGCCCAGCAGGCTCCACCCACTACAGCCTGCCTGCAGAAAACTACAGGAGGGGGCGGAGACAAGACCAGCCCCCCTGTACAGGGAGAGAGAGCAGAGCTGTGGGAGGAGCCCAGCAGGTTTCACCCACTACAGGCTGCCTGCAGAAAACTACAGGAGGGGGCGGAGACAAGACCAGTCAACCTGCACAAGGAGAGAGCAGAGCTGTGGGAGGTGCCCAGCAGGCTCCACCCACTGTAAGCTGCTGGCAGAAAACTACAGGAGGAAGGCGGAGACAAGACCAGTCAATCTGCATAAGAAGAGAGAGAAAGCAGAGCTGTAGGAGGGCCCAGCAGGCTCCACCCACTATAGCCTGCCTGCAGGAAACTACAGGAGGGGGCGGAGACAAGACCAGTCACCCTGTACAAGGATGGAGAGCAGCAGTGAGCGGTCTTTATTACAGGAAGTCTCACACTGGATTACTGCACAGAAGAAATACACAAAGCACAGCAAGATTTAAGGAAGAATACACAAGTCTTGCCTGTAGACAATATTTGCTCATCAGTTTATTGGGCATGTTCAACCAAACATTTATTTTTTTTTTTTTTTGGATAGATAGGGAGAATAAAAACCCATGTCAGTTTATTTTTATGATGGGGAGGATTCCTTTCATTTCTTGTCTAAAAGGTGCAACAGGAAATGAGAAAATATCTCACCCACTTAGTAGTCACCAGAATAGGTTGGACGTTTTCACCGCATCTCTTGGCACAATTGTGAAATGTTGTCTTCCCCATCGGAGGGGGTTCCCTTCTCTACCTCCCCCAGAGTTTTGACTATATATACACTTCAACCCCTTTCCCGCCTGTGCTATAGTCAAAAGACGTTTGCTGGGAGGGTGTCCATGGACATCCTCCTGTGATCCCGCTGCCCACGTGCCCCCTGCAGCGCACTCTATGATTGCTGAGTTTTTGGACTCAGCTGATCACAGATTGGGGTAAAGGGCCAATCACAACAGCCCTTTACCATGTGATCAGCTGTGTCCAATGACAGCTGATCACAGGATGTAAACACAAGACGGTTATCGGCTAAGGGAGAAGAAAGGGACATCTACATTGATAACCAGGGCACTGATTATCAGTGCAGTTTCACCAGTGCCTACCAGTGCTGCCAATCAGTGCTCATCAGTGCTGCCAATCAGTGCCCATCAGTGCTGCCAATCAGTGCCTCCTCATCAGTGTCACCTATCAGTGCTGACAATCAGTGCCCATCAGTGCCTACTCATCAGTGCCCAACAGTGCCTCCTACCAGTGCCGCCTATCAGTGCTGTCTATCAGTGCCCATCAGTGCCACCCATCAGTGCCCATCAGTGCTGCCTACTAGTGCCGCCCATCACTGCCACCTATCGGTGCCCTTCAGTACTGCCTATTAGTGCTCATCAGTGTCCTTCAGTTCTGCCTATTAGTACCCATCAATGCCACCTATCAGTGCCCATCAGTGCCACCTATCAGTACCCATCAGTGCTGCCTATCAGTGCAGCCTCATCATTCCCACCTTATCAGTGCATACCAGTGCCGCCTCACCAGTGCCCATCAGTACCACCTATCAGTGCCCATCAGTGCAGCCTGATCAGCGCACGTCAGTGAAGGTGATAAATTACCTGTTTGCAAAATTTTATAACAAACTAAAATGTGTTGTGTTTTTTTTCTGAATTTTTGGTCTTTTTACGTTTGTTTAATTAAAAAACCCACTGGTGATTAAATACCACTAAAAGAAAGCTCTATTTGTGGGAAAAAATGATAAACATTTCATTTGGGTACAGTGTTTCATGACCATGTAAATTGTCATTCAAAGTGTGACAGTGCTGAAAGCTGAAAATTGCCCTGGGCAGAAAGCGGGTAAACGTGCCCGGTAGGCAAGTGGTTAAGTATACCTCAATTTATTTTTTTATTTTTTATTTAAGTTTAATCAAAGTTAGTTTTTTTGTTACGTTTTGAATACTGTGTGTGGCCCTGTTGGGAAGATTCAGCCTCTCATTCAACCTGCTTCCTGTGAGCCCAGGACATCAAGGACCCACCTATTGGGGGTTCATCATAACTCCAGCCAGGGCTCACAGGAGAATGCTGCAGAGGACGGCACTCATAGTACTACATGGTCTGACAAAGGACACTTGGAAAAAAATTGTCTGCATATTAAACTTTTTTAAAAATAAATTGCAAAAGAGGGGCGCTGGAGTGGGTTAAAGTGTTTTCTGGATGTGCCATCGTCATTCCCATTAATGAGAATCTAGGATGCTGACGTCTGGGGGTGACCATAGACATGCTTGAGTAGTCCATTGTTATCTCATGTCTTTGGGTATCTTAACCACTTCAGCCTCGGAAGGATTTGTCCCCTTAATGACCCGGCCATTTTTTGCGATACGGCACTGCGTCGCTTTAACTGACAATTGTGCGGTCGTGCGACGTTGTACCCAAACAAAATGTACGTCCTATTTTCCCCACAAATAGAGCTTTCTTTTGGTGGTATTTGATCACCTCTGTGGTTTTTATTTTTTGCGCTATAAACAAAAAAAGAGCGACAATTTTGAAAAAAACACAATATGTTTTACATTCTGCTATAATAAATACCCCCCAAAAATCTTAAAAACATACATTTTTTCATCAGTTTAGGCCGATATGTATTCTTCTACATATTTTTGGTAAAAAAAAAAAAACAAAAGAAACTAAATAAGCGTATATTAATTTGTTTGCGCAAAAGTTATAGGGGGAGATTTACTAAAACTGGAGCACACAGCATTTGGTACAGCTGTGCATGACAACCAATCGGCTTCTAATTTCAATGTTCAATTCAGCTTTGATAATAAAGCTGGGAAGCTGATTGGTTCCTCTGCAAAGCTGCACCAGAATTTGCATCATGCAGTTTTAGTAAATCAACCCCATAGCGTCTACAAAATAGGGAATCGATTTATGTAATTTCTTATTTTTATTTTTAACAGTAATGGTGGCAATCTGCGATTTTTCTGCTACATTGCGGCGGACACAACGGACACTTTCGACACTTTTTTGGGACCAGTGACATTTATACAGCGATCAGAGCTATAAAAATGCGCTGATTACCGTGTAAATGTCACTGGCAGGGAAGGGGTTAACACTAGGGGGCAATCAAGGGGGGCACGTGCATCAGCTCCTACGTCATGCGGTGCTGGCGCCACCTGTACCCTTTTAAAGCGCCCGCCATACAGCTACTGCGATTTGCGCAGGGGAGCCAACCTGCCGCTGTATTGTGATTATACGGTGGCTAGTCTGCAACAGGTTAAAGTGGCAAACCTGGCCATAGAGGTTTACTGTTTGGACTACCATGTGCCTTTTTTTGTGGATGTTCTATAATGTTACATTTTAAGATTTTATTATATGCTTCTGTAAACAACAATAAAAAGATTGAACCGGATTGAAACAGAAAATAGAAAACCTGTACCTCTGCCCATAATCAACAGCAACCTCTTAGATGGAGAGCCCAGTGTCCTGGCTGGGTTGACCTGTGTGTGTTAGAACTTATGCGGGGCCAAGGATTCTCCCCCTTGTGGCAGCATTCAGGCCAACAACAACAACTTAGGCATGAAGTACTATATAAGTAGAAGGTATTTCCTTTGGTCTCAGAAGGCAAAAAGGATCTGGGTGTTCTGGTAGAAGAGAGAGAGAGAGAATTGAATTTTTTTCTCCTTGAAAAAGAGGTTTTTACAGGTGGATATGATCACCATGTTTTAATAAGTAAATGGTCCATAAACTAAACTTTGCGCAAAGTTGTTGACTTTAAGGTCTTTTGAAAGGACAATGGCAACTCTTTGCATCTGGAGGAAAAGAGGTTTAACCCCTTGTACAGGAAGCCAGGGATGGGTCCAAATGAGAGATATATACTGTAGGCCCCCACTATTTCGGTTATGGTCTCTTTACGGGACCGTTCAATGGATATTTGAGGTACTTAGATGTTCTTACCCATGCAGGGTGAAGAGTTCTGGTTGGAAAAAGGTAAATGACTTGCTGTTTGCCCAGGACTAGTAGTCCTCATTTGAAACCCGGTATTTGGAGGCTCAGAGAGATATTTGGGTTGGGAAAGACCCTCCAAATTCCGATCACAGAGACTTTAGTCTTGACCTGCAAGGGAGGTTTGAAAGGCAGCAGGAAGGTGTTTGCGCCTGTAAATGAGGCGGAGTGTGAGGCAGATCAAAGCTTTGGGACAGTGTGGTCCCAGTTTGCTGAACTTCTGTGGCCTTTTGCAGAACCCTGAAACAGATGGGAACCTTAGGAACCCTGTGGTGGCACCAGTGCGTAATGGCGATGAGCCAAAAAGCTTATTTTGTGTACCAGAAGTACGGACTGTTTTGTTTAGTCTTTCCATGCTATAGTAAGCTTTTTTTGGTTCAAATTTAGAAAATGAAGACTGTTACAGGTGGCTGGTTGGTGATCTCAGGCTCTCCAGATTACACTACCCATACAGAAATGATTCTTCATGGTAAGAACTATGAGAATGTGGAATAAAATCCATTAAAAACGATTTCTGGCCAACCCAACTGATTGTTTTAAAAAAGCTGGATACATTCCAATGCACAGAACATAACTAGATTTTAGCATTTATAAGTCATAACACCAGAGATTGTTGATGGGAATATCTAATTGGTTTCTGGGGGACCAGTAAGGATTATTTTCCCTGTTGGAGCACATTAGATCATACTTTAGAAAGGGGGTTTCCATCCTCTGGATCAGCCGTGCGTATAGATTTCTGTATATCGAGATTTCTATTTTTCTCTATTCATTTTTTTCCTACATTAGATGAACTCGATGGACTTGTGTGAAACTTGACTAACTAGATGTGAACTCACTGAGGCTTCATCGTTTCAGGCAATTGTGAAGGATGTTCTGTCAGTTCTCTTCATCTGAGTCCATTTAGTGTATTTCTTTCCCCATAAGTCTGAAATGTGAACGTATTTGTAGAAACCAACAAGCCTTTCGGGAGGACATAGAAAAATCGCATTTTATCTCATCAGTGCTTGTTTGAAAGCAACATTCTAGACACTTATATAGCATTCTGGGGATAATATTAGAAAAGATGCTACAGAAATGAAAGTGTTTCTGTTTTAAATGAAAAGCAGTTTTTTTTTTTTTTACGGACCAGGCAAAGAATGAGAACCTGAATCCCTCCAGTTTCCCGCTCTACAAGATTACATTTTTTGTAGAATACAGGCCAGAGACCTGGCAAGGGAATTCTATCCATTGCTCCTTCTTACAGGATATGAACAGAAGTGGGGGGGGGGGGGGGGGTGTGAGGCACTGGCTGGCAGGTTGGTGGATGTTGTGTATGGGTCACCTAGGTTTCTCCCCTACACATGGCGAGGGGCACCAGGGTTTATGGCTGATGTGGAGAAACCTCAAATCTTAATAAGTCATATAAGTCAGGGTCCTGGAGCCCAGAGGCTTTGTACAGCTTTGGGTAGGATAATGCCTCCATTCCAAGGACCACATCTTACCTGGTAGCTGGACCTCATTATTAGTCTATACTCAAGCATTTATGCAAGGGCTGTATACTGTTTTGTTTAGTCTTTCCATGCTGAAGTCCACCTAAAGCAGGGGGTCTCAAACTGGCGACCCTCCAGCTGTTGCAAAACTACAAGTCCCATCATGCCTCTGTCTGCGGGAGCCATGCTTGTAACTGTCAGCCTTGCAATGCCTCATCGGACTTTTAGTTTCGCAACAGCTGGAGGGCCGCCAGTTTGAGACCCCTGACCTAAAGTATTGTAAAAGTGGTCACCAATAACAGGATATTGACACTTCTGCATTAGGATACACAGAGCTGTTGTTAGGAATCATACTATCTACCTGAAAGGGCCCCACTCCCCTCCACCACCCAGAAAATATCAAATGTTATTTTTGCTAAAAATACACAAAAATTTGTATTATTTAGTGACCATGACATATTTACTGGCCCCTTCCCCTGCTCTTCACCCTGAAACATCCCCACTGCTGGAGAGAGAGGAGAGGAGGGAAGTAGAAAATGTTGTAGGGAAAAGGGGTGCACAGGGGGGCCCGGAAGCAGGGGATAGGGGCGCGGATGCTACAATTGATGCCAATGAGGTACAGCTGGTGGGAGGGAGCAGAAGAGAATCTGGCAGCGCTGCAGTGGGAGGCAGAAGAGGATCAGTGTCTGCAGTAAGGCAGTACAGCTGGCCCTCCTGCTCAGCAGGTGCCTGTGCCCTCCTTTTAAACTGATGGGGCCCTGGGCCCAGTAAAGGAGGGCTTGCTGTACTGCCTTATCAGTGGCCCTAACCAAACAACCCTCGTGTATGTGAGCTGAGTGAGGACTCTCTCCCTCACTTTCTCTGCTTTGGGAGCTTTCTGCTGTGTGAAAAGGCTGACTGCTGACAGAACGCTAAAAAAAGTACAAGACCTGTCTGTTTGTGAGGCAGTGTTCCTGGGTGTCCTTGTCTTGAACATGGTTTTCTGATGCCAATACCAGTTGCTCCTGACCTCCTTAAAATATATACTGGCAGTGCTCGGCCCTGCCACTGTGTGAATTTAGAAAAAAATACACAAAGGATTCAGATTAAGACGGAGTGCAAAGCTCTGAGTGGATGAGACTAACTAGTCAGCCTTCTCTGGGATTGGCAGAACGGGAGTCAAAGAGATTTGGGTGGTAAAGAGTCTCCAATACTCTGTCTAGGTCTTCCTTGAGCCCTGCAGGGTGTGTGTGTGTGTCCATGTGTCCACACTCGTTATTAGCCGGGAGCTGGCCACAGTTTAGAGCTTTTGTGTGAAGATAGGTGTGGGCCGTTGTTTGGAGATAGGTGTCCACTCCAGCCAGGAGAAGTGAACCACTTGGGTGACGAGACTCCATACTGGAGAGATTCCCTACCTGCAGGACTGCGAGATTTGGGACAGCTGAGTGAGTATGCAGGACTGAGAAAGCTGAGGCCACTAGTGAGTCCAGGGGGCTGGGGGGATTCTGTAAGTCCTGGACGAGTGAGAGAGCCTGGGGTATCCTGAGAATCCCTATCTAGAGGCCAGGAGTGGGCCTGTGCAGTGAGGTGCTGTAACTAAGGCTGGGCGAGCCCGAAGAGCTGAATCTGAGGGACCGGTACCAAGAGGAACGGTGCTGCTGACAAGAGAGCCAGGTGACTTAGCATTTTTAGTTTTTGCTTCTATCTCTTTGTGAAGCTGAAACCCCTGTGTGGGCAATTCTGTCTGCACTTTTACTTTTTGTTTATTTTTCCTTTTGAAAAAACATGGGCTAACTCAAGTTCGGACTGACGTGAACTCACTAAAATGCTCACCACCACTGAGTTTAATCACCCCATATCACAATATATATATCAGGTTTACAGGCCAGAGAATACCTGGCCAATATTTGCCACATCAAGCGCATCAAACCAAGCCGTTATGGTGCACAGGAGAGCAACTGCCTAAAATGTCTTTGTATGGTGTAGCATTAAATGATATGCTTGCCTTTAGTATCAAGTTACATGTTACGGGTTATTTTTGGTTGTGTGCGGCCGACACACCAGATTTTAGGTGCTGTACCTTACTTGTGAGTACTATGGATTTTATTTTTTAAACCTCCAAATGATTTTACACTTTGTAAAGCTCCTTGGTCTTTTTTTTGGTCTTTTTTTTTTTTTGGTGCCACTTTCCATCTCTACCTGATGTGTGACACCAGAAGTGTGAAACATCATTGAGATGTGAAAAAGGCCCCTGGCTAGGTGTTAAGCTGCAGGTCCTTCCCGACCCCTATAACAGGGGTCTCCAAACTGCGGCCTGAGGGGCAGATGTGGCCCTTTGCTAGCCTTAATCCGGCCCTTGGGGCATTATCCCACTGATACCTACAACGGAGCACTATTTCTTCCACCGATACCAATGATGGGATACTATTCCTGCTACTAATTAGGGGCACTACTCCTCCTCCTACCCTGTTTCCCCCAAAAATAAGACCTAGCGTGATTGTCAGTGATGGCTGCAATATAAGCCTTACCCCCCAAATAAGCTCTAGTTAAATTCCTTGTAGGTCTTATTTTCAGGGTAGGGCTTATTTTTCGGGGGAAACAGGGTAGGGCTTATTTGGGGGGTAGGGCTTATATTGCAGCCATCACCGACAATCATGCTAGGTCTTATTTTCGGGGAAACGGGGTATTGACCACCAACCCTGAGGCCATATTTATTCTCACTGATGCCGGGCCCGGTACATTTTCTGCCCCCCGCTGGGCACAATCTGGCCCTCCTAGAGTCTGAAGGCCCAATAAACTGGCCCTTCGTTTGAAAAGTTTGGAGACCCCTGCCCTCTAACAAGGGGTCCACTGGAGCTGGTAAGGGTTCTCTACAGCTGGTGGTGGATTCACACGCGGTTTGGTGATGGATGGTGGACAGTATTGAGTTTCAGTGGTGTTTTCAACACATCAATTTATTGTGGACATTTCACATTTTTGTTGTATTATTTTTTAATTCACATATGTATCACATTCATTTGTAATTTTTACCAATCATCAATTAGTTTAACTGTTTTTGGTTTATAATATTATTAACTAGCGCGATTCCCAATTTTTCCAAGTTACATGTTATACCCATTTTTAGGGGTGTAACATGTAACATGTTATGAAAGAGCACATGACCGCAGCCTACAAATCCTCCCCACCGATCCCCACACTCGATGTCACAAAAAATGCAAAACTCCACCCACACAGCTACGTCATTCATTTGCAGCAATATGTGAATGAATTCACTACAAGTTCTGCCTTCTACCGCGGTAGATGGCTTGTAGTTCTCATTGAACTGCGAGGTTGTTGGTGAGCGCTCTCGTAGTTCATTGATTCTTCAGTAAGGCTCCGTTCAGGCTTCACAATTTCGAATTGCGGGCTGAATCGCCATGATTCTACCCACAAATCCAAATTACATGGCAATTGCTGCAGAACACATGTTTGGGAAACATAATCCTTTATTAACACACAAAAAGCGATGCCATTCTGCCGTGACCGCGCCCTTAAAAATAGTGTGAAGCTTGCCACCAAAAAAGGAGCAGGAGCTTCTTTTCGGGTGACAAACGCACACAGGGCAGTCCATTCAAGTGAATAGACTGGCCCTATGTGACACGCAAAATCGCGTGTAAATCACTTAACCGAAAACACTTTTCGCCGCTACACAAAAGTGTGACTGCAGCCCAACTGTTTACCCGTATGGGAGGTACTGACTCAGCTGTACTGAGAATCTACAGTAGCCTGACACTGCACCCGTGATCTCCTGACTGTGCTTACAATGCTCTGCGTGCTCCTGAAAAACAAAAAAAAATAACAAATGCACATTTTTTTATCTGCAAAAATACACTATAATGCCAAAAGTATTGGGACATCTGCCTTTAAACACACATGAACTTTAATGTCATCCCAGTCTTAGTTCGTAGAGTTCAATATTGAGTTGGCCCACCCTTTGCAGCTATAACAGCTTCAACTCTTCTGGAAAAGATGTCCACAAGGTTTAAGGCTGTCCAGAAGCACATTTGTGAGGTCAGGCACTGATGAGGACGACAAGGCCTGGCTCACAGTCTCCACAATTCATCCTAAAGGTGTTCTATCGGGTTGAGCTCAGGACTCTGTGCAAGCCAATCAACTTCCTCCACCCCAAACTCGCTTGTCCATGTCTTTATGCACCTTGCTTTGTGCACTGCTCCAAATCATTTGGTGGAGGGGGGATTATGGTGTGGGGGCTTGTTTTTCAGGGGTTGGGTTTGGCTCCTTAGTTCCAGTGAAGGGAACTCTTAAGGCTTCATCATACCAAGACATTTTGGACAATTTCATGCTCCCAACTTTGTGGGAACAGTTTGGGGACGGCCCCTTCTTGTCCCAACATGACTGCGCACCAGTGCACAAAGCAAGGTCCATATGGACATGGATGAGCGAGTTTGGGGTGGAGGAACTTGACTGGCCTCAATCCGATAGAACACATTTGGAATGAATTAGAGCGGAGAATGCGAGCCAGGCCTTCTTGTCCAACATCAGTGCCTGACCTCACAAATGCGCTTCTGGAAGAATGGTCAAACATTCCCATAGACACATTCCTAAACCTTGTGGACGGCCTTCCCAGAAGAGTTGAAGCTTTTATAGCTGCAAAGGGTGGACCAACTCAATATTGAACCCTAAGGACTAAGACTGGGATGCCATTACCAATTTTTGACAATATACTGTAGTGTGTGTGCATTTATTTATTTTTTTCAAACGTGAACTTATCCTTTAACAGTCCTCTTCACTGGGAATACCTGAACTCAGAAAGTTGGAGGGGTGTTGGGATAGTCTTGGCATTATAGTGTAGCTGTTTACTGCTGTAAAGAACACACATTTAATCCGCGGTGCTCAGCAATCACTGAGCTGGTTATTTGCAGCCAGAGGCATCTGGGAGGCAGTAAAGACGCTTTCAGAAGCCATAAAACCTTTATTTTGCTTTTTTGTTGACTGATTCTGTTTGCAGACTTCTGGAAATATGGTGGTTTCATTTGGAGTGTAATCAACGGGATTTTCAACATCAGAAACAATATTCCCAGCTGTTCATCGCGAGCAGCGAGAATCATCCTCTTAGAGGACCAGCAAGCCTGAGATATTTTGTTTTTCTTTTGTGCAAAGGAGCTGTCGAGAAACAAAGGAGCGTCTAAAAACAATTCCATGTATATGAATGTCCCAGATACAGAAAACACAATCATTTACATTGCTGTACATTTCCTGCATGGCCTGTTGTTCTATAGCAGGGTTCACCAAACTGTGGCCCTAGGGCCCTTTGCTTGCTTTTATTTTTCCCTTGGGGCATTCTTCCACCCACTAACTCCAACAATGTAACATCATTTTTTCCACTGACACCAACAGTGGTGCACAATTCCTCCAATTAATACCAATGGCGAGGCACTGTTCCCCCCAATGATACTAACGACGGGGCTGAATTCCTCCCACTGACACCAACGACGGGGCATAATTCCTCCCACTGACACCAATGATGGGTCCTATTCCTTCCACTGACACAAATGATGGGTCCTATTCCTTCCACTGACACCAATGATGGGGTACTATTTCTCCCCTGGTTCCAAAAATTGGACATTGTTTACTCCTATTGAAGCCATAGAAGAAAGGGGGGGGGGGGGAGCACCCGGTTCTAGTGGCCGGGTAAGGGGTTACTGTGGCAACAATATTATTATATATTTATCAAAGAATTGCTAACTGTATTGCCAAAAAAATATATATCTCTTTATTAAATAATTAAAATACAGTTAATCATCATTGTGCAACAACCTTGGATTAAAATTAAAATAGATTAGATTTAATTAGGTCCAATAGGACCCAATTGCTACATGCATGATTTGATGACACGCCAGACAGAAAAACAAAAAACACAAATAACACACAACGAAGATCAACGTCCGGACGCTTAAGGGTCTTGCTAATTGTCGACTGGTAATAAAATAATTGATAGGTTAAATGTATTTGGTTGGTGGGATATTAATGTCCCGTGTGATCCAAAATAACCAGTTGACAGCAAGAAAGATCCTTTAGGGATGAGTGGGGATGGATGGAGGGGGGAGGATTAAGGTAAACTGCCTACTGCTAATGTATATACTCTAATAGGGCGTACACACGGTCGGACTTTGTTCGGACATTCCGACAACAGAATCCTAGGATTTTTTCCGACAGATGTCGGCTCAAACTTGTCTTGTATACACACGGTCACACAAAGTTGTCGGAAAATCTGATCGTTCAAAACGCGGTGACGTAAAACACGTACGTCGGGACTATAAACGGGGCAGTAGCCAATAGCTTTCATCCCTTTATTTATTCTGAGCATGCGTGGCACTTTGTCCTTCGGATTTGTGTACACAGGATCGGAATTTCCGACAACGGATCTTGTTGTCGGAAAATTTTATCTCCTGCTCTCCAACTTTGTGTGTCAGAAATCCGATGGAAAATGTCCGATGGAGCCCACACACGGTCGGAATTTCCGACAACACGCTCCGATCGGACATTTTCCATCGGAAAATCCGACCGTGTGTACGGGGCATAAGTCCGGTGCTGTGGCATCCGCCCGCTGACACGAATCTGCCGGCTTCAGGTATTTTCACGTATGGGGCAAAAATCCACAGCAAGTAAGTGGAAGCGATCAGTCCTTTCAATGCCGGGTCGGGCAGATGGATCAGGCTGGCTAGATTCACCTAACACCTGCAGCCGCCTCCTCGTAATTCCTCGCATCCGAAGCACAGCGCCCGTGACGAGTCAGCGCTGATGACGTTAACGCGTTTCGCTGTTGCCTATAGCGCAGCTTCATCTTGGACGATACCAGGGCTGGTGAAGGCGCTCCTTTATAGCTTGACGGCTGCGTTCAATCACCGTCCTGATGTGTTTAGGTTTTTGCTGTGTATAGGTCTCGAATGGACTGGTCATGTTTTTCTGATTCTGTCTTATATTATCTATTCGTCATTTCTAAGAAATTATTCAGCAGTAATGAAATGCCATGAAAGGAAAGATCGGATCTTTTTAATTTAATTGCAAAGTTGCTCGATATTGCTATTATGCTTCCAAAGGAATATTATAGTTACCGTGCCTAACATAATGACTAAAAGGGGGCAAGAAAACAAGAGGAAAAGACGAAAAGACGTGGAACACAATCATGAACACAAACACACACCTTAATGTGTATGGGGGCAGTTAGGATATTTGAGGACAGGAAAATAGTACCAACCACCGATATGAAAAAAATATAAAAGTAAAACTGAAATAATCGTCTAATTTGGTAAAAAAGGCTGCAAATTTAATTCAGTATTTAACCCAACGGGGATAAGCGACTTTAGGTGGTATACCCACCACTTTTCTTTTTGTAAGAGTATACGGTCAAAGTCGCCACGTCTAGAGGGCAAATTTAGGGAATAAATACCTTTTACCCTCATACCCCGAGAACTGCCCCCATGAAACTGGGAAAAGTGTTTTGCTAGGGGTTTTTCAGGAATTTTGGTTTTGTCGTTGATTTCTCGCAAATGTTCACCAATACGGATTCTTAGCTGTCTTTTTGTTTTTCCGATATAGATTTTAGGGCATGGGCATGTTATCATGTAGATTAACCGAGATGTGGAGCAGTTGATTAAGTCACGAATTTCAAATGACTCCTTGCCATGTGCATCCGTAAAAAGTAGAGGTTCTGTGCACAATCCTGCCCAAACCTGTTTAATTAGCTAGTAAACCCCAATGTCTTTCTAGAATTAAGAGAATGTCAATTCACCAAGTTTGGGCAGGATTGTGGGCACGTCTCCCCAGTTGGTGGCCCGACGTGCCAGAAACTTGGGAGATATGTTGATCCAGTCAGAATTTACCCGGAAACAAGATAATTCCTGGTTATCAGACTATCCACGAACTTTAGGCATGTATCCTTGTAATAGATGTCAAATTTGCCCCCATGTGCACAGAACCTCTACTTTTACGGATGCACATGGCAAGGAGTCATTTGAAATTCGTGACTTAATCAACTGCTCCACATCTCGGTTAATCTACATGATAACACTGATGGGCACTACTAGATGGCACTGATGGACAGCAATGGCGACCCTAGGGGGGGGCAGAGGGGGCCCTGACCCCCCCAACATTATGCTGTGCCCCACCATGTAACTCCCCCCCCCAATAAATTTTTTTTTTTTTTTTTTTACAAAAAGGCAATGTCTAAGAGGGAGAGCGTCCCCAGTCAGCTCCTGCGGGTGATTCCTCCCCCCTCCCTCTGCTCGCTGACACTGCATAATGCGAGCGCTCACACAACCACGGCCGCCCGATCTGCTCCTTCCCCTGCATCCTCATTGGCAGGGAGAAGAGCGAGTTGCAAGAACGACTCCACCAGGACTCTCAGTTACTGAAAAAAACAGACTGATTTCTCCCATCCTTAGGACAGGAGAACCTACCTGTAAATTCCAAGAGATGCCAGACCAGCGCTGTCAATAGCAGGGGCAGGACAGCAAGAGGAGGCTGGGGAACCCCACAGTGGCAGAACACCAGGGCCCGGTGGCAAGACAACCTTTGCAACCCTGATAGTTCTCCCACTGCTTTGGATCCTTATATTTTCTTAGTATGCTGGTAAAATATATCTCTTGTTTTCTGCCACCCTGGGGGGCCCCAATACAGTAGGAAGGGAGCTCACTGCAGAACACGTGAAAGGGCCGTTGTGGGATCGTAGTAAAGGGCCTACTGCCCCCCTACTTTTGTCCCTGTCCCCCCATGTGCCCCTCCTAAATATGAAAGCTGGAGACGCCACTGATGGACAGCACTGATGATGAGGTACTGACAGTCATTACTGATGGCCACTGATTGGCATCTGTGAAGGGCACTGACAGGCGTTACTGATGGGCACTGATTGGCACTTTGATGGGCACTGACTGGTACTTTGGTGGGCACTGACTGGTACTTTGGTGGGCACTGACTGGCAGTTGATAAGCAGTGATTGTAAGATGTGGTGGGCACCTCTGATGGGGGCTGAGCTGATAATCAATGTGCTGATTATCAGTGCACACCCCCCCCCCCCACCCTCTGACAGGAGAGCCACCGATTGGCTCTCCTGTCAGCTCAAACCGAGGAAAGACATTTACCGGCTTTTCCTGGTTACACGCTGTGATCAGCTGTGATTGGTCACAGCTGATCATGTGGTAAAAAGCCTACATCATAGGCTCTTTACAACGATCGGAGTTGCGGTGCGTCAAAGTGACACACCACATCACTGATCGCCACGCTGCATGCCCCCCCCCCCCCCCGATGGCACGCTATCGCGGCTTATCCTGCTGAACATCATATGACCTCCAGTAAGGATAACTTAACCAGTTTGCACATGTTATGTGGCGGGCGGGAAGTGGTTAATTTTCCCTGTAGTACGTGATTGGGTATTCTTTGCAAAGTGAAGCCTTTCCTCATTTACTAATCTCTAGAGCAACCGCACTTGCAGAGTGTAACTGCCCCTTGTAGAGCGCCCAGTCTATTTGCCTTTATTAAATCAACTCCTTGTTGCACTGGATTCAGACACTTTAGGAAGAGCCATGCTGTTACAGGGGGCTACTATCATCACAGACTGAGGAACATTTTGCATTTCATTTGGAAATCAAGGTCCCAGAGTCTGGAGGAAGAGTGGAGAGGCACAGAATCCAAGTTTAATGAGGTCCAGTGTAAAGTTTCCACAGTCAGTGATGATTTGAGGAGTCGTGTCATCTGCTGGTGTTGGTCTACTGTGTCTTATCAAGTCCAAAGTCAGTGTAGCCTTCTACCAGGAAATTCTAGAGCACTTCATGCTTCCCTCTGCTGACCAGCTTTATGGAGATGCTGATTTCATTTTCCGGCAAGACTTGGCACCTGTCCCACACTGCCAAAGGTACCAATACCTGGTTTAATGATCATGGTATCACTGTGATTGATTGGCCGGCAAACTCACCTGACCTAAACCCCATAGAGAATCTGTGGGGTATTGTCAGGAGGAAGATGAGAGACACCAGACCCAACAATGCAGATGAGCTGGGGGATATAGGGGTAGCCTTTATAGCAGGGGTCTTCAAACTGCAGCCCTCCAGTTCTTCAGGAACTTCAATTCCCATCATGCCTAGTCATGTCTGTGAATGTCTGAGTTTTACAATGCCTCATGGGATGTGTAGTTCTGCAACAGCTGGAGGGCCGTAGTTTGAGGATCCCTGGTTTATAGCAATGAAATGGTAAAGAAAAAGTAGACCATTTGTACCATCATCCAGGAACTTAGAGATACTGTGAAGTGATCGGATGCTTGGTCCCCAACCGAGCCTCCTTAGAGAACAGGGGCAATTGGACTATCTCAGTACAGCATAGGAGGGTAAATTCAGATGTATAGACAAATATGTAGAAAATTAATTGATATAAAAAAAGTTTATTAATACAAAATTAATAACACATAATAACTAATCAAATACAAATTAAAAGCATGGTAATAATCCATGTGTATCACCAAGACAATGGGGAAGATCACAGTGGGATAGTTGATCACGGATAGCATCTCAACTAGTTTCGCGGTTGTATGCCGCTTCGTCAGGAGGATATCTGTAATTTGATTGACAAGTGATCAATAACAATACGCTTGACCAAAATGGTAACGACATTAAATACAGTAGTATCAATGACAATGTTATATAAAGGTAGGGAGTGCGGAGCTGCTTACCCAGAACACTGGCATACACAAGGAGCAAGATGTCACCAGAGAGGTCCCCCGCTGCGACTAGGGGGGGATTTACAAGGAATACTGTGCCGAGATAGTCCAATAACCCTTGTTCTCTAAGGAGGCTTGGCTGGGGACCAAGCATCCCATCACTCAATGTAGACGAGCTGAGGGCCGCTATCAGAGCAACCTGGGCTTCCCTAACACCTCAGCAGTGCCACCAGCTGAACACCTCCATGCCACGCCGCATAGATGCAGAATTCATGCAAAAGGAGCCCCGACCCAAGTATTGAGTGCATACTATACTGTACATGGACATACTTTTCACTAAGCCAACACTTCTGTATTAAAAATCCTTTTTTTTTTGGTCTTATGTGATATTCACATTGTCTGAGATACAGTGGAACCTTGGTTTACGAGTATAGTTGAGTAACGAGCTTTTTGAAAGACGAGCAACTCTTTTTTTTTTTTTTAAAGTTTTTTCTGACTCAGTTTGCGAGTGTTGTCTCACAAAACAAGCATGATTCAAGCTAATGGGCGGTGCAGTACCGCATTTGGCCAGAGGTGCGGGGGTGCCAGGGACACTTGGAGCGCTTCGGAGCCGTTCGGAAATACTCGGAATGACTCGGAAATGCTCTGAAACACTCAGAAATACTCCGTTCCCGAGAGTTTCCGAGCCTTTCCGAGGCTTTCCGAGTTCAACCGACCTGTCCCCGACTATTTCCGAGGCTCTCCCGCGCCCCACTCCCCACCTCTGGCCACATGCGGTATTGCATGTAATAGAAGTCAATGCGGAACAAATTATCTTCGTTTCCATTGACTTCTATGGGGAAACTCGCTTTGATATGCGAGTGCTTTGGATTACAAGCATTCTCCTGGAACGGATTATGCTCGTAATCCAAGGTTCCACTGTACTGAATTTTGGTTTCTCACTAGCTGTAAGCCATAATCATCAAAATTAAAAGAAATAAATTCTCGAAGCACATCACTCCGTGTGTAACACATCTATATAAAATATATGAGTTTCACTTTTTGAATTGAATTACTGAAATAAATTCACTTTTTGATGACATTCTAATTCTATGAGATGCACCTGTATACTAGCCCATGCCTGAAGAAAACAGATTTTTTTTTACCTTTGAAAAGATGCTGCTTTGGGAAATAAAGCAAAAAAAAAACAAAAAAAAAAACATTGCAATAAGTAATAGGAAAAGAAGTTATTCTGTTTCAATGAAACATTTTCACCGGGGGAATTCTGAAAAGTCGTGGCTTGCTGCCGGGATGCAGTTAAGCCGGGTATGATAGAAATATTGCCGGATATTATTTCGATCCCGGGAAGAGTCATCTGTACTGCAGCTTGAGTGAGATGGTTTATTATATACCTGGCAGTGTTCCGGCACGTATATATGCATAGTATACAGCTTTGCGGGCCATTTCCTAGTTAATCTGCTCCGGAATGTAAACATTGCTCAGAAGTTCGGCGTTACCAGAGCTCTTCCACTACACAAAAGTCATTTATGCCACAGAAATGTACAGAGCCCATTGGCTGTAGAGGATGGCCGTGACCTCCAATCACTCGCTGAAATAGTTCTATTGGCTTGTTTATGAACAGATCCAAATATTAAACATAGCCGCTTGGTGAGCGGCGAGTGTTAGCTAGCAAATATTGCGCTAAAGTCAGAATGTTTAACCACCTGCTGTCCGGGGGGGGATTTTGACATTTTTTTAATGTAGCACCCTGGTGTTTAGGCAGGATTGGTCCTAAATTTACCTGCCAGGTATTGCTACCTTGGCCTATTGTTAGGGATCAATTTCATTTGGCTCTAATGCCCCGTACACACGGTCGGATTTTCCGATGGAAAATGTCCGATCGGAGCGTGTTGTCGGAAATTCCGACCATGTGTGGGCTCCATCGGACATTTTCCATCGGATTTTCCGACACACAAAGTTGGAGAGCAGGAGATAAAATTTTCTGACAACAAAATCCGTTGTTGGAAATTCCGATCGTGTGTACACAAATCCGACGGACAAAGTGCCACGCATGCTCAGAATAAATAAAGAGATGAAAGCTATTGGCCACTGCCCTGTTTATAGTCCCGACGTACATGTTTTACGTCACCGCGTTTAGAACGATCGGATTTTCCGACAACTTTGCGCGACCGTGTGTAGACAAAACAAGTTTGAGCCAACATCTGTCGGAAAAAATCCTAGGATTTTGTTGTCGGAATGTCCGAACAAAGTCCGACCGTGTGTACGCCCTATAAGTCTGTAATTGCTGCACTTCCTCTCTTTTGCCACTGGGTGGCCGGGCACTTGGTGGCATTAGATAGGACAAAGGCAATGCAAGGACAGATTAGGAGTATATGGGGTATCTCAGCCAATGGGTAGGGGTTTTCTTAAATCCCTTGGCCTTCTGGAAGAGCCTATATAGTTGGGTGGAGTCAGGTGATCGGGGTTCTGTGCCACCTTGATGGCTGTCTGGGTGGATGTGTGTTGTATTGCCCGGGATGCTAGGTCGGAGTTTGGGCACATCTGGCTGCTGGGCTGTCTGAGGGCCTATCCAGAAGTAAGAAAGCAACGTAGGGTTGGGACTGTGGCTTGCAGTCCAACCAGAAGTGACGGTTCTGCTGGCCGGAGAACCTGTTGTGGTCGGAGGTAGAGGGGAAGCTGTCGCCATTAAGGGACCAACCACCTTATTACCAGGGACCACAGTGAGTAGCTGAAGCAAGTACCGGAGCAGTATTCTCACCAACCGGGGACGGTGAAGAATCGGGAAACTTCAGCAGGTGTCAAGCCAGGGACCAAGCAGGCCAGTGGGGAGAAGCTTGATAAGTATCTGGAGTGCCAAGCTAGGGACCCAGCAGAGAGGCGGGGGTGACGCTTGAGGAAGATACCACCGTAAAGATTGGAAGAGCTCAAGGGATTCGGTGGCAGTGAATCATCTAGTCTAGTGAGAGAGAGAGAGAGAGACTGGGATCTCAGTGGGTTGAAGAACTACAAGAAGTGATTGTAGTGGAAGTGAAGGAACTGTTACACTTTGTGTTAGAACCTGTTAAAGATTGTTGCCATAGGAGATAGCATTCCTACACATGCAGATGTGGTGCCTTGCTGGATGCCTTTCCCTGCATGTCTGTCTACTTGTAGAATTCTCGGAGTCCGCCAATTAACATTGCAACTGCTTAAGGGTGTCCTGGCCCTAACCCTCTGTCCCAAAGTTCTGTTTCTGTGTGAATGGAAGTATACAATATCCATTATAGGACAGCAAATTTTATTGTATAGATATTCTTGTTAAATGTATCCTGTTTTTATGATTTTTCAAATAAAGAAAATATTTTTTATCTAATCCATGTTTAAGTTCGCCCATAAAGTCCCATTATACTGGGGGGTACATAGATTCCCTAATTTAGGAGTCTTATTCTCTTTCCAAAGTTCTGTTTAAGAGAAATAAAATCTCTTTGCATTCAAGAAGTGTCTGGCGCCCATGAATCTACCTTGCATTACACCCACTATGCCTCACAACCCGCTCTGTACAGAAGGATGTCAGCAGTTCTTGGCTCTAAAGGTTCTCATTAGACTAAAGGAGACCTGGGACCTTGCTACATTATATACATGTTAAAATCATTTTTTTGCTAGAAAATGACTCAAAACCGCCAAACATTATATTTTTTCTGAAAGCAGAAGCCCTGGACAAATAAAACGGTGGGTGTTGCAATTTTTTTTTGTGCCACACAATATTGGTGCAGCCGTTTATCAAATACTAATTGTCATGTAAAAAATGCACTTAAAGGATATCTAAAGCTTTGTTTAAAAAAAAAAATTGACACAGACAACAGGACTCGGCTCCCCCCCCCCCCCCCCCCCCAGCTCCCACGTCATTGGATTTGACTGACAGCAGCGGGAGCCAGTGGCTGCGCTGCTATCAATCTATTCAATCAGGACCCGAGGCACCGGCTGGTGTGGTCGTCCCAAGACCAGGTTCAGGTAAGTAAATGGGGGGGGGGGGGGGGCAGCACAGGAGGTTTATCACCTTATTGCATAGAATGCAAACCTTGAGGGTTTACAACCCCTATAAAAGATGATGTTGCATCGAGTAAATAGATACCAAACGTGCCAAGATTTAAAACTGCACATTCCTGTAAAATGGCAACAAATTACTATTGCCCATAGATGCCACTTTAACCACAGCTCTGGAAGGCTTTACCCCCTTCATGACCAGGCCATTTTTTGGTTTTTAGCACTGCACTACTTTAACTGGAAATTGCATGGTCATTTGCTATACGCAAATTAAATTTATGTAAATTTTTTTCACACAAATAGAGCTTTCTTTTGGTGGTATTTGATCACCACTTGATTTTTATTTTTTTTATTACAGTATCTCACAAAAGTGAGTACACCCCTCACATTTTTGTAAATATTTTATTATATCTTTTCATGTGACAACACTGAAGAAATGACACTTTGCTACAATGTAAAGTAGTGAGTGTACAGCTTGTATAACAGTGTAAATTTGCTGTCCCCTCAAAATAACTCAACACACAGCCATTAATGTCTAAACTGCTGGCAACAAAAGTGAGTACACCCCTAAGCGAAAGTGTGCAAATTGGGCCCAAAGTGTCAATATTTTGTGGCCACCATTATTTTCCAGCACAGCCTTAACCCTCTTGGGCATGGAGCTCACCAGAGCTTCACAGGTTGTCACTGGAGTCCTCTTCCCCTCCTCCATGATGACATCACGGAGCTGGTGGATGTTAGAGACCTTGTGCTCCTCCACCTTCCGTTTGAGGATGTCCCACAGATGATCAATAGGGTTTAGGTCTGGAGACATGCTTGGCCAGTCCATTACCTTTACCCTCAGCATATTTAGCAAGGCAGTGGTCATCTTGGAGGTGTGTTTGGGGTCGTTATCATGTTGGAATACTGCCCTGCGGCCCAGTCTCTGAAGGGAGGGGATCATGCTCTGCTTCAGTATATCACAGTACATGTTGGCATTTATGGCTCCCTCAATGATCTGTAGCCCCCCAGTGCCGGCAGCACTCATGCAGCTCCAGACCATGACACTCCCACCACCATGCTTGACTGTAGGCAACACACACTTGTCTTTGTACTCTTCACCTGGTTGCCACCACACACGCTTGTGCATCATCTTTAGAAGAGGCTTCCTTCTGGGACGACAGCCATGTAGACCAATTTGATGCAGTGTGCGGCGTATTGTCTGAGCACTGACAGGCTGACCCCCCACCCCTTCAACCTCTGCGGCAATGCTGGCAGCACTCATACGTCTATTTCCCAAAGACAACCTCTGGATATGACGCTGAGCAAGTGCACTCAACTTCTTTGGTCGACCATGGTGAGGTCTGTTCTGAGTGGAACCTGTCCTGTTAAACCGCTGTATGGTCTTGACCACCGTGCTGCAGCTACTTTTTTAGGGTCTTGGCAATCTTCTTATAGCCTAGGCCATCTTTATGTAGAGCAACAATTCTTTTTTTCAGATCCTTAGTGAGTTCTTTGCCATGAGGTGCCACGTTGAACTTCCAGTGACCAGTATGAGAGAGTGAGAGCGATAACACCAAATTTAACACACCTGCTCCCCATTCACACCTGAGACCTTGTAACACTAATGAGTCACATGACACCGGGGAGGGAAAATGACTCATTGGGCCCAATTTGGACATTTTCACTTAGGGGTGTATTCACTTTTGTTGCCAGCGGTTTAGACATTAATGGCTGTGTGTTGAGTTATTTTATGGGGACAGCAAATTTACACTGTTATACAAGCTGTACACTCACTACTTTACATTGTAGCAAAGTGTAATTTCTTCAGTGTTGTCACATAAAAAGATATAATAAAATATTTACAAAAATGTGAGGGGTGTACTCACTTTTGTGATATACTGTATATAATTGGAAAAAAAACAATATTTTTTTACTTTCTACTATAAAACATATCCAATAAAAAAATATAAAAAAAAATGAATTCATTATATTTTGGCCAAATTATATTCTGCTACAAGTCTTTGGTAAAAAAAAAAAAAAAAAATCCCAATAATTGTATATTAAATGGTTTATGTGAAAGTTGTAGTGTCTCCAAACTTTAGAACTGGCCGTTACAACCAGGGAAGGACAGCTCTGAAACCGTGAGTGACGACATCATTGTCGTTCTCTAGGTTCATTCGTCACAGAGGAGATGGCGGAAAAGATGTAGATGTTGCCCCTTGGAGCGGGAGACTCTAAAGCTGTACAAGAACATCTCCATACAAATGTCCCTCTGAGGAGGGGTCATCCAGCAACCACTGACCACATTACCGAGCGGGCACAGAAGATTATTTTTCTTGTTTTATCCACACCATATGAGCTACTGGAAATTATGGGAACGATTCCCCCTCTGCTTACCTAGTATAGGGTTTATTTTGGATCTCCTAAAAAAATTGAGATACTATGGTAGTCTTTATTGGATAAATATTCAACAGAGAATTTGGGCCTCCAGCATCCTTTCCTGATGGGTCCCCCATGTCCACTCCCAGGGGGTCTAACAACATGAGTGCCTGTGAGGCCATAGAGGTCCATCCCTGACCACTGTGAGCATCTGTGATCAGTACACCTTGTTTTCCCTCTCTCCTGATGAAGTGGTTAAATATACGTGAAACGCGTTGAGATATATAAGGTTATTCTTGTGGATACCTTGTTGGACTGATATGTGAAACAATTAGGTAACACCATATGAGCTACTGGAAATACTGGGAACGATTCCCCCTCTGCTTACCTAGTATAGGGTTTATTTTGGATCTCCTAAAGATTGAGATACTATGGTAGTCTTTATTGGATAAATATTCAACAGAGAATTTCGGGCCCACAGCATGCTTTCCTGATGGGTCCCCCATGTCCACTCCCAGGGGGTCTAACAACATGAGTGCCTGTGAGGCCACAGAGGTCCATCCCTGACCACTGTGAGCATCTGTGATCAGGTCACCTTGTTTTCCCTCTCTCCTGATGAAGTGGTTAAATATACGTGAAACGCGTTGAGATATAAAAGGTTATTCTTGTGGATAACTTGTTCGACTGATATGTGAAACAATTATGTAACACCATATGAGCTACTGGAAATACTAGGAACGATTCCCCCTCTGCTTACCTAGTATAGGGTTTATTTTGGATCTCCTAAAGATTGAGATACTATGGTAGTCTATACTGTATAAATATTCAACAGAGAATTTCGGGCCCCCAGCATCCTTTCCTGATGGGTCCCCTATGTCCGCTCCCAGGGGGTCTAACAACATGAGTGTCTGTGAGGCCACAGAGGTCCTTCCCTGACCACTGTGAGCATCTGTGATCAGGTCACCTTGTTTTCCCTCTCTCCTGATGAAGTGGTTAAATATACGTGAAACATGTTGAGATATGTAAGATATGTATTCTTGTGGATACCTTGTTCGACTGATATGTGAAACAATTATGTAACATCGTGCTCTTTGTCTTATGCATAAGGTTCCAAAGATTTTTTGACCATCTAAGGGAAAATAAGAAGCATTTGTTAAGCCATACAGGAGGCAGTTTTCATCCTTATGTTATTTAAAAGAATAAAAGAATTGCTGATTTTATGTAGATTTTGTGAGCACCACATAAGGTCCATTTACTCGAATATTCTTTATGTGTATCACTTTCTCTGGACGAGGTGCTTTGTAGTTGAATCCACCCATCTTCCTTATATGTTAATTAATGTATAATTTTCTAATTTTCTGCTGACATCTTGTGGCAATTTGGTGTGACTACATCTTGTAATTTGATGTCTGTAAATGGTATATTCCAGTTTACATGTATGTTGGGGCTTGTTGGTTTAGTCTTTAGATAGCCCCTCTCCCTTCTTCTTCCTTCTCGGTAAGTTATTGGCCTTCATAGTGGGCAAAAGGCTTAGAAGATGACTGTCTCTTTAATTCAGGGCTTTTTTTGTCAGTTGGAACTTGGTGGAACTCTATCCACCACCTCTGGCTCAGTCCCTCTGGCTCCCTGCTCGCCACTATCACTTGTAAACACAGAAGTCCGGCTTCTGTGTCTACAAGTGACATCTCGTCTCTCAACATCTTCCACAGATCTGATCTCCTGAGCGGCTCCCACTGAGTGCAGGATGGGGACAATGGAGATGTAGGAACCTGAGGTGAAGTGTGGATGCCGACACCCCCCACTGGATGATCTCCCTGCAAGTGAGAGGGGCGGAGCCACCTACAATGGGGTCATGGGGCAAGCTGGGTGCTTCAGCTTAATAAAGCAACAAAAGTAAGACATGTGGAAAATGGTGGAGCTTTTAAGAAGGGGGGAGAAGATAGGGCAGTGGGGGGGTTGTGCAAAGTTCGGGGGTGCACTACATGCAGAGTTTGGGGGTGCAATATGAACATAGTGTAGAGCTCAGGGGTGTGATTCATACAGAATGCAGAGTTCAGCCTTCTTCCACAGCTGCTTTCTTCTGTATCCCCCATCTAACATTCACCCCTCTTCAGCTCTGACCTCTGCATAAAACACCCCCCCTTCCACTGCCCTATCTTCTCCCCCCTCACTAACAGTGGGAGGGTCTTAAAAGGGCACTAAATACCAGGAGTGCATTACGTACCAGGTGCTGAGTTTAGGGGAAGTGCCCTTTTAAGACCCTCCCACTGTTAGTGAAATGTGACCACACCCACTATTTGATGCGGTTTGGGGTGTGTGTGTGTGTGTGGGGGGGGAGTTTTGGGGAGTCCGGGGTTGAGTCCCTGCACCTACTTTCCTGCTCTTTATGCTTCAAATGACTAGTGACTGTCCATGTACTGTCATGTCTTATTGGAGAGTTAAGGTGTCTGTTGAGAGTTCTTTTTCAGCAGGTGACCATACTGGCCAGACGGACTGAGGTCTAAGGCTAGGTCCACATCTGTGCGGTTGATGCGGTTTCTGGTGCATTTTAAAAACAGCATTTTTTATGCGTTTTTGTATGCAGTTTTCATGCATTTTGCTTTTTTTTTCCTCCTTAACAAACTGTGACTAGCCGGTTGTTAAGGAAAGGGCGGCCGCTGCGCCACTAACAACCGATGAGTCATCAGCTGTCAACAGGATTGCCCGCTGACAGCTGAATGTAAAAAATAAGGGGAAAAAAATGGCGTGGGGTCCCCCCAAAATCCATAGTTTTTCTTTGCCGGCTTTTTTTTTTTTTTTTTTTTTACATTCAGCCATCAGCAGGAAACCCGGCTGACAGCTGATGACTCGTCAGTTGTTTAGGGATGCGGCGGCCACCCACTCCTTAACAACCGGTTATTCATAATTTGTTAAATAAGGAACTGCAGAATGCTCACATAATTTGTAATAAAAACATCTTTGCCATTCTGAAGCTTCCCTCCAACCACTTTGCATATTATTTTAAATATACTGGGATTCTGTACTTTCCAAATATGCTGCAGAAATCTCCCTCCACTGAGTCTGGCTGCAGCCATTTTAACTGTGGGCAGCTGAAGCTGCTGCCTGTTCACTTCCTGGATTTACACAGACACACAGAGGCACGCCTCCAGCTCTGCAGCTCTCATTGGCCCTCTTATGACTCATCCCCCCCTTCCCTTCTTGGCAAACTCTCAGGAGAGAGAGAGAGCTGTGAATGATGTCATAAGCCTAGGCTAATGACCAGACAGGAAACAGGAAGTGGGCTGTATAAGGTATTCACTGGCAGGAAAAACAACAAGGGCAGAAGATTTAATAGATGGAAAGTTGAAAGAAATGACTGAAGTTCCGCTTTAACCACTTCTGTCCCTCCGGGCGGGCGTCATATGACATCCTTGGCATCCCGGCGATATAGGGGGTGCGCGCACGTGCCCGCCGTGTCATTCGGGAGCCAATGAGCGTGCCCGGTGGCCACGATGTCCGCCAGGCACCCGTGATTGCTGGTGACAGGACAAGAACGTGGATCTGTGTGTGTAAACACACAGATCCACGTCCTGTCAGGGGAGAGGAGACTGATCGTGTGTTCCTAGTATATAGGAACACCGATCAGTCTCTACCCCTAGTCAGTCCCATCCCCCCACAGTTAGAATCACTCCCTAGGTAACACAGTTAACCCCTTGATCGCCCCCTAGTGTTAACTCCTTCCCTGTTAGTGACATTTACACAGTAAGCAGTGCATTTTTTTAGCACTGATCGCTGTATAAGTGGCAATGGTCCCAAAAAAGTGTCAAAAGTGTCCGATGTCTCCGCCGCAATGTTGCAGTCACGATAAAAATCGCAGATCGCCGCCGCTTTTTTGGCGCAGGTCCACTGAAGTCTATTACATGCGAAATGCAATCTGCTGCGGAAAAAAAAAAGTCCCTAACCCTGTCCAAAAGCGCAGCTGCTGAAAAACGCGTAGAGAGGTATGCCAATGCATAAAGTGCTGTTGAAAAACAACACTCTGTAACAGAGGCAGCAATACAAAACTTGACCGAGGGTTCTAATCCCTCTCCACTCAAGAAAAAAAGAGTAGTTGAACATCATGGGAAATGTAGTTCCAAAACATCTGGGGTGCCAAGGTTCGCCATCACTGTCCTAGGGAACACACTTAACCCCTTGATCGCCCCCTAGTGTTAAATCCTTCCCTGCCAGTGACATTTATACAGTAATCAGTGCATTTTTATAGCACTGATCGCTGTATAAATGTCAATGGTTCTAAAAAAGTGTAAAAGTGTCCGATCTGTCCGCTGTAATGTCTCAATCCCGCTAAAAATTGCAGATCACTGCCATTACTAGTAAAAAAAAAATGCCATAAATCTATTTCCTATTTTGTAGACGCTATAACTTTTGCGCAAACCATTCAATATACGCTTTATACAATTTATGTACTATTAGGAAAGTATCTTATTATTATTACTTGTATTATTATTATTATTTTTATTTTTATTATTATTATTATTATTAATATTATTATTACTATTTTATTATTTTTTTAACCACTTCCCATCTGGGCCAATTCTAACACTTCACTCCTACATGTAAAAATTTACTTTTCTTTGCTAGAAAATTATGTTTTATCCTCCATTAGACGGCTTAATATTTTGTTAATATAATATATGTATACGCTTATTGCAAATTTTTTTTTTTTACCAAAAATATGTAGAAGAATACATATCGGCCTAAACTGATGCGCAATTGTCAATTAAACTGATGAACAATGTTGTTTAAAAAAAATTTGGGGGATATTTATTATAGCAAAAAGTAAAAAAATATATATATTTTTTTTTTCAAAATTGCCACTATTTTTTTTTTTTTATAGCGCAAAAAAATAAAAACCGCAGGGGTGATCAAATACCACCAAAAGAAAGCTCTATTTGTGGGAAAAAAAGGACGGCCATTTTTTTGGGGGGTACAGCACCGCACGACCGCGCAGTTGTCAGTTAAAGCGACGCAGTGCCGTGTGGCAAAAAAAATGGCCTGGTCATTAAGGGGGCAAATTCTTCCGGGGCTAAAGTGGTTAACATCAAGCAGTATACTATCACTGAGATACATGAGGTATTTTTACAGCAATAAATATCATCCTGCCGATAATAGAAGTGAAAAAAAGAAAAACTATCCATACGATCGTTTGATAAATTGTATCAAATTGTCACCTTAAAACCCACGCCAATGCGACGCAATAACAAGAATGATTCATTAGTTGGCAGAGGAGCCCGGCGCTGACAGGTATCACCGCGACGGCACATAAATCTGTGCATCTCGGCTATTTATCATCGCCGCAAGAATAAATATAAACGTAAGTACCTTTCCCGGGTTGTTGGGAGTCAGATTTTTCTTTTTTTTTCTTCCTTTTAGTTCCAGTTCGATTGATACTTTCTCTGCGTCATTAACTCGGCGTGTGAAAACAGCCATTCTCTATGGCAGAGAAAGCAGCAATTTACCAAATTAATGGACTTTATTGCTGCTCTCGTTCATCTCCGCGCTAAGTATCAACGCGGCGGTGGTTACATTAAAGCACTTGTGTGCTCGAGTCTGGGGCGGCGGGGTGAGAGACGGATGCCGTTATGTTTTATCCTCCATTAGATAGCTTCATTTTTTATTTTTACATTTAAAAGGGGATTTATGTACGATTAGGAAAGTATCTTATTATTATTATTATTATTATTATTATTATTTGTACTATTATTATTATTATTATTATTATTATTATTATTATTTCTATTATTATTATTTCTATTATTATTAAAATTATTATTATTATTATTATTATTATTACTATTTTATTTATTTTTTAACCACTTCCTATCTGGGCCAATTCTGACACTTCACTCCTACATGTAAAAATCAACTTTTCTTTGCTCAAAAATTATGTTTTATCCAACATTCATTTTTTTTTTTTTTTTTACATTTAAAAGAGGATTTATGTACAATTAGAAAGGTATCTTATTATTATTATTATTTGTATTATTAATATTATTATTATTATTTTTATCATTTTTATTATTATTATTATTATTGTTATTATTATTTGTATTAATATTATTATTACTATTTTATTTATTTTTTAACCACTTCCCATCCAGGCCAATTCTGACACTTCACTTCTACATGTAAAAAATCAACTTTTCTTTGCTAGAAAATTACTTAGAACCCCCAAACATTATATTATTTTTTCTTTTAGCAGAGGCCCTAGAGACTTAAATGGCGGTCGGTGCAATTTGTTATGTTACAGTGTATGTGCGCAGCGGTTTTTCAAACGCAATTTTTTTTGGGAAAAAAACAAAACACTTTTGTGAATTAAAAAAAATACAAAAAAAAACCCCACTAAAGTTACAGCAATTTTTTTGTATAATATGAAAGATGATGTTATGCCGAGTAAATAGATACCTAACATGACACGCTTTAAAATTGCGTCTGCCCGTGGAATGGCGGCAAACCACAGTGCTTAAACTTCTCCATATGCGATGCTTTAAATGCCTTTACAGGTTACCAGTTGCACGGGAGGTGCTGTCGCTCTGTTGCTCGTGACAATACCTCACATGTGTGGTACGATCGCTGCTTACATACGCGTGCGGGAGTAACTTATGCGTTCACGTTTGCGCGTAAGCGCGGTGAGATGGGGACACTTTAAAATTTATTTATTATTATAATCTATTTTCTACACTTTTGAGAGCTGCAGAGCTGGAGGTGTGCCTCTGTGTATCTGTGTAAATGCAGGAAGTGAACAGGCAGCAGCTTCAGCTGCCCACAGTTTAAATGGCTGCAGCCAGACTCGGTGGAGGGAGATTTCTGCAGCACATTTGGAAAGTACAGAATCCCAGTATATATAAAATAATATGCAACGTGGTCGGAGGGAAGCTTCAGAATGGCAAAGATGTTTTTTATTACAAATTATGTGAGCAGACTGCAGTTCTTTAAGTTATTATTAGTTAGTTATTATTTCAGATTTTCTAAATTTTCAGGTTTTCGGATTTTCGAATTACCGAATTTTCGAATTTCCGAATTTTTGGATTTTCGAATTTACAAACTTTCGAATTTACAAATATTTGGAAAAAATGTTTTTGTTAATTCGGATATCTCCGAAGTTGTCGAAATTCGTCAAAAAAACGAACTCGGAAACATGTCTACTGTTAACAAGAACCTGGGCAGGCACCAGGATTATCATGACTTTGTCATCTCTGTGCCAACATCTCAGTCCAGGTAGAAGTAGATGGTGACCCTGGATGATGCCTGAACAAACATGGTGCCGTCTTCAGATGAAGGCATTGTCAAGGAGGAGTACTGTGATCTCTCTGAGAGGTAATACATTTCTGGAGATGTAAAGCCTCATACAAAAGATCGGATTTTCTGCAGACAACACCTCAGACTTTTGTCCGAAGGCGCGTGTGCCTGGATTTTGTCTTGCATACAAACGGTACACAATTGTCAGCCAACAAACACGAACGTAGTGATGTAACTACGAGCCGATAAAGAAGAAGTTCAATTGTCATGCGCCACCCTTTGGGCTCCTTCTGCTAATTTCGTGTTAATAGTTTGGTGAGTGTTGATTCGCGCTTTTCATTTCGCGCTTTTCATTTCGCGCTTTTCAGTTCCTTTCTGAACGGCCGTTCGTCAACCAGACATGTTGCGGAATCGGAGGAGATAACGTGTTATTTATTATTGGCCTTGGAGTTATTGCTTTGATCCAAGTCCAGTCCAGGAACAGGAGGAGGAGGATTTCTTGGACCAAAAATTGGTTGCTTTATTAATGGTGACCAATTATGTCCTATGCCTTTGCTGCGGGAGCTCCAGGAGAATAATCTGGATAATTTTTGGCATTATCTCCGGATGACGGACCCCTGCTTTCACCAACTCTTGGCATTGCTGACCCTCTATATTAGGAAGCAGGACACATGCATGAGGCTTTTATTTTATTTTTTGGTTGAATAATAATGATTTGATTTGGTATATTTTCTATATTTTTGGATGCATAGAATGCACTTTTTAGTTAAGTTCTATTGGCAGATATCATGTCTAATTTTATTTGTTTTCTTTTTTTAATGCACAATAAAAACAATTGTGTAGAATAATACTTGGCTATGTGTTTTACTTCAAATGACAGTTTGGGAGTCGGCAGTTACATTTAAAAAAAATACAAAGTAAAATTGACAAGGGACACCAACATAGTTGTATCTTTGATCTTAAAAACTACAGGATAATGGTGTTGTGGTAACTTGCACCAAAAAAAAAAAAAAACGCATAATAATATTATTCTTGATATCACTAGAAAAAAAAGCCTTTGAAAATTTGATTGCAATAACTCCATCAGTATCACCAGCAAAGCAGCTTCATTATTATCCAATAAAAGAAGAAGAGAATTGTGCGCTGCATTTGGAGATTTCATAATTTGCCGCGTCACAAATGATAATTCTCCATTACGAACGCTAGTTTACAAGACCGGCCGCTTCCGGCTCGTCCTTGCTTCCGAGCATGCCTGTTTGTACTTTTTGGACTTTTGTCCGACGGACTTGTGTACACACGCTCGGAAAATCCGACAACACACATTTGTCTGCGGAAAATCTTAAAGCCTGCCATCCAACATTTGTCCGTGGAATAACCCGACAACAATTGTCCGATGGAGCGTACAAGACGGTCAGATTTTCCGCCAACAGCCTGTCATCACACAATTCCCGTCGGAAAATCCGATCGTGTGTACGAGGTTTTACACTGACACTTCACTTAGCAATATATCCAATGCTTTGAATTATGTTCCATTGTTTCCCTTTCATTTTGAACAAAGCCGTTGTTTCCAGCCGAGCATCTCCTCCAGCCCCAGCTCTCTTCTCGTGTTTAATATCAGAATCAGCAATATGTAGATGTCTGATACAAACACTATTTGTCAGCGGTACAAATACACCTCTGCCAAGTGAGCGCCGCACAACGCGCGAGGAAAATAACTCTGACTCGTCCTGTGCACCGGGGACTCTCATGAATGAAGAATCTTCTCTCAAGAAGAAAAAGTCTAATTTATTTGCATCTTGAAGCTTCGCAGAGAAGATGAGTCACAAAGCTTCGCGGTCGGATCCATTCGTCGTCTCCGGTATGGATGCAAATGTCCTGTGATAGATATTGTGTTCAATGGCGGCCATCGAGGTGTACGGCTGAGCTGCTGGTTTGTTTAGATTACTGTAACGCCGGCGCCCCATCCCGTCACTCGCTACATTGTTTATTCATGTGGCTTATTCTGCAAATGCTACAAGAGATGGTAATAAAGTGTTTGTTACCCTAAATATTTAGGCCCCGTTCACATCTGGAACGCGTGATCCCACAGGCAACTCTTGAGCGATTTAAACGCGTTTCCACGTGTCCTGCATAGGGCAGCTCATTAACCACTTGCCTAACTAATCTGTGTTAGTGTGGTCAGTGTTTATGCTTTGATTTACTATTCAGAGGTACAGGACACTGTGCAGACACACAGCATGCCTGGATTAGGTATTTTGTTCAGCCACCTCACCCCCTCCCAATCACAGCCTCCCTCTGGCACACACCGCCTCCCAATCACAGCCTGTCTCTGGCACACACACCCTCCCAATCACAGCTTATTTCTGGCACACACCTCCTCCCAATCACAGCCTCCCTCTGGCACACATCCTCTCCCAATCACAGCCTGCCTCTGGCACACACCGCCTCCCAATCACAGCCTGCCTCTGGAACACACCTCCTCCGAATCACAGCCTACCTCTGGCACACACCCCCTCCCAATCACAGCCTGCCTCTGGAACACACCTCCTCCCAATCACAGTCTACCTCTGGCACACACCCCCTCCCAATCACAGCCTGCCTCTGGCACACACCCCCCCAATCACAGACCTCCTCTGGCACACACCGCCTCCCAATCACAGCCTCCCTCTGGCACACACCTCCTCCCAATCACAGCCTCCCTCTGGCACACCCCCTCCCAATCACAGCCTGCCTCTGGCACACGCCTCCTCCCAATTACAGCCTCCCTCTGGCACACACCCCCTCCGAATCACAGCCTCCCTCTTGCACACACCGCCTCCCAATCACAGCCTGTCTCTGGCACACACCTCCTCCCAATCACAGCCTGTCTCTGGCACACACCTCCTCCCAATCACAGCCTCCCTCTGGCACACACCGCCTCCCAATTACAGCCTCCCTCTGGCACACATCTCCTCCCAATCACAGCCTGCCTCTGGCACACACCCCCTGCCAATCACAGCCTCCCTCTGGCACCCCCCCCCCAATCACAGCCTTCCTCTGGCACACACACCCCCAATCACAGCCTGCCTCTGGCACACACCCCCTCCCAATCACAGCCTGCCTCTGGAACACACCTCCTCCCAATCACAGCCTACCTCTGGCACACACCCCCTCCCAATCACAGCCTGCCTCTGGCACACACACCCCCAATCACAGCCCTCCTCTGGCACACATCTCCTCCCAATCACAGCCTGCCTCTGGAACACACCTCCTCCGAATCACAGCCTACCTCTGGCACACACCCCCTCCCAATCACAGCCTGCCTCTGGAACACACCTCCTCCCAATCACAGTCTACCTCTGGCACACACCCCCTCCCAATCACAGCCTGCCTCTGGCACACACCCCCCCAATCACAGACCTCCTCTGGCACACACCGCCTCCCAATCACAGCCTCCCTCTGGCACACACCTCCTCCCAATCACAGCCTCCCTCTGGCACACCCCCTCCCAATCACAGCCTGCCTCTGGCACACGCCTCCTCCCAATTACAGCCTCCCTCTGGCACACACCCCCTCCGAATCACAGCCTCCCTCTTGCACACACCGCCTCCAAATCACAGCCTGTCTCTGGCACACACCTCCTCCCAATCACAGCCTGTCTCTGGCACACACCTCCTCCCAATCACAGCCTCCCTCTGGCACACACCGCCTCCCAATTACAGCCTCCCTCTGGCACACATCTCCTCCCAATCACAGCCTGCCTCTGGCACACACCCCCTGCCAATCACAGCCTCCCTCTGGCACCCCCCCCCCAATCACAGCCTTCCTCTGGCACACACACCCCCAATCACAGCCTGCCTCTGGCACACACCCCCTCCCAATCACAGCCTGCCTCTGGAACACACCTCCTCCCAATCACAGCCTACCTCTGGCACACACCCCCTCCCAATCACAGCCTGCCTCTGGCACACACACCCCCAATCACAGCCCTCCTCTGGCACACACCCCCTCCCAATCACAGCCTGCCTCTGGCACACACCTCCTCCCAATCACAGCCTACCTCTGGCACACACCCCCTCCCAATCACAGCCTGCCTCTGGCACACACCTCCTCCCAATCACAGCCTGCCTCTGGCACACACCCGCTCCCAATCACAGCCTACTTCTGGCACACACCTCTTCCCAATCACAGCCTGCCCCTGGCACACACACCCCCAATCACAGCCTGCCTCTGGAACACACCCCCTCCCAATCACAGCCTGCCTCTGGAACACACCTCCTCCCAATCACAGCCTACCTCTGGCACACACCCCCTCCCAATCACAGCCTGCCTCTGGCACACACACCCCCAATCACAGCCCTCCTCTGGCACACACCCCCTCCCAATCACAGCCTGCCTCTGGCACACACCTCCTCCCAATCACAGCCTACCTCTGGCACACACCCCCTCCCAATCACAGCCTACTTCTGGCACACACACCCTCCCAATCACAGCCTCCCTCTGGCACACACACCCCCAATCACAGCCTGCCTCTGGCACACACCCCCTCCCAATCACAGCCTGCCTCTGGAACACACCTCCTCCCAATCACAGCCTACCTCTGGCACACACCCCCTCCCAATCACAGCCTACCTCTGGCACACACCCCCTCCCAATCACAGCCTACCTCTGGCACACACCCCCTCCCAATCACAGCCCTCCTCTGGCACACACCTCGTCCCAATCACAGCCTGCCTCTTGGACATACCCCCTTCTCAAGCACAGCTTGCATTTTAATTTGCCTCCAGCTGAACATACTCTGGAATATAGGCACAAGGTGTGTCTGCACAATGTCCTGTAACCCCGCCCCCCACTATCAGGAAGAGATGCATGGTCACATGACAGAACTTTTTAACGTTGTAAAAAAAGGTAAGAAAGATCATTTCTGAAACTAAGCAAAAGTAGTAATGGTGCCTGCATAGTTATAACGGTATTAGAATGTGTCTATAGCAGTGTATGTTCACAACTACTTTAAAGCGCAGTGTGGGTAGAGGAAATCCAAGGGTGAAGATATGGGTAGGTTGTTGGGTGTCAGGGCACAGAGACAAGCTCCCCTTTAAGGGAACTTTCTACAATGAGCATTCAAGGGATAGTGGTTCTGAACCATGGGGGTCCCAAATAAAAAACAATTAATACAGTCCACCATGGCCACATAAGTGGCCATGATGCAGGACTATCAAAGATGGTCTTTTGATAACCAAAGGTGAAACTTCTTTGAACAATTATACTTTTCCTGTATGTTGTGATGTCGGGAATTTTTATTCAAGGACACCTCTAAAGTTACTGAAAAGTAAAAAAAAAAAAAGCAAAGTATTGCTCCATGGTGGTTATGTCCTTGATGAAAGGAAAGTCTGCTTATACCGCTTCTCCCCAGTCATCGGAAATGTTGGTGGTAAGAATCTGTTCCACCTAAACATAAAATCAAATCATACTTCAGCACATTCATTCTTTTAATTTCCCACTGCTTCTGAACGGCTTAGTCCGGCATAATTGACGATTCCTGGCTCGCAGCGAGATTTGAAAGGGAAGGAAAAAATAAGTTCCCATGGTTAAAATTGCAGAGCAAAAGTCTGTGTGTTTGTTGAAATCCTGACTGAGCCACAAAACTACTTTGTGTGGCTTAATTCTCATTTTCATTGTTGGGTTGACCTCTTCAGGCAGCCGGAGAACTCTTCGAAAATAGGACAATTTGTTTCCTGATGCAGTTTATAGGTAAGTACAGCTGAAGCAGAGAAATTCTGCCCATCGAGATCTATGATTATTTTAATGCTCCGAGCCTTAAAGGATAAGAACAGTTTCAAAACCAAGTGCATCTATCCTTTTTTTCCCCCTTTCACCCAAACAAACCGACCTTTCCCTCCTTAGATGCATACTTACCTTCATTCAACGGGCGCAGTTCTGCTGTTTGTTTTGCAACTAGCACCACACGTTTTCACTATCCTGGCCACTCCTGCACACTACAGCCCCGAAGTCTTCCATGGGACCATCTCTGATCGTTTTTAGGCTTTGGTAATAAGGATGAACTCAAGCATGTTTGAGCCAACCATTAGCGGTGGGGGCATTCCCCGTCCCCAAGGCCGTCTTTAAGGCAGGGCAAAAGGGGCAGCTGCCCTGGGCCCCGTCATTGGTTTGGGGCCCAAAGCAGCTGCCTCATACTTGCCAACTATTCCAGTTTAAATTCCCTTGTCACTTGAAGTTTTAGTCCTGTGCTGTGTCCAGATATCTCAGTGTGAAGTACTGTTACTAATGCTGCCCAGCTCTGCCCTATTATCATGGACAGATGACTCATCTGCAGACCCTGTGTTTACATGTAAATATCCTGCATTGCCATGTAAATAGCGGCAGCATTAATATGTTAATAGCGTTGGACCGACTGCATTGATATGCAAATAGAGGCGGCATTCATATGTATATCATGTCTCCCTGAGTACAGTTTAGCAACCAATCAGTGAGCAGTACTAAAGTGCAGTAACCTCTAGCAACCAATCAGTAAGCAGTATTGATGTACAGTAATCTCTAGCAACCAATTAACAAGCAGAAGTCACGTGCTGTAACCTCTAGCAACTAAATCAGTGATCCATATTGTGTGCTGTGACCTCTAGCAGCCAGTCAGTGAGCGGTAATGATACCCTGTAACCTCTAGCAACCAATCGCAATCCCTGGCTGATCTGATTTAGTAAACTGATTTTCAGTCTAGCTGCTATTGTATGTATCAGAGCAGGTGGAGCACGAAAATTGCATGGGGGGGGCCCAAGAAAATGTCTGCTCAGGGTCCAATCAATAGTAAAAACGGCCCTGCCCGCCCCACAATCACACTTATACAAGGGACATTTATACAGTACATGCAGCTGCAAGGCATGAAATGCCTTGGCCGGAAATGATTGGCCCTTTGTAGGTTACAGTTAATGGTGGGCTTGGCCACATGGGTTTGGAAGAGCATCTGAACAGACCCAAGGTCATCTCTACCCAGGACATAACACCATAGAAATCTAAAGGGGTTCTGGGGTGTGCTGGAGAGTCTATTTATACCGGCTGCTGGGGATCTATTGTCACTGGGGAGGGGGGGGGGCAATGTTGCAGGTGGGACATTATAGTTGCTGGTGGAAATCTTTTGCTGGTGGGGGGTCAGTCGTTGCTGGGAGGGATCTCTTATTGCTGGCTTCTGGGGGAACTGTTGTTGCTGGTGGGGATCTTAGAGGTAGGTAGAGGGGGAGATAAGGGAGAACCTGCACCTATTCTCTGAGAAAAAAGCTCTGCCCAGAGGTAAGTACAGTGGGGACCAGGGGGGTGGGGATGATGTATGGTATTCGTCCACCTTTTAATTTTTACTCAAAAAGGTGAACAAACACTTTAAGGGCTTTCAAACAAAATTAGTTGACTAGATGATGGCACGCTTCAAAAAAAAAAAAAATGTTGTATAATTTCAATGCAAACCTTGAAAAAAATCGAACCACGTTTTAGTCCTATGCACAATAGGTAAAACTGTAAAAATTTATACCACCCCTCCCCCTCTCACACAAATAAGCATTGGTATATGCTTGTCAAAAAAATTGCCCCTTATTGGTAAATACACTATATTGCCAAAAGTATTGGGACTTTGTGGGAACAACCCCTTCCTGTTCCAACGTGATTTCTCACTATGGTTGCCACCTCATCCCTTTAAACCCGAACACATATTAATTACACGGGTTCTGTGGCTGATTGAGGTGGTAATTAAACTCACTTGGTGCCTTATCAGCATTTAATTAGCCTTAGAACCCGTGTAATTCAAAGGTGTTTGGATTTAAAAGGATGAGATGGCAACTCTACTGCTCACCAGCGCACATTCCGCACAAAGCAAGGTCCGTAAAAGACATGAATGGGCGAGTTTGGGGTGGAGGAACTTGGTGCCTGACCTCACAAATGCACTTCTGGAAGAATGGTCAAACATTCCCATAGACAAACACCCCAAAATCTTGTGGACGGCCTTCCCAGAAGAGTTGAAGCTGTTATAGCTGCAAAGGGTGGGCCAACTCAATATTAAACCCTACGGACTAATGCCCCGTACACACGGTCGGATTTTCCGACGGAAAATGCTCGATGGGAGCCTTTTGTCGGAAATTCTGACCGTGTGTAGGCTCCATCGGACATTTTCCATCGGAATTTCCAACACACAAAATTTGAGATCTGGATCTAAAATTCCGATCGTGTGTACACAATTCCGACGCACAACGTTCTACGCATGCTCGGAATCAAGCAGAAGAGCCGCACTGGCTATTGAACTTCATTTTTCTCGGCTCGTCGTACGTCATCGCGTTCTTGACGTTCGGCGTATCCGACAACATTTGTGCGACCGTGTGTATGCAAGACAAGTTTGAGCCAACATCCGTGGGAAAAAATCCCATCGATTTACGCGGCATTAGACTGGGATGCCATTAAAGTTTATGTGCGTGTAAAGGCAGGCGTCCCAATACTTTTGGTAATATAGTGTGTATCTCTGAATGACTTTCCACAATCTTTACATATTTCAGTATGACAAATCCAATCAAGGAATCCCCATTGCTCAAACAAAATCTCCCGAAGAAATAGTAACAAATGCGTTTTTTTTTTTGTTTTTGTTTTTTACAGCAAAAACTGCCTGGAAACCCAGATCATCCTTCCATCCATCTCTCTGTATCTATAACGCTCATATTGACTGGCAGCTCGGAAAAAAAAAACACCATCTGCGGGATCCAGGCTGCTCAGACTTCAATCTGTGATCCTGAAATATTTTAAGAACTTTGCAATCTCACATTTCATACTCTTCCCCAGAACCGGCACCACGCAGGGAGATGACTTTGGTGGCCCAATATTTCCTTTCCAACAGAAGAAAAAAAATATAGCAAGAAAGAGATAAAAACACATCATCCAAGAGAAACAAAATAGGAAAAGAAAGCCTTAGTACATCCGTGCTAAGAATTCCAATATTACTCGTTTCAATACCGCCTTTCACCCCCTTCCTGCCCAGGCCAATTTTCAGCTTTCAGCGCTGTTACACTTTGAATGACAATTGCACAGTAATACAACATTGTAACCATATTACATTTTTATAATTTTATTCACACAAATAAAACTTTATTTTGGTGGTATTCGTAGGCGTGCGCACAGGGTGTGCCAGGTGTGCCTGGGCACACCCTAATCGCCTTGTGTGGTGCATATTCCCCCCTGTTTAGTACACTGATATTTCATCCCCCAAAAAAATGTTACAAAAGAAAATTATTTTTTTTTAAATAAAATAAACATAATTGCACTGTCCACTGCCCTACTGACACCATCATTACATATACACATGCATATGTATTTGAGCTTTGGGGTGCACACCCTAATGCAAGAGGCTGCGCACACCTATGGTGGTATTTAGGCCCCTTTCACACTGGAGCGGTTTTCAGGCGGTATTGCGCTAAAAATACCGCCTGAAAACCGCCCCTAAACAGCCTCTGCTGTTTGTTCAGTGTGAAAGCCCGAGGGCTTTCACACTGAAGCGGTGCACAGGCAGGGCGGTGAAAAAAGTCCTGCAAACCACTTTTTTAGAGCGGTGAAGGAGCGGTGTATTCACCGCTCCTGCCCATTGAAATCAATGGGACAGCGCAGCTATACCGCGGTAATACCGCGGCTATAGCCGCGCTGTACGAGCGGATTTAACCCTTGTTCGGCTGCCAGCGGGGGTTAAAACCGAACCGCTAGCGGCCGAATACCGCTGCAAGAACGACGGTACAGCAGCGCTAAAAATAGCGCTGTTGTACCGCCGACGCCCCCACCGCCCCAGTGTGAAAGGGGCCTTAATCACTGCTGTTTTTTATTTTTATTTATTTTTTTGCTAAATATACAAAAAAAAAAAAAAAAACAACAAATTTTGAAAAAAAACCTTGTTTTTCTTTGCTTCTGTTATAAAATTTTGCAAATAAATAATCTTTCCTCATCAATTTAGGCCAAAATTTATAATGCTACATTTCTTTGGTGAAAATAACCCAAATCTGTGTTTATTATTTAGTCTGTAGAGTCCACAAACTATGGTGTGTGTGTGTATATATATATATATATATATATATATATATATATATATATATATATATATATATATATATATATATATATACATACATATATTGAGAAAAATTATAAACCCAACACTTTTGTGTTTGCCTCTATTTATTATGAGCTGAACGCAAAGATCTACGACTTTTTCTATGTACACAAAAGGCCTATTTCTCTCAAATATTGTTCACAAATCTGTCTAAATCTGTGTTGGTGAGCACTTCTCCTTTGCCGGGATAATCCATCCACCTCACAGGTGTGGCATATCAAGATGCTGATTAGACAGCATGATTATTGCACAGGTGTGCCTTAGGCTGGCCACAATAAAAGGCCACTCTAAAATGTGCAGTTTTACTGTATTAGGGGGGGGGGGGGGGGGGTCCGAAAACCAGTCATTATCTGATGTGACCACCATTTTTCTCACGCAGTGCAGCACATCTGCTTGGCATAGAGTTGATCAGGTTGTTGATTGTGGCCGGTGGAATGTTGGTCCATTCCTCTTCGATGGCTGTGCGAAGTTGCTGGATATTGGCAGGAACTGGAACACGCCGTCGTATACGCTGATCCAGAGCATCCCAAACATGCTCAATGGGTGACAAGTCCGGTGAGTATGCTGGCCATGCAAGAACTGGGATGTTTTCAGCTTCCAGGAATTGTGTACAGATCCTTGCACCATGGGGCCGCGCATTATCATGCTGCAACATGAGGTGATGGTGGTGGATGAATGGCACAACAATCGGCCTCAGGATCTCGTCACGGTATCTCGTTGCATTCAAAATGCCATCAATAAAATGCACCTGTGTTCGTTGTCCATAGCATATGCCTTCCCGTACCATAACCTCACCACCACCATGGGCCACTCCAACCACAACATTGGCATCAGCAAACCGCTCACCCACACGACGCCATACACGCTGTCCGCCATCTGCCCTGTACAGTGAAAACCGGGATTCATTCATAAAGAGAACACCTCTCCAAAGTGCCAGATGCCATTAAATGTGAGCATTTGCCCACTCAAGTCGGTTACGATGTCGAACTGCAGTCAGGTCGAGACCCCGATGAGGACGACGAGCAGATGAGCTTCCCTGAGACGGTTTCTGACAATTTGTGCAGAAATTCTTTGGTTATGCAAACCAATTGTTGCGGCAGCTGTCTGGGTGGCAGGTCTCAGATGATCTTGGAGGTGAAGATGCTGGATGTGGAGGTCCTGGGCTGCTGTGGTTACACGTGGTCTGCGTTTGTGACGCCGGTTGGATGTATTGCCAAATTTTCTGAAACGCCTTTGGAGACGGCTTATGGTAGAGAAATGAACATTCAATTCAAGGGCAACAGCTCTGGTTGACATTCCTGCGGTCAGCATGCCAATTGCACGCTCCCTCAAAACTTGTGACATCTGTGGCATTGTGCTGTGTGATAAAACTGCACATTTTACAGTGGCCTTTTATTGTGGCCAGCCTAAGGCACACCTGTGCAATAATCACCTACTCCCTAACAGTAGGATGGTAGTGACACCAGACATCCACCAGATCGAACGTGCCCATCCACTGGGCCAGTCCAGGGGACCACCGGGAGGTAGATGAAAATCTGTCCAAATCGGGAGAGGGAGTCATATTGAAATCCCCCATAATCAATACATCATCAACATCGTATGTCATCACTTTCTGCATAACAGTGATAATCACAGAAATGTCAGGTGTGGGGGGGGGGGGGGGGGCAAATAAAGGCCCACCAACACAGGAAAGTTGGACACAAGAGCATGCATTATTATAAATCGACCTTCCGGGTCTATCTTAAGATCAAGGAGCTGGGAGGGGAGTGATCTATGCACTAGTATACTGACCCCCCTGGAGTAACTGGAGTGTGTGGCATGATAGTGTGTGCCGACCCACACCCGCTTAAGACCCAAAACACGGGATCCAATAAGATGGGTCTCCTAAAGTATAATCCTGAAGTATAACTATCTGGGGAGAGTATTTTTTAAGGTAATTAAATACCAAGGATCTTTTTATGGCAGAGTTAAGACCCCACACATTCCATTATAGTAGGTGTAGACATATTGTTAGCATTGAGTAAATGCAATGCATGGGGAATAGGTACACCAGCACTCCAGCACTCCTAGGGGCGACAGGCAGAGGTGCGGCTCCACCCAGGGAAGCATCGTCCCCGTCCATGCCCTCCCGTCATATTTCCCAGCAAAAAGAGGTATTCCATGCCATAAAGGAACAGTGTTCAAAATTAAAGCACATAAAAACATATAACCAAGCCTAAGAACTTTAGATGTCCATCCATGGTCAGCAACGGCCAACCTTCCCATCCCCCTACCCCGCAGATCCCACATAGTGTGAGTCCGCTTTATTCCCCTATAACCTGCCCGCAGGCAACTGGAAGCATGGGAGACGTGTATCAAACATGGAGCAACAGTCAAACCATAACAGTAGGTACTTGCACCTTTTTCCTGGAGTTAAGTAGCAAGTATTGATGTATATAGTTCCCAACAGGAGGTGCTGGATTAAGGAGAAAGTAATACCTGAATCAGAGTATTCACCTGGCGTATGCTAGGGGCACAAATCTTAGGATGGCCTCGCAGTAACAATGGCTCCAACTGTCATCAGTATGTCCAGCAGTTGGGAAGTGATTCCCCTTAATGACACATGGCAGAACTGGGTAACGGTCAGGGCCCAAAAACAGACAAAAACATCAAGCCCCCATCTGCAGAGTTGATGCCATGTGTAAAAAAAGTTGCAGAATCAACAGAGAGAAGCACATTAGTAGAACTTGATCCAGACTGCAGCCATGCCAGGAGTCATCATCCCTGCAGAGGTAAGGATTCCAGACAGTTTGCTGCATCTCTTGGAGAGTTAAAGAAACGCTCTGTTTCCCCATCCACAACTCGCAACTTGGCTGGGAAGAACACATTGTATTTATATTTCCTGTCGCGGAGAGCAGCTTTAACAGTATCAAATGACCTGCGGAGCTTTTGTGTCTTCACAGAATAGTCTGGAAACATCATGAGCCAATTATTCTTGTACTGCAACTCGCCTGCCAATCTCACTGTCCGCAACAGTTCATCCCGGTCTCTAAAGTTAAGCAACCATAGGATAAACGCGTGTGGAGGGCTCCTTGCAGGCCTGGTTGTGGTGGCATATGGTGGGCCCTCCCACAGTAAAGTATGGGGACAGCTGGGCTGCAGGTAGAAGGGAGTGCAGGAGCTCTTCAATGAAGACTGTAAGATTCTTTCCCTCAGCTCCCTCCGCCAGACTGATAATGCAAATGTTATTACGGCAGCAGCGATTTTCAGCGTCTTCCGCCCTTTATTCCAAGGTTTTTAGTTTGGATTGCAGTGTGCGGAGAGCCCCATCATGCTCCGTCACCATGTCCTCCATGTGTCCCACTCGCCCCTCCGCGTTAGTTAGCCGAGACCAGACCTTGTCCATATCCTGACGGATAAGTCCCATGGCTAGCTGCACTGCCTCAATTTTGCTGGTAAGGGTCATCTGACAGGTGGCTATGGCAGTGTGGCAGGATGCAATAGCCGCCATGACCTCCGGGATCCCCCAGAGGGGAGGCCTCCACATGAGAGTCTGCCTGGGATGCCATATTGGCGCGTGTCAGTAGGGCAGGCCGCGGTCGGAGTTCAGGGCCAGCAATATCAGGAATATCCGTGGGGAAGCGTAGTTTTTTACCACCCTTGCCACAGCCTGATGATTTGGAAGGCATCCGCCGACAGGCGCTGCAGCTCCGGTCGTTTGATCTCTCAGGTACACGGAAAAGTAGGATAAAGTCTGAAGGACGTCTGGTTACTCTTGGACACGCCGGATTCCCTCTCTTTGGTACAGCTCACCACTGACACCGATGAGGACTCTCTCTCTTTTGTACAGCACACCACAGCCCCTGGCGGAGGAACTCCCCTCTCTTTGGTACAGCACACCGCTGACCCTGGTGGAAAGGACTGCCCTCTCTGCGGTATAGCCATGTACTAATATTGTATAATTACTTATGTGCTGCTATGTGAAATAATAAATAATTGTGCGATGAGAGGAACTGCTGCACCACTGTTAATGGTAAACACCTACCACCCAAAGTGAATATGTGACAAAATTAATGCTGCGCTGTTCAAACACATAAAATAAACTCTTATAAATGTCATAAATACACAAATATATTTGTTATAATATTCCATAGAAAACTGTGCTCAGTGATAACATACACATATGAAGTAAAAAAAAAAAAAAAATCGATAATAAGCATAAAAAAAATAACAAAAAAACTTCTTTAATTGTAAACTATATAGACAAAATCTTTCAAAGGTGAAAAATAAACCGTGATGCCCATCCATAGGGAGATAGCTGTGTGTTAAAAACCCATCACCCGCCACCTATAGGCGTGAGCCGGGGTGTGCCAGGTGTGCCTGGGCACACCCCAATCACTCTGTGCAATGCCGCCCCCATCCTCTGCCCGGGGCCCCCCCCCCAAAGGTGCTGCTGGTTTCCCTCTTCTTCTCTCCTCTCTCCACGGCTGCTGTGTGAGATCTTTCAGGATGGAGAGCAGGGAAAAGGGCTAGTCAATATGTTTACCGGCCCCTTCCTTTTCTAAATGAACACAGTGAACACACTCACTCACTGTCACCGTTCATTCACAAACAGAAGCATAGTAAACACAGTTATCTATGCTTCAGTGTGTTTGAGCTCTGTGGTGCACACCCTAATGCAATAGGCTGCACACACTTATGCATTAGGGTGTGCCTGCTCACCTTAAACTTAGACCCATTACAGGTCTTACTGTGCCTTTAAGATCTTATGCTGTCTGCCTAGTATGCCTCCGAGTACCGTGCTTCCCCGAAAATTAGACCGACCCCGAAAATAAGACGTTCTGTGATTTTTGGGAAGGGCTGCAATATAAGCCCTACACAGAAAATAAGCCCTAGTTTAAAGTGCTGGAATCCACTCCGTTGCAGTAGTAAATAGTGTAGACTGTGTGATCCAATTGTGCAGTACAATACCTTCGGAATCATCTGATCTCCTTCTCCTCTCCTCCTCTCCTCCCAGCTATCAGCTGGGGATATCGTCCCATGCAGTGCTCGGAGTGGGGAGGAGAGGTCCAGCGGGTTAAGTAGGTGGCGGGCTGAGCTCAGCTAAACCCTTCTCCAAGCAGTTAGCGGGGGATCTCGGGCCCCCCTCCCTCTGCAGAGCTCCGGCGATCCATGGAAGTGGCAAGGGGCACTCAACTGATCTCCCCTTCTCCAAGCAGTCAGCGGGGGATCTCGGGCCCCCCTCCATCTGCAGAGCTCCGGCGATCCATGGAAGCGGCAAGGGGCACTCAACTGATCTCCCCTTCTCCAAGCAGTCAGCGGGGCATCTCGAGCCCCCCTCCCTCTGCAGAGCTATGGTGGCTTAAGGAAGTGGCGATCTGCGCTCAGCTGATCTCCCCTTCTCCAAGCGGTCAGTGCAGGATCTCGGGCCCCCCTCCCCGTGCAGAGCTCCGTTGGGTTCTGTAAGCGGCAAGCGGCACTCAGCTGATCTCCCCTTCTCCAAGCGGTCAGCGCGGGATCTCGGGCCCCCCTCCCTCTATCACAGAAGCGCTATAAGAAGGTACGTGGCACTACACTATTTGCATTCTGTGATACTGTAACGGAGTGGATTCTAGTATTCTTCAAGCACTTTTACACAGGGGATTCCTGGCAGGGAGGGAGAGTTGGCACATTACATGATAAGACCTACCCTGAAAATAAGCCCTACTGTGTCTCTTGTTGCCAAAATTAATATAAGACCCAAGCTTATTTTCGGGGAAACACGGTAGATAACCTCCTCTTGTAGTATACTTTCAAAACCGGGCGAACGAGTGCTCAGGATACATTAGAACTTATATGCTCATAGCGTATTATGCCTTCTCAATGGTGTCAGCACATAAATACATTGAATCCACAACGCTTGGGACCTGGAAGCTGCAGTGAGGAAGCGATCTGCCGTTGTGGAGGGGGGGGGGGCTTTCTAAGCTAAGCACACCCTCCTGCCTGCATGCCTGAACTAAGGGCCGATGGATTCCAGGAAGTAAATGCTACATAACTTATCTGCCCTTACTCAAGATGGCCACAGCTAGAAAGGGTTTCACAACAAAACAAAGCATGGATGGGGTAGCTTGGTATGCATATTAAAAACAAATTAAATAGCTAATAGTTTTTGGTTTGTGGTGCTCAGATGCCGTGTGGTTCTGCTTTAATGTGCACTGCATTAAGTCAGCCTATTCTTGCTGCTTAAGGTTTGTGCAGTCATGTGAGTTTTCTTATTTAAATGCTTTACAGTATTTATTTAAATTACATTTTATTTAGAAACTTATTGTTTGCAAAGTTAGTCTTTACACCGCCAAGGGAGCCATCGCCATGCATATTAATATCCACTCCAACAATAACTGCATAATTGGCTTTATACTGTTTGCTGAAGTTCTACGCTGATATTTTCCTTATTTTATTTTATTTATTTTTTTTTTGCACTTTATTTGCAATATATCCAGTTTGGCTCCAGACCAATTTTTTTTTATTTGTCGCATACACAGAAAAAATTCTTAATTTTTGGCAATAAAATTACATAAAGGGGTTGTAAAGGTAAAAATTTTTTCACCTTAATGCATTCTATGCATTAAGGTGAAAAAACTTACGACAATACCGCCGCCCCCAGCCCTCCCGTTTTACTTACCTGACACCTCTAAAGTCAGCCGCTCGCTCCCGACATCCATTTCGCCGCTCAGCCTGGCCGCTGATTGGCTACAGTGGATGGATTGAAAGCAGCGCAGCCATTGGCTCGCGCTGCTGTCAATCACATCCAATGACGCGGCGTGCCGGGGGGCGTGGCCGAGTGATACAGTGAGAGGCTATAGCCGCCGGCTGTCTCACGGGAGCGCGCCCGCAAGAACTAACCACCATGCGAGGGAGCTCGCATTAAGGTGGTTAATTCTTGCAGGGAGGAGCTGAAACAGCCGCCGAGGGACCCCAGAAGACCAGGTTCGGGGGCCACTCTGTGCAGAACGAGCTGCACAGTGAAGGTAAGTATAACATGTTTGTTATTTTTTATTTTTTTTTTTAATTACCTTTACAACCCCTTTAAACCCTCAGAATGTTATATAATTTTTTTAAAGCAGAGGCCCCCGTAAAATAAAAAATGGTGGTCGTTGCAAATTTTTATGTCACATGGAATGTTATTTGAATGCAAATTTTCGGGGAAAAAATGTAATAAAATGAATTTTAGTGCAAAAACTCACCATATATTACCCATTTTTGGTTAAAATATAAAAAATGAGTAGATAGATACCAAACATTCCATGTCTTAAAATTGCGTGCGCCCGCGCTATCGCCAAAAACTATGATGCCCAAAAATCACCATAGGTGACGTTTTAAAAACCTTTATGCCGCGTACACACGGTCGTACTTTTCGTCTACAAAAGTCCAACAGACGCTGATGGACTAAAGCTGGCTGGTAATCCGATCGTGTGTGGGCTTCTCCGGACTTTCAACTGACTTTTTTAGCCTCAAATACGACGTACTTTAGATTTGAAACATGCTTCAAAACTTTTACTTCGTACCTACGACGGACCCCGAAATCCGCTCGTCTGTGTGCTAGTCCGACGGACAAAAAGCCACGCTAGGGCACCTATTGGCTACTGGCTATGAACTTCCTTATTTTAGTCCGGTGTACGTCATCACGTACGAATCCGACCGACTTTTGTGTGGTCGTGTGTAGGCAAGTCCGGTCGTTAGAAAGTAGGCCGCAAGTCCGCGGCAAGTCCACCGAAAGTCTGCCGGAAGTCTGTCCGACAGGCTGTCCGACTTTTGTAGACGAAAAGTACGACCGTGTGTACGCGGCATAACAGCTCATCAGTTTAGAGTTAACTAGGAACTTTTGTGCTAGAATTATTGTTCTCACTCTGGCGTTTGCGGAAATATGCCACACGTGTGGTTCGACCGCGGTTTACATATGCATGAACACCCCAGGCTTGCATTTGGGTTTACACAGGTGTGCAGGGCAACGGGGGGTTACGGCAATTTTTTATTACTATTATTTTAACATATTTTATTAGAATTATTTTTTTTTATTTTAATGTTTTAACTTTTTTCTTCTTTTTTTTATTTGATTGCTATCACAAGGGGTTAATAAACCCCTGTGTGTCCATTGACACACAGAGTCGGCTCGGTCCCTCCCCCCTCTTTCTCCTCACTGGCTGTGATTGACAGCAGCAGGAGCCAATGGCCAATGGCTACTGCTGCTGCCTCTCTGTCCAATGAAGAGAGAGAGAGCCGAGAGAGCCTTTGGTCATCGCTAGATCAAGATCGGGCTCAGGTAAGTATAAGGGGAGTTTGGGAGGGGGGGAGCTGTATACAGAAGGTTGAAAAAAAAAAACTTTAGCCTCTACAAGCACTCTCATTTGGATTGAGAGAATTTTGTTCCGCTTTAAATAAATACATATGTGGTCAGAAAAACATTTGTTTTTGTTTTTAAAGGTGCCAATAGGCAATGAATAGGTGAAATCTTTAAAAACAATAGCACTCGGAGGACTTGACTGTGACTTGGCAGGTCACATCCTCTGGGGAGGTGTCCTTGGTTTCAGAAAAGTCACAACAAGAGACCAACAATACAATAGACTGGAGCTACCATGATGGAAATAGTCTGAAGCTGTTGAGATCCTTGGGTGGTTGATACGCGAGGTCCTGAAAACGATGGGAAGGGACACAACACTGTGGACATATTTATTGTAGAGAGAAAAAAAAAAAAGCCAATTGGGCGTCACTATTGTCCTTATTTCCACCTCTTTTTGTTCTTTAGAAAGTTACATCTGGTTAACAAGGTGGGGACGTAAGCGGTGCCAAGAGTCCTTCCCCAAAGACCTAACCCGAGCCAAACCTTACAGGGCAACGTACCAGCCTCATTATAGTTGGATCCACACCAAGAATAATGTTGACGTTGCTTTTTCATCATGCAGAGAGGGAGCCATAGAAAGTTTTATTACGAATTGAAAGGATGGAGTGATAGTTGAGTCCCCAGGAGACTCTACGCCAATTGTACGATCCTTCTGAATCTTGCTAATGCAAGTTTGGCGATGTAGGCAACGGGTTGATTACGATTTCAACGTATAAAAAACCCTTTAAAGACCAAGAATTTAATATTTGTTTTTTTTAGTCTTCTAGAGTTGCCTTTCTCAACCTGTTTTACCCAGGAGGATCCCTTGAAATAAAATTCAGGTATCAAGGAATGCCTGCACATCTACAGCTCAAGTACACTGACATGATCAATATGGTGTAAATCTTATAATAAATAAAAGTAAAATAATGTGGAATACCTGGCATATATACAGTTGTGCTCATAAGTTTACATACCCTGGCAGAATTTATGATTTCTTGGCCATTTTTCAGAGAATACGAATGATAACACAAAAACATTTCTTTCACTCATGGTTAGTGTTTGACTGAAGCCATTTATTATCAATCAACTGTGTTTACTCTTTTTAAATCATAATCACAACAGAAACTACCTAAATGACCCTGATCAAAAGTCAGTTGTCAAAGGACCTGCGGGAAAAGGTAGTTGAACTGTATAAAACAGGAAAGGGATATAAAAGGATATCCGAGGAAGTGAGAATGCTAATGAGCAGTGTTCAAACTCTAATCAAGAAGTGGAAAATAAGGGGTTCTGTTGAAACCAAACCACGGTCAGGTAGACCAACTAAAATTTCAACCACAACTGCCAGGAAAATTGTTCGGGATGTAAAGAAAAACCCACAAATAACTTCAGGTGGAATACAGGACTCTCTGAAAACATGTGGTGCGGCTGTTTAAGGATACACAATAAGGAGGCACTTGAAGAAAGATGGGCTGCATGGTTGAGTCGCCAGAAGAAAGCCATTAATACGCAAATGCCACAAAGTATCCATGTTAAAATACACAAAACAGCACAGAGACAAGCCTCAAACCTTCTGGCACAAGATCATTTAGAGTGATGAGACCAAAATTTAGCTTTTTGGCCACAACCATAAACGCTACATTTGGAGAGGAGACAACAATGCCTATGATGAAAGGTCCACCATTCCTACTGTAAAACAGGGAGGTGGATCGCTGATGTTTTGGGGATTTTTTGGGGATGTGTGAGCTACAAAGGAACTGGAAATTCGGTCAAAATTGATGGCAAGATGAATGCAGTATGTTATCCAAAAATACTGGAGGAACATTTGCATTCATCAGCCAGGAAGCAGTGCATGGGACGCACTTGGACATTCCAACATGACAATGGTCCAAAACACAAGGCCAAGTCGAGAGTAGAAAATGTCCTGGGGTCCAGGGGCGGCCCGTCCATTAAGGGGGAGCATGGGCGCCGCCTCCCCTATCCATCGCTGACACCACCCCCATCTTTCAATAGATAGAGAGGAAGGAATAGGTAATCTACTGGGATTAAGGGATACATTTAGGCGTGTTTCTATCCTAGTCCGAACCCACCTGAGCTACATCCACCAGAAAACGGTCATGGCACCCCACCAATCATAAGCGGCTGAGGCATTTCTCACCCCACAGCTGCACTTGTGGTTGAACTGGATGGGCTTGTGTCTTTTTTCAACCAGATTAACTAAGTAACTTATACATATTTTTTGTATATGTGCAGCTGCAGGGCAGGGAGTGCCTTGGCCGCTTATGATTGGTGGGGTGCCCTGACTCCTTTCTGGCAGGATAGCTCAGGATACTAGTCCAAACCTGTCTGAGCCCACTGCTGATTGGGATGTACATGAGCAATACAAGAAGAGTTAGAAGAGTTTAAACCCGGGCAATGTAAGAGTAATAGAGATGACTGAGGATCTGGTATGTGCGCAATACGATTTGGAGAGCCCTACAGTGCTCTCTTGGGTCTTTAAATCTGGCTTTTCCTCACTACGAAGGCTCATATCACTTGTTCTTCTCATTAAGACATGTATCAATCTTTAAGTGATTTTACTCAGAAATTGGGACTGCCATTGATTATATAACGCAATTTATTTTTTTAGCCCAACTCCATGTTTGAAATTTGAATACCAGCAGAAAGTGACTAGGTGTCCCGGGAGCCGCACATCAAGTCAAGACCTTGAGTAAGCTCCAGTGGGTGGAGTGAGGGGTCCAGGCTGAGACTACCATTCACTATTATACAGCAGATCCTGACTTGATGTGCGGCTCCCGGGACACCTAGTCACTCTCTACCATTACCTGAAGCATAGACCAGCTCCCTTCCTGGCCAGCACTCACAGCGGTGGGCACAGGACTTCATTCCTATACAGCCTGAGCGGCTCACACACACATATCCTTGGTTCATAATGAATACCAGTAGCCTGCACGGAAAAAGCCCGGCTGCAATATTGGCCTCCAATCTGGCGCTGTTTCCCAAAGACTCGCTACTTTCAGCTTTAAGATGAATGACAGCCAGCATCATATAACCCACTTCCTGTGAGCCCAGGCCACACACTTCCTTTGAGCCCAGGTGATCTACTTCCTGTGAGTCCAGGCCATCATAGACACACCACTAGTGGTCATGTAACCATCGGGCTCACCATGCTCCTGGATAGCAAGGAGTTCACATGTGCAACTGAGAGCATTCACTGTCCAGGAGAAGGAACCACCCACTGCTTCCTCCAAAGCAGAAGAGGAAAGACCAGTGATATCAGTAGACTGGCAAGATGACTGCAGGAAGAAAGTAAGTATAATGTTATTCTTTAAAACAAATGTAGATGGAGGCTTCAGGGAGGATGGACAATCGTTGAAGGGAAAAGCTGAACTGGGCTTTAATATGTACAGGACAGTGCCCCACCAGTGACATCTCCTCTTCCGCAATCAAATCACGCAAAAATTGATCTTGTAAAACGTATATATCTGTAATATACTCAGACTTTTGCTACATAAATTTGGTTCCAGTAACTGCAAGCCAGTTTTTTTGCCCACATTATAGATAATTGAGTTTGAGACCTTGACGTAGTTTGTCACTGTCTCCCAATGTTACCAAGTACGCTAGAGCCAACCGTACACAACCACGGGGGAGTTCTCTCCAGCTGTCACTTGCTATACTACACAAAGTGCTCATACATGCCAACATAATTGAAATTAACCCGGGACGTTTGATGACGATTAGATATTTCCATGCATTTCCTCAGCACTCTGCCGAAAGATAATTATTTCGAGCTTCCAGCTGTGGCTGTTCACTTGTGTTTGGAGGCAAGCAGTCTTGGCTTGAAGCAGATCACCTTTTCGCACCACCTGCCGAGGTTCTGACTTTCATTGAGAAGGTTTGAAAAACACAACGGCTGAACTGAGACTCCAGGAGAGGAACTGGAGCTCGGGGCAATGATCAGAAGGCAAGAAGCGGGAACAGCGCGAGCCCATGGCGTAATGCTGGTGTCATCACATCACAACCTGACAATACTGGAGCAAGAAAGGTCTAAACAATGTAACTCTAGAGATGATGAAGAAGTAGTATCAATAAACAGGATTCTAAACTGCAGGCTTGGTGGTTATCTATGAATATTGAGGAAATTGAGAACTTACTGAGAATACTGTAGATAGTCACCCAGAGGAAGTCATAAACCCTTTTTAAAGGATATGTAAAGGTTTGTGGAAAAAAAAAATGTCATACTTACCTCCTCTGTGCAGTTGCACAGAGTGGTACCCGATGCTCCTCTTCTGGGGTCCCTCAGTGGTGCTCCTAGCTCCTCCTCTTCTCGAGTGCCCCGTTGGAGAGCCTCTCTCCCTCGGGGCACTCGTGCGGGCGTGCTCCCATTTCCTGTTGCTACGTCCATTGCTACAGACAGCAGGATTTGGCCCTGCCCCCCCCAGGCCAATGACGCGGGAGCCGGGGGGTGGGGGGTTCAGGACCCTGGATCGGAGAGCCGGATGTGGTCCTTTGCATGCAGTTAAATGGCCTTTGGGGCATTATTCCTCCCATTGACAATAAACAATAGGGCACTATTCCTCAGATTGACACCAACAATGGGGCACTATTCCTCCCACTGATACCAATGATGGGGCACTATTCCCTCCACTGACACCAATGATGGAGCACAATTCCTCCCAATGATACCAATGATGGGGCATTAACCCTTCCACTGACACCAGCGATGAGACACTCCTATGGGGGCACTCACCATAGAGGAGGAGCCAGTAGCGCCAGCAGGGGACCCAAGAAGAGGAGGTCTGGAGCCGCTCTGTGCAATGGAATTAAGTAAGGCAAGTATAAACCTATTGCATTTACAATCACTGTAATGTACGAAAAGTTGTTTATTATGTATACCAGTTTACTTTTATGTATACATAAATTTTATAGATGGATTGACATTGTTGGGAGGATGTATATGAGATTTCACTCTAAGTCATGAAAAAGCGAAATACCCGTGAAACATGTTGACTACTCATAGTATCATTGGGGGAATGGTTTTGAATTTTGTCATATATGAAATTAGGTCTACCTAATCTTTTAGGTAGCAGAATTCCACCCAAAAATGGAACTTCCGCTTTTTGGAATCCCCCCCCCCCCCCCCCCTCCGGTGTCACATTTGGCACCTTTCAGGGGGAGGGGAGAGCAGATACCTGTATAATCCAGGTATTTGTTCCCAATTCCGGGAATAGATAGCCGCAGTATCCGCAGATATCTTTGCCATATCCGGCCCCTCCTCCGTCCCCCCTGCTGTCTTGCCGCCTCCACCTGAGAGCTGAGGGACAGATCGGCTTCGGGTGCCGACATCGCGGGCGCCCTGGACAGGTGAGTGTCCATTTTTTAAAAGTCAGCAGCTGCAGTATTTATTTAAAAAAAAAAAAATTGGGCGGAACTCCGCTTTAAGGAAACTAAACTATATTATGAAATAATATCAGACCCTGATGGTATATCAGAGTATGACTTATTAATTAATATTGATTAACCTTATAGTTTGTGTACCTCCCCGATAGTTCTATATTTACATTTGTCGTAGGTCCCCCAACCTCCCTCCTCTCTTTTTCCTCCTTTGGATTTTTTTTTTATTTTTCTCTTCTTTTTCTTTTTTTCTCTCTTTTTCCTTTTGTGTGGTTCCCCCCCCTCTATTTCACTATTGGAGGAGAGAGGACGGGAACCGATAAGATAAACTGCATTGTATATGTTTGGAATTTTTTGAAATGCTGAAAATAATAATAATAATAATAATAATAATAATAATAAAAAAGATTACATCTAAGCATTGGTAGTAGTGACTCTGGGTTATGCCTTAAAGTGTTACTAAACCCTCTTTTTTTTTTTACATTAAAAAAACAAACATGTTATACTTACCTGCTCTGTGTAATGGTTTTGCACAGAGCAGCCCGTATTCTCCTCTTCTGGGGTCCCATGCCGATGCTCCTGGCTCCTCCCACCTCCCGGGTGCCCCCACAGCAAGCAGCTTGCTGTTGGGACACCCAAGCAGGCGCACTCCAAGCCAATCGGAGAGCCATAGTTCTCGTGGACATCGCTGGATCGTGATGGGACTCAGGTAAGTATTAGGGGGGCTGCTGCACACAGAAGGTTTTTTTACCTTTATGTATATAATACATGAAGGTAAAAAAACCTTGTGCCTTTGCAATTTCTTTAACCTCTTCCCGCCTGTGCTATAGCCGAAAGATGACTTAAAGTGGAGTTCCACCCAAAAGTGGAAGCTCTGCTTATCTGTCTCCTCCCACCCTCCGGTGCCGCATTTGGCACCTTTCAGGGGGAGCGGGTACCTGTTTTTAACAGGTACCTTTCCCTACTTCCATTGTACCTTGCCGCGGTGAGGTACGTCAGAAGTTCAGCCCCCCTCCTCTTCCCTCCTCCTTCCCTAGCTGCCGGGCCTGTAAGAGAACATGGCGAAATTCGCGCATGCGCAATCGGGAACTGGCTGTGAAGCCGCAAGGCCTCACAGCCTGGTTCCCTTACTATGAATGGTGGCAGCAGCACCTGAGGGCCCATGGAAACGTTGGCTGGGGTGCCGATATCGCTGGATTCCAGGACAGGTAAGTGTCCTAATATTTAAAGTCAGCAGCTACAGTAGGTGTAGCTGATGACTTTTAATTTATTCGTGCAGGGGGGGGGGGGCGGAACTCTGCTTTAATTTGGCAGGAGGGCGTACGTGGATGTGGCTCAGCTGATCACAGATCAGGGTAAAGGGCCAATTACTGCGGACCTTTACCACGTGATCAGCTGTGTCCAATGACAGCTGATCACGGAAGTAAACACAAGCCAGGTATAGGCTTTCCTTTCCTCATACTGACAGAGTGAGGAGAGAAAAAGAGAGGCGATAACCAGCTTGTGTTAAAGGGACATTGGTACTGATTATTAGTGTCCTGAATAACAGTGCAGTCCCCACAGTGCCTGTCAGTGCTGCCATTCAGTGCCCACCAGTGCTGCCAATCAGTGCTCATCAATGCCTCCTCATTAGCGTCACCTATCAGTGCTGCCTATCATTGCCCATCAGTGCCACTTATCAGTGCCCATCAATGTCACCTATTAGTGCTGCCTATCAATGTCACCTATCAGTGCCCTTCAGTGCTGCCTATTACTGACCATCAGTGCCTCATTATTAGCGTCAACTATCAGTGCTGCCTATCAGTGCCCATCAATGCCACCTATCAGTGCCCATCAATGTCGCCTATTAGTGCTGCCTATCAGTGCCACCTATCAATGCCCTTCAGTGCTGCTTATCAGTGCCCATCAGTGCCTCCTCATTAACGTCTAATATCTGTGCTGCCTATCACTGCCCATCAGTGCCAACTATCAGTGCCCATCAATGTCGCCTATTAGTGCTGCCTATCAGTGCCACCTATCAGTGCCCATCAATGTCGCCTATAAGTGCTGCCTATCAGTGCCCATCAGTGCCTCCTCATTAGCGTCAAATATCTGTGCTGCCTATCAGTGCCTATCAGTGCCACCTATCAGTGCCCATCATTGTCGCCTATTAGTGCTGCCTATCAGTGCCACCTATTAGTGCCCTTTAGTGCTGCCTATCAGTGCAGCCTTATCAGCAAAGGAAAAAAATTACCTTTTTGTAAAATCTTATAACAAACTTAGAGAGTGTTGTTGTTTATCACATTTTAGAGTCTATGTTTCTTTTTTATTGTATTTTTTGTATTTTTGTAATAAAGAAATAAATAGTTTTATACATATCCGTTCTGCCTCATGTTGTGCCTACATAAGTCCTTTGTTCTTTGAGAAAGTTTCTACTTGTCTCAATCCCTTTTCATACAACTATGGATGTTGGCATGGTGGGGATCCTCCCTTCTTATGAAAAAAAAAAAAAAACATTTTTTTTTTTAAATTTTCAGTATTTTTTCATTTGTTTAGCAAAAAAAACAAAAAAAAAACCCAGAGGTGATTAAATACCACCAAAAGAAAGCTCTATTTGTGTGAAAAAAAAGCGATACAAATTTCATATGTGTACAGCGTTGCACGACCGCGCGATTGTCATTCAAAGTGTGACAGCGCTGGAAGCTGAAAATTGGCCTGGGCAGGAAGAGGGGTAAAAGCGCCCGGTATTGAAGTGGTTAACAAAGATAGCTCCATCCTTCTGGAGTGGAAAGCACATCAAGTCATGTCATACCTGTCATACAGTAAATACTTGGAGATGTTACACATTGCTTGGCACGCCTGCATTTCACATTATAAATTCTATTGGATTCTGGATCCACTTTTAAATAATCACTTTGAGCTGACGGGTTTCCTTTGCCCTACAGTGGGGTGCCCTCCCCTCCCCCTTCCCTTCCTGGAGAAGGTTGGACCTCTTACCAACCTCATTAACAATGCACCTGTGTAGCAGCGGGCTGGGATCCGTCATCCTGCTGGACAAATTACACGAAGAGCCGTTGTATCTTCAGAATTCCATTTGTTTAAGCCGGTGTCCTTGACATGACTATTTGCATATTAATAAAAAAACGCCAGTCGGCCGGGGTCCCAAAAGAGATGTTCATTACTAAAAGTATGTGCTGATGCCAAGATACGGCGTTCTCAGAAGACGGAGTGAGGGCAGCGCGCATGAAATAAAGGATTGTCAGTGTTTTTCATCAATTCTCCCAGGCTCCCCGAGTACAAACACCGAAATCTCCGAGTCCAATAGACAACGCTCTCTTTTTTTTATGGCAGATAAAATGTTTGCCGTGAGATATGGAGATCAGAAAGGAAGACGTTCATATGCCGTTATAGGCAGGGGCGGACTGACAACTCATGGGGCCCCCGGGCAATAGGAAGTTATGGGGCCCCCGGCAATAGGAGAAGATTATGGGGCCCCTGGGCAATAGGAGATTATGGGGTCCCCGGGCAATAGGAGAAGATTATGGGGCCCCCAGACAATAGGAGATTATGGGGTCTCCAAGCAATAGATTATAGGGCCACATAGTATACACACACATACAGTATACACACACAGACACACAATATACACACACAGTATACACACACAGAATACACATACACACACTGAAAAGGTACTGGAGAGGCGGGGCAGCTATAATCTTGGGACTTTTAAAAAAACACAGATTTTTACATACTGTCCCTGGTTTTATTGAGGCTGGCAACCCTGATGGGGCCCCTTAGTGGCATGGGGCCCTCGGGCAGTGCCCGAGTGCCCAAATGGTCAGTCCGCCCCTGGTTATAGGAAAGCATAGGGCTGGATAGAGTATTAAGGCCCCGCGTACACACGGTCAGAAAATCTGAAGATCAATTTCGTCCGATGAACGATCTGGCGATTTTCTGATATATATATATATATATATATATATATATATATATATATATATATATATATATATATATATATATATATATATATATATATATATATATATATATATATATATATTTGTACTGTCTCCAGTCAGTATCCCTGATCAACGCCACACCAGTTATATGATAACGCTGTACTGCACTAGTCACAGTGTTTAAAAAAAAAAAAAAGTAAAGAAAAAAAAAATGAAGTTCTTCATTTTCCAAAACATTATGACAAGAAAATTACAACTTCAATAAACTTGCCATGCCTCTTACGAAATACCTTGGACTGTCTACTTTCCAAAAAGGGGAAATTTTGGGGGGAGGTTTTGTATTGTCCTGACATTTTTAGGCCTCCAGAAATGTGATAGGTCGTCAGTACATCAGGGTTGATCAATTTTCAGATATACAGTGTATCCCGTAGTTTGTGGACTCTATAACCTTCCTACAGACTACCGTATATACTCAAGTATAAGCTGACCCGAATATAAGCCGAGGCACCTAATTTTACCACAAAAAACTGGGAAAACCTATTGACCCGAGTATAAGACGAGGGTGAGAAATGCGCAGCTACTGTAAGTGGAAAAGAGGGTCAACAATGCCCATTTGAATCCTCACTGTGCCCATTTGCAGCCATAGGTCCCCTAAACTTCAAACTTGGTAGTTAAGGGTCCCTAGATGCCCCCTAGCTACAGCCAAAATTTGGGGTCTCTGGACCCAAAGGGTCCCGAAATGACATTGCTGCAGATGGACACAGTTGACCGACTTTGGGGCCCCGTATCTTGGTGCTAGGAACCCCAACTTTCGTGTGCAAACCCAGCGGAAACAGCACTATAACATATCCAAATTTGGGGTTCCTAGCACCAAGTGGCCCCGAGATACGGGGCCCCAAATTCGGTTTGGAAAATGTCAAGCACTTTTTCTGCAGCAGAGAATGACATTTTCTGAACTGACTTGTCAAAGCCAGCCCCCGGAAATGTTTAGCAGCCCCACCCCCTCGGGACTGGCTCTGGACCGTGTGACCACTTTGACAGCCAATCACAGTGATCGCGTAATTATACAGTCCTTCCTACCCCACGTGCATTGAGACACTGTTAAAGGGATGCTGGAGCTGGGTGGAAAGGGGTTAATAAATAAAAAAAAAAAGAATGCAAAAAATAAAATGTACTGTCCCTTTAATACCAGATAATTCCGTAGTGTTACTTCTATCAGATCTGCTCCACTCACTGAACAAAGACAACGCATTTTTTTTTCCCTGCAAAAAGGTGAACAATGCGGTGACGGTGTAAAAAAATTGCCGTGGAGGCGCAGACTGACAGTGCGCTCAGATTAGGCGCTCGCCCTTTTTTTCTTCCTTCGTTATTGAGATGTGGGTGTCTTCCTGTCCGGAATTTGCTGAGATCCAAATTTTCCAGCAGCAGAAGCCAAGGGATGAATTCTGTAATAAGAGATATCATCCTGACACCTAATCCGCGGCGCTGTCACTGCCAATGTACGTCAAAGTTCCAGACTGTGCGTTCTTCATTTAGCGCATGCAACAGCTGGCGAAGGTCCTCGTAAAGCACTTCAACTCCCCCGGGAAGATTTACGCCCCCCCCCCCCCCCTTTCATGACCAGGACATTTTTTGGGCGATGCGGCACTGCGGTATTTTAACTGACAATTGCGCAGTCGTGCGATGCTGTACCTAAAAAAAGATTGACGTCCTTTTTTCCCCACAAATAGAGCTTTCTTTGGGTGGTATTTGATCCCCTCTGCAGTTTTTATTTTTTGCGCTATAAACAAGAAAATAACAACTTTTTTTTTAAAAAAAACTATTTTTTTTACTTTCTGCTACAATACTTATCCAAAAAAATATATATATATAAAAAAAAAAAAAAAACAGTTTAGGCCGATATATATATTCTTCTACATATGTTTGGTAAAAAAACAAAACGCAATAGGCGTATATTGATTAGTTTGCACAAAAGTTATCGCGTCTACACAATATGTGTAAACACAATTTAAAAAACAAAACAAAAAAAAAACAATATTTTTTACTTTCTGCTATAATACACATCCAATAAAAAAAAAGCCAGAGTGCTTTCACACTGGAGAGGTGTGCTTGTAGCCCTGCAAGCAGCATCTTTGCAGCGCTGTAAGAGCGGTGTATACACTGCTCCTAAAGCGCCCCTGCCCATTGAAATCCGCTGCAGCAGCGTTTTGCCGGCGGTTTTGACCCTTTTTCAGCCACTAGCGGGGGTTAAAAGCGCCCCGCTAGTGGTCGAACAGCGCCGCTAAAACTACGGTAAAATGCCGCTAAAAATAGCGGCCCTTTACCACGGACGCCTCGGTGGGAAAGCAGCCTCAGGCTGCTCTCACACTGAAAGCGCTGCGCTCGTTTTAGCGGAGCTTTACCGCTTTTTTTGGCCGCTAGCGGGGCGCTTTTAACCCCAAAGAAGGGGTTGAAAACTCCTGTGCTGCGGCACTTCTGAAGCACTTTTCAGGCCCTTTCTGAAGCGCTGCCCATTCATTGAAATGGGCAGGGGCGTTCTGGGAGCTCTGTATACAGGTGCTCCCAAACCGCCCCAAAGATTCGTTTAGACACGGCATTCGTTGTTTTGGTGGTTGTTTGCCGCCCCCCCCCCAAAAAAAATAAAAAATAACACCAGCCGCCGCTTAACCACAGTCTGTCTGGACAGTATGGTCACCTGCTGACACCTGCTGACTCTTTACCATCCACAGGCAGCTTAACTCTTCAAGCACACACAGAAGCTGAATCCAAAGCAGTTTTAATGCAGATAATTGCAGTAGTAAGTTAGTTAGTTCTTTCAAATTTTTGGATTTTCTTTCTTATTTTCGAATTTATGAATTACGATCATAACGAATGACCTGAGAAATGAAAAAAAAAACAGAAAACAAACAAAACGAAAACGATCAGGCACCTCATGAATACTCCAGACAGCTCCTCCTAAGCTCCCCCTCCCATTCTTCTGGAAGTTTCTCCAAAGTTCCAGAAGTAGGGAGAGGTATCAGAGATGCTGCTTGCCGAGTCATCCATTCTCCCTCAGTCACTCACCCTGACCCAGATTAAAACACAAGAAAAACATTTTACCTACACTAACAAAAAGCTATTTACATTTCTAGCACTAGAGGGTGCTAAATTTTAATGAAAGATGCAGATGAAAGAAAACTGGAAGCCGAAGTTTAAAGGGGTTGTAAACCCTCAAGGTTTGCATTCTATGAACTAAGGTGAAAAGCCTCCTGTGATGCAGCTGCCCCCCCAGAGCCCCCCTTTTACTTACCTGAAGCGGGTCTCTTCCAGCCACGAGGATGAGCACACCAGCTACAGCCGCTGCCCCGGGTCCTGATTGGCTAGACTGACAGAAGCACAGCCATTAGCCATTGCTGTCAATCAAATCCAATGAGGCGGAGCCGATTCCTGCTGTCTGTGTCAATTGACGCACCAGCAGGACACGGGAGCGCGCCCGCACGAGTGCCCCGAGGGAAAGCGCTTCTCCATCGGGGCACTGGATGCAGGGAGGAGCCAGGAGCGCCGCTGAGGGGGACCCCAGAAGAGGAGGATCGGAGGACACTCTGTGCAAAACCCTTGCACAGAGGAGGTATAAAAAACAACAAAACCAAAAAAAAACACAAGACTTTACAACCCCATTAAACTTAGATCTTGACTTCCCTTATCCTCCACCTCCACCCCATCAACATGTTATTGACTTTCTTAAATAAATCTTTTCTGATGTCATTACATACTTTATTTTAGATGACTCTGTGCTTTTCTATGCAATGCAGGCAGATCATAGCTAATGGGAGGGGCCTCAGTACAAAGTATAAACAGAAAAGTCAGTGCTACTACCCATACACCACATAGTTAGCAGAGCTCCCAGGTGCTCGATCCACAGCTGCTGGCTGAGTAGAGTAATGTGGAAAAAATGATCTGCACTCCGGTTGTTGCTCTTAAAACGTCTTCATTTTATTGAATAGCCACAGTGAACAAACGCAGATTAAGTCAGTTGATGCGTTTCAGCCCATAAGGCCTTAGTCATAACCTATGACTAAGGCCTTATAGGCTGAAACACGTCAACTGACTTAATCCGCGTTTGTTCACTGTGGCTATTCAATAAAATGAAGACATTTTAAGAGCAACAGCCGGAGTGTGGATCATTTTTTCTACAGGGGCCTTGGTACCCCTCTGAAGCTGTTAAAATATGCAAATTTTTAAAATGCCTTGATGGGTGGATGTCAGTCTAGGTCAGTGTTTCTTAACTCCAGTCCTCAAAGCGCCCCAACAGGTCATGTTTTCAGGATTTCCCCTCAGATGAAAGGGCTGTGGGAATTACTGAGGCAGTGAAACTGGTCAAATCACCTGTGAAAAATAACAGAGGGCCTGAAAACATGACCTGTTAGGGCGGCTTGAGGACTGGAGTTGAGAAACACTGGTCTAGAGAAGTAGGCTTTCTCAGGCTGCATTTGTATGCTGAGCCTCCGTGATTAAAGGAACTGAAATCCAGTGAATTAAGGGGCAGGTCAGAGACAGCAAGCTGGGGAGGAAAGGGCGAGATGATGCCTCCATACAGGCAATGAGGCGGGGCTCTACCTTACTTGCTGCAGCTTCGAGTGCACATTAGACATGTGCGGTTCGTTTTGGACGAATTTCCGAAAATTCGTACATTCTTAAGCATCGGAAATACGAATTTCTATGCTTCCGATTTGTATACAAAATACGAAATTTCGTTGACGAATTTTGGATCCGAATCCCGTTACAACGAAAGCGTGACTGGTGTTTTGTTGACCAATCGGAGGTTTTCTTCTGCTGCTGAGTGAGGGTTGGGAAAATTACCTTTTTTAATATGGGAGTGGGAGACTGGTACTGGTAGTCGATGGGAGATTCAGAATCGGACAAATCATTGTCATAATAATTACGATTATTAGTTATGATGAAGTTAAAAACCCAGGGAGTCAGCACAGCACAGGGATGGTGGGAGCCCCTCATAATGAGCACAGCACAGGGATGGTGGGAGCCCCTCATAATGAGCACAGCATAGGGATGGTGGGAGCCCCTCATAATGAGCACAGCACAGGGATGGCGGGAGCCCCTCATAATGAGCACAGCACAGGGATGGTGGGAGCCCCTCATAATGAGCACAGCACAGGGATGGCGGGAGCCCCTCATAATGAGCACAGCACAGGGATGGTGGGAGCCCTACATAATGAGCACAGCACAGGGATGGTGGGAGCCCCTCATAATGAGCACAGCACAGGGATGGTGGGAGCCCCTCATAATGAGCACAGCACAGGGATGGTGGGAGCCCCTCATAATGAGCACAGCACATGGATGGTGGGAGCCCCTCATAATGAGCACAGCACCGGGATGGTGGGAGCCCCTCATAAGGAGCACAGCAGGGGTACAGCCCCAGGAGGAAGTCAGCACAGCACAGGGATGGTGGGAGCCCCTCATAATGAGCACAGCAGGGGTACAGCCCCAGGAGGAAGTCAGCACAGCACAGGGATGGTGGGAGCCCCTCATAATGAGCACAGCACAGGGATGGTGGGAGCCCCTCATAATGAGCACAGCACAGGGATGGTGGGAGCCCCTCATAATGAGCACAGCACAGGGATGGTGGGAGCCCCTCATAATGAGCACAGCACAGGGATGGTGGGAGCCCCTCATAATGAGCACAGCACATGGATGGTGGGAGCCCCTCATAATAAGCACAGCACAGGGATGGTGGGAGCCCCTCATAATGAGCACAGCACAGGGATGGTGGGAGCCCCTCATAATGAGCACAGCACAGGGATGGTGGGAGCCCCTCATAATGAGCACAGCACAGGTATGGTGGGAGCCCCTCATAATGAGCACAGCACAGGGATGGCGGGAGCCCCTCATAATGAGCACAGCACAGGTATGGTGGGAGCCCCTCATAATGAGCACAGCACAGGGATGGCGGGAGCCCCTCATAATGAGCACAGCACAGGGATGGTGGGAGCCCCTCATAATGAGCACAGCACAGGGATGGTGGGAGCCCCTCATAATAAGCACAGCACAGGGATGGTGGGAGCCCCTCATAATAAGCACAGCACAGGGATGGTGGGAGCCCCTCATAATGAGCACAGCAGGGGTACAGCCCCAGGAGGAAGTCAGCACAGCACAGGGATGGTGGGAGCCCCTCATAATGAGCACAGCAGGGGTACAGCCCCAGGAGGAAGTCAGCACAGCACAGGGATGGTGGGAGCCCCTCATAATGAGCATAATGAGTCGACGACTGCCATATTGAGAAAGGTATTTTTTGCTTTTTAAATTCATCATAACGAACGTTCGTAATTGTTACGAAAAGTTAACGAACCTAACGACAATTCGTATTTTGCACGAATGCAAATTGGATTTCGGACACGAATTACGAAATACGAATTAACGGCTAATACGAAACGGAACGAAACACATTTATTGATGGCGCACATGTCTAGTGCACATTGTGAGAAGCTCACAGTGTGCGGTGAAATCAGAGGAAGCCATTTCTGTCCAGCAGAGGAGCCGGTACAAGTGTGCAAGACCGAAGGGAAAGCCGGAGGTCAGATTTAAAGTTATTGAATTCTCTATAGCATTTTTATTTTTCCCATAGTAGCTTGAAGCTGTTAAAATAATTGACACTAATGACATCTCAGAAGGGTTATTGTTAAAATAAAGTCATTGTAAGAACAAAAATGTTTTATATAACGGTAGGAAAGGCTGAACATTAATATGTTTGATATTCCCCCATGGAGTCAACTGTAGCCAAAGACGCACAGCGCCCGTCTCAATCTCCCCCTCTACACGTGGAAAACTGAATATTTCAGCTTTATTTTTGGAGCCTGGGTGAATAATTCAGATTCAGATTTCAGGAATGAATTTACGATTCATTAAAAATAAAACAGGACAAGTTCAACTTTAGGATGAAACACTTAAGCCTTGTACACACGATTGGATTTTCTGCAGACAAAACCTCGGGCTTTTGTCCGAAGGGCATTGGCCGGGAACTTGTCTTGCATACAAACGGCAAGGAACTGTCGGCCAATAAACACGAACGCAGTGACATACTACGTGTTATTTCATCTCTTTAGCTCCTTCTGCTAATTTCATGTTAGTAGAAGTTTGGTGAGTGTTAATTTGCGCTTTTCATTTTGCGCTTTTCATTTTGCGCCTTTCATTTCGCGCTTTTCATTTAGTTTCTGACAACCAGCCATGTTGCGGAATCGGAGGAGATAACGTGTTATTTATTATTGGCCTTGGAGTTATTGCTTTGACCCAAGTCCAGTCCAGGAACAGGAGGAGGAGGAGTTCTTGGACCAAAAATTGGTTGCTTTATTAATCGTGACCGATTATGTCATATGCCTTTGCTGCGGGAGCTCCAGGAGAATAATCCGGATGATTTTCGGAATTATCTCCGGATGACGGACCCCTGCTTTCACCAACTCTTGGCATTGTTGACCCCCCTATTTTAAGAAGCAGGACACATGCATGAGGCTTTTATTTTATTTTTTGGTCGAACAATAATGATTTGATTTGGTATATTTTCTATATTTTTGGATGCATAGAATGCACTTTTTGGTTAAGTTCTATTGGCAGATAGCATGTCTAATTTTATTTGTTTTCTTTTTTTAATGCACAGTAAAAAAATAGTGTAGAATAATACTCGGCTATGTGTTTTACTTCAAATGACAGTTTGGGAGTCGGCAGTTACATCTTTAAAAAATACCATGTAAAATTGACAAGGGACACCAACATAGTTGTATCTTTGATCTTAAAAACTACGGGATAATGGTGTTGTGGTAACTTGCCCAAAGAAAAAAAAAGAAAAAAAAAGCATAATAATATTATTCTTGATATCACTAGAAAAAAAAAAGCCTTTGAAAATTTGTTTGCAATAACTCCATCAGTATCACCAGCAAAGCAGCTTCATTATTATCCCATTAAAGAAGAAGAGAATTGTGCGCTGCATTTCCAGATTTCATAATTTGTCACAAATGTCAATTCTCCATTACGATCGCTAGTTTACAAGACCGACCGCTTCCGGCTCGTCCTTGCTTCGAGTATGCGTGTTTGTACTTTGGACCCCCCCCCCCCCCTTTCTATATTACATTGATGGTCATTGGAAAGAATCTCCCCCTTTTGGGGAGATTGGCCTTCACCTCCCTTCACTTTATGTCCCTGAGATGCAACAGGAAGTGAGGGGAATTCCCCACTTAGGCAGTTGTCACAGGCACAGTGGTTCCCATTGGTAGATAAAACCTCCCCTCTTGTATTGTGATTGCTGTATTTGTTCTGTCACTGGGCCAATGGTCACCAGTACAATTAGAGAGGGTGAATCTCTACCCGTGAGGATACAGACAACAATTAAAGCATGAAAGAAGTTCTAATCCTTCCCTACCCTGTCAAAAACTAAAAATAAAAAAAATAAAAAGTTTGGGCTTTTATTTATTTAAACACTTTTTTTTATTACATACACTTTAATTATGTTTAGTGTAAAAATGTATATACTGGATACAGTTTTATATTCTCCACATTGTATATTTGTGAAAACCCAGGGTTTGAGGCTTTATCCTGTTATCCTGCTGGCATTGCACTTACGGTTAATAAAGTTTAAATCTGCACCTCATTAAGTGTTGTCACTCATATAAACTATTAATATTATTTATGAGCTCCAGGCAGCCTGAACATCCTTATTAGAAAGCTAATGACCAGCTTTTCATTAATTGTTTAAAAGTATAAAGTTCTGAACTATCTTCAATTTATTACCGTTGGTTTCCATGGTGTTTTGTGCTGTCCAAGTCCTAAATCCCTCACGTTTTTGAAAGGTTTGTGGGGGCATACTGTTCAGGGTCCTGGAACATTTTACAGACACCATATTTGTGGACGCAGATCTGGACAGTGATGTGGATGAGAAAACCTCAAGTGAATTCCCCACCCATGAAGTCTGTAGACACCTGGCCATCACATCGATATGAGCTTGGTGGACAACCCGTTCAAAAACCATGGGAATTATTCATGAGTCCCCCCCCCCCCCCCCCACCCTGTGTGCCCATTCAGACAAAAGAATACTTATAAGATCAAGTGCTAATGTTGGATGAGAAGACTGTGTGGATGGGTGGTAAGGCATGCTTTCACTTGTGCCTGGGAATGAGATCACTGTGTCTGGTATCGGGCTCTGCCCAGTTGCAAACAGTTCCTTCCCGCAGGACAACCTCAAAGTCCATAGTCTGGCTCCTTCTGATTCCTTCTATCTCTTTTGGGAGCACATAGCTCAATTATAACAGGCAAATTCATTAAAGTGTAAACCCCTACACCAGGGGTCTCTAAACTTTCTTAAAAAAAAGGGCCAGTTTATTGTTCTGCAGACATTAGGGGGGCCATGCTGTGCCCCATCATTGGTGTCATCAGGAGGAATAGTGTCCCATTATTGGTGTCATCAGGAGGAATAGTGTCCCATCATTTGTGTCATCAGGAGGAATAGTGCCCCATTGGTGGTGACTTCAGGAGCAATAGTGCCCCATCGTTGGTGTCATTGGGTGTAGTAGTGCCCCATCGTTGGTGTCAGTGGGAAGAATAGGGCCCTATTGTTGGTGTCATTGGGAGGAATAGTGCCCCATTGTTGGTTTCAATGATAGGAATAGTGCCCCATCTTTGGCGTCATCTGGAAGGAATAGTGCCTCATCATTGGTGTCATTGGGAGGAATAGTGCCCCATCGTTGGTGTCATTGGGAGGAATAGTGCTCCATCTTTGGTGTCATTGGGATGATTTGTGGCCCATTGTTGGTGCCAGCGGGAGAAATGGTGCCCCAGGGGCCAGATAAAGGCAAGCAAAGGGCCCCATTCGGTCTCGGTCTGCAGTTTGGAGACCCTATTACTCATTAGAGAGTGGACACCTGGACTACCAGTCCCAGCTGTAAGCCCAAAACTCGAATCAATGCTGAGCATCGTTTTCCCACTCTTTCTCATCCCAGCACAATTAAAGAATGTCCAGTTGGGTTCAGATACTTTACACTTATGCTTCCCATAGGTGAGTCCCGATTTCCCCATCCACACTTTGGAGGTGGATGGAGGAATCCTCCCCGCTGAGCTATTGTATTCTGAGAGTGGGGAAGACTTCCCCTCTCTCAGAATACAATGATCAGCGTTGCAGGCTTTAGCCTGCAGTGCTGATCGAGCAGGGAAAATCCAACAGGGTGGTTGTACAGAAGTTGATTGGTAGATCGACCACAGTGCCCATACATTGATCGAAATTCAGCCGCACTCTGCTGAACCTGCCGTATTGCAATCCATGTATGACCAGCTTTAGTCTTTACTCTCAAAAGGATAGAAATATATAACAGATGAGATAAACAGAATTTTTTCTTAACTTATTCAACTAGGTGGCAAAACAATCCATTTGAGGTGTTGCAGAACATCACTTTTTAGACGTGACCCAGCTATTAAACGGTCCCAATAATAGTTGAACCTACATTCCTAACTCTAACATTGCTAAAGCTGGTTCTTTATTCAAAGGTACTCACAGCTCATGGCGCATAACTTATGTCCCATGATGATAGTGGATCTTTAGCCGCACATGCCGTAGATTGCACTCCTCCTCCTCTTACTCCTCTCCCCTTCTAGCCCACCAACCTACCCATTACCAGGGACAATGCCTGACAGGCTGGTTGCTTGGAACCAAAGGGACAGACCCAACACCCTCTAACAATCTGCTCTACAGTCCCTCAGTCCTCACAAAGGTGTTCAGTAGGGTTGAGGTCAGGGTTCTGTACATGACACTTGAGTTCCTCCACACCAAACCCATCAAACCACGACTTTATGGAGCTGGCTTTGTACACGGGCACACACAGTTATGCTGGAACAGAAAAAGACCTTCATCAAACTGTTACCACAGGGTTGGAACCACAATGTCTAGTGCAGTATTAGCAATAACTTTCACTGAAAGGCATTGCAGTCCCTGAAAGTTGAGCCATTTACCATGTGTTGTATAGTGATGAGCTTGGGTTTGGTTCAAACCAAACAGTTCTCCGCAAACTCAGGATTTAGCTGCCATAGATAGGCCAGTGAGCTGTGGGAAGGGGATTTCCCACCCCAAAGCTGACCTAGACAATGGGCACGATGCCGTGTAAAAAGTGCTTGTACACCCTTCCACAACTGGTGTACCCTAGTTGTGCGGCACGCTATCTCCGTTATCTCCTGTGCAAAGACCAACGTACACCTATGGCGGTAGGCTGACCTGCCGCAGTATAATGACGGTGGCTGGTCGTCAAGTGGTTAAAGCATGAACTTTTGAAGATAAGATTCCTCACATCTACCTCTAAAAAGATCTTCTGAAAAACTTCAAAGGTATATTTTAGGTTTTCAGGGTAGCTCAGGCTAAAAAGCATAAATGAGTCCCATAATCATTCTTTCTGCTACAAAATGAGAGTGCTATGCAAACAAAAAAAATACACTATAGCAATATGCTTGTTTTTCCTGCCAATGCAGCATAAATAAGGAATATTTGTTTTTGAAATGTAATAACATTTCAACAAAGTGGGCGGAGCTTTAGGTTACATAATCTAACGTTGAATGTCCAATAGCTCAAAAACCAAACAAACAGAAAGTTTGTTTTTTGTGTGGTACAAATCAGCACAAACAAAATGTATAGTTGTTTTTAAAAAATGTAATAACATGTGGTGCAAAGCGGGGGAGGTTTCATCAACTATGATGTGCAATATCTCTGAAACCAAACCAGCGCATACGTTCGTTTTTGCAGCACAAATCGGCACGGATGCGGTGCAAACGGATGCTATCTTTGTTTTTACATTTTAATAACATTGGGTGCAAAGTGGGGCGGGGCTTGATGTTACATAATCTGAATCTCAATTCCAATAGCTCAAAAAACAAACCGGCTGAAATATTCATCTTTGTGGCACAAAACCGTTTTTTAGGCTTAACAGCCGGCATCTTGGTTGTGTTCTGCAGAATGCCGTAAGCGCAAACTTTGCGTACGCACAGGTGAGTTGTCTCAATAGGTGTGTACAACGGACGTATGTCCTATTATTATAAATATATGAATCGGCAAATAAAATAAACATTACATAGTTACATAGTTACATAGTAGGTGAGGTTGAAAAAAGACACAAGTCCATCAAGTCCAACCTATGTGTGTGATTATGTGTCAGTATTACATTACATATCCCTGTATATTGAGGTCATTCAGGTGATTATCTAATAGTTTCTTGAAGCTATCAATGCTCCCCGCTGAGACCACCGCCTGTGGAAGGGAATTCCAAATCCTTGCCGCTCTTACAGTAAAGAACCCTCTACGTAGTTTAAGATTAAACCTCTTTTCTTCTAATTTTAATGAGTGGCCCCGAGTCTTGGTAAACTCTCTTCTGCGAAAAAGTTTTATCCCTATTGAGGGGTCACCAGTCCGGTATTTGTAAATTGAAATCATATCCCCTCTCAAGCGTCTCTTCTCCAGAGAGAATAAGTTCAGTGCTCGCAACCTTTCCTCATAACTGATATCCTCCAGACCCTTTATTAGCTTTGTTGCCCTTCTTTGTACTCGCTCCATTTCCAGTACATCCTTCCTGAGGACTGGTGCCCAGAACTGGACCGCATACTCTAGGTGCGGCCGGACCAGAGTTTTGTAGAGCGGGAGAATTATCGTTTTATCTCTGGAGTTGATCCCCCTTTTAATGCATGCCAATATTCTGTTTGCTTTGTTAGCAGCAGCTTGGCATTGCCTGCCATTGCTGAGCCTATCATCTACTAGGACCCCCAGGTCCTTTTCCATCCTAGATTCCCCCAGAGGTTCTCCCCCCAGTGTATAGATTGCATTCATATTTTTGCCACCCAAATGCATTATTTACATTTTTCTACATTGAACCTCATTTGCCATGTAGTCGCCCACCCCATTAATTTGTTCAGGTCTTTTTGCAAGGTTTCCACGTCCTGCGGAGAAGTTATTGCCCTGCTTAGCTTAGTATCGTCTGCAAATACAGATATTGAACTGTTTATCCCATCCTCCAGATCGTTTATGAACAAATTAAATAGGATTGGTCCCAGCACAGAACCCCGGGGAACCCCACTACCCACCCCTGACCATTCCGAGTACTCCCCATTTATCACCACCCTCTGAACTCGCCCTTGTAGCCAGTTTTCAATCCATGTACTCACCCTATGGTCCATGCCAACAGACCTTATTTTGTACAGTAAACGTTTATGGGGAACTGTGTCAAATGCTTTTGCAAAATCCAGATACACCACGTCTACGGGCCTTCCTTTATCTAGATGGCAACTCACCTCCTCATAGAAGGTTAATAGATTGGTTTGGCAAGAACGATTCTTCATGAATCCATGCTGATTACTGCTAATGATATCGTTCGTATTACTAAAATCCTGTATATAGCCCCTTATCATCCCCTCCAAGAGTTTACATACTATCGATGTTAGGCTAACTGGTCTGTAATTCCCAGGGATGTATTTCGGGCCCTTTTTAAATATAGGAGCTACATTGGCTTTTCTCCAATCAGCTGGTACCATTCCAGTCAGTAGACTATCTGTAAAAATTAGGAACAACGGTCTGGCAATCACTTGACTGAGTTCCCTAAGTACCCTCGGATGCAAGCCATCTGGTCCCGGTGATTTATTAATGTTAAGTTTGTCAAGTCTAATTTTAATTCCGTCCTCTGTTAACCATGGAGGTGCTTCCTGTGTTGTGTCATGAGGATAAACACTGCAGTTTTGGTTACTGAAGCCCCCCGATTCACTCGTGAAGACTGAGGAGAAGAATAAATTCAATACCTTCGCCATCTCCCCATCCTTTGTAACCAGATGTCCTTCCTCATTCTTTATGGGGCCAATATGGTCTGTCCTCCCTTTTCTGGATGGTATGTTAAAATTATTGTAAGGGTAATTTATTATTTTTTTTTAATAACAAATATATCATACTTACCTCCACTGTGCAGCTCGTTTTGCACAGAGTGGCCCCGATCCCCATCTTCTGGGGTCCCCCGGCGGCTCTCGCGGCTCCTCCCCGCATCAGATAACCTCCTAGGGGAAGCGCTCTCCTGGAGGGTTACCTTGAGGGCGCGCTCCCGAGTCCAGCATTTGTGCCCATAGAGGCCGAATGCAGGACTCGGCCCTCCCCCCCGGCGCCCGCGTCATTGAATTTGATTGACAGCAGTGGGAGCCAATGGCTGCACTGCTATCAATCTGTCCAATCAAGAGCCGGGAGCCCGTGGAGAGAGAGACAGCGCGTCCCCGCCGACTGAATGAAGGGGTTCAGGTAAGTAAAACATGGGGGGCTGTTGGGCCAGTGACTGCCGGATGTTTTTTTACCTTAATGCATAGGATACATTAAGGTGAAAAAACACAAACCTTTACAACCCCTTTAACCACTTGCCGACCGCTGCACTCCAATATATGTCGGCACAATGCTCCCACAGTTGATTTCTTCACACCAAGCTGCTTGCCTATTGCAGATTCAGTCTTCCCAGCCTGGTGCAGGTCTACAATTTTGTTTGTGGTGTCCTTCGACAGCTCTTTGGTCTTCACCATATTGGAGTTTGGAGTGTGACTGTTTGAGGTTGTGGACAGGTGTCTTTTATACTGATAACAAGTTCAAACAGGTGCCATTAATACAGGTAATGAGTGGAGGACAGAGGAGCCTCTTAAAGAAGAAGATACAGGTCTGTGAGAGCCAGAAATCTTGCTTGTTTGTAGGGGACCAAATACTTATTTTCCACCATAATTTGCAGATAAATTCTTTCAAAAATCAGACAAATGTGATTGTCTGGATTTGTTTCCACATTTTGTTTCTCATAGTTGAGGTATACCTATGATGACAATTACAGGCCTCTCTCATCTTTTTAAGTGGGAGAACTTGCACAATTGGTGGCTGACTAAATACTTTTTTGCCCCACTGTGTATATATATATATATATATATATATATATATATATATATATATATATATATTTGCATACTGTATATTAACAAGCTTTAAGCGGTACTGGTGTATAACAGCCTGTGGAGCCAGTCAGAAATCGCCTTTCGTTTTACTGCCTGAGTTCTGATTGGTTGATTTGGCGTAGCATTGCTCTTTTCAATCATTTAATAGGCCCCATGCTGTCATTGCCTCTATTAATGCTCCTAATGTTCTTGTATCATCGCCCCATTACATGACTGCTCACCCCCCCACTCTTCACATCTTCACTCTCAGAACTTGTTCTTTTATCTGACGGGTTTATTTGTTGTGCTCCCCCCCTAACCGAGCGCTAACGTAATTGTGCTAAGGTATTTTTAGACTTTAATTAGCTGTAAATATTATTTCTGAGCATGTGTTACTCACACTTACTTTACTGCAAGCTGTCATGTACATATGGGATGTTACTAGCTAGAAACTCATCTAAAAAGCCTCTCATGTCACTGTCACAGCTCCCCCATGCTTTGTGTGGGAGAGATGGACCCCTCCTCCTCCTCCTGTTACCGGCACCCCAGTAAAGGACTGACTGCACGAGGCCTGAGAGTAACCAGGATAAAGCCGGTACGGGGGAGGGGGGTTCCACCTTTTCATCAAGCCAAACCCCAAACACTTCAGCGGTGCACAACATTTTTTTTGCAGCACACACTATAGATTTGGGACACCTTTGAGCAATATTGGGGCGCATGTAGCGTAACATCATGAACAGTGGGTGTGGCCAAATTGTGTTAACAATGGGAGAAGCTTAAGGAGCGTAGTTAAATCAAACAAGATCAGTCTGTCCCCCAGTACATCCCCCCAGGTGAGTCTGTCCCCCAGTATAATCCCCCCCAGGTGAGTCTGTCCCCCAGTATAATCCCCCCCAGGTGAGTCTGCCCCACAGTACAATCCCCCCCAGGTCAGTCTGTCCCCCAATACATCCCCCCAGGTCAGTCTGTCCCCCAGAATAATCCCCCCCAGGTCAGTCTGTCCCCCAGAATAATCCCCCCCAGGTCAGTCTGTCCCCCAGAATAATCCCCCCCAGGTCAGTCTGTCCCCCAGTAGATCCCCCCAGGTCAGTCTTTTCCCCCAATACATCCCCCCAGGTCAGTCTGTCCCCCAATACATCCCCACAGGTCAGTCTGTCCCCCAATACATCCCCACAGGTCAGTCTGTCCCCCAGTAGATCCCCCCAAGTCAGTCTTTTCCCCCCAATACATCCCCCCAGGTCAGTCTGTCCCCCAATACATCCCCGCAGGTCAGTCTGTCCCCCAGAATAATCCCCCCCAGGTCAGTCTGTCCCCCAGAATAATCCCCCCCAGGTCAGTCTGTCCCCCAGTAGATCCCCCCAGGTCAGTCTTTTCCCCCCAATACATCCCCCCAGGTCAGTCTGTCCCCCAATACATCCCCACAGGTCAGTCTGTCCCCCAATACATCCCCACAGGTCAGTCTGTCCCCCAGTAGATCCCCCCAAGTCAGTCTTTTCCCCCCAATACATCCCCCCAGGTCAGTCTGTCCCCCAATACATCCCCACAGGTCAGTCTGTCCCCCAGTACATCCCCACAGGTCAGTCTGTCCCCCAGTAGATCCCTCCAGGTCAGTCTTTTCCCCCCAATACATCCCCCCAGGTCAGTCTGTCCCCCAATACATCCCCACAGGTCAGTCTGTCCCCCAGTACTTCCCCACAGGTCAGTCTGTCCCCCAGTAGATCCCCCCAGGTCAGTCTGTCCCCCAGTACATCCCCACAGGTCAGTCTGTCCCCCAGTAGATCCCCCCAGGTCAGTCTTCCCCCAGTATAATCCCTTCCTGGCCAGTCTGTCCCTCGGTACATCCCCCCAGGTCAGTCTGACCCCCAGTACCTCACCCCAGGTCAGTCTGACCCCCAGTACCTCACCCCAGGTCAGTCTGTCCCCCAGTATCATCCCCCCTTATGTCAGTCTGTACCCCAGTTAAAGTGTCCCTCCCCTACCAATATAATTAAAAGCACTGGAAGCTGACGGGAGGGGAGGATAGAAGGGGAGGATAGGAGGACAGGTGCTGTGGGGCTCAGAATGTCAAACACCAGAGCGCTGTAATTAGGAGGACTGCAAACAACTACAGAGTTCTAGTGTTATGTGTACTGGGTGGCTGGGATAAAGTCTGCAGGTCTTTTGACATTTAAGGAAGCCAGAATAACATTTTATGTGCCAGTCTGCAATAAACTACATTGGATTCAATTTCTGAGCCTTCTCAGTGAGTAAAACTACCTGTGGATCTGGGTATGTCAGCAAGTTACCAAACTGTTATAGGCACTCAGTGGCTGGGAGAGAATCAGCAAACTCAGGCAACTGACATTCAGGGACCTCTCAATCTAAAGCTAAGGAGACAGACCCAGTCATTGCAATGTAATAATATTATTTTTCTTTGCAACACGTTACTGGTTCTTTTAAACTGACCATTGGCATAATCTTCACATGAAGTGTGTCTATGGGAATGTTTGATCATTCTTCCAGAAGCGCATTTGTGAGGTCAGGCACTGATGTTGGATGAGAAGGCCTGGCTTGCAGTCTCTGCTCTAATTCATCCCAAAGGTGTTCTATGGGGTCGAGGTCAGAACTCTGTGCAGGCCAGTCAAGTTCCTCCACCTCAAACATTATGGGGATGGGGGTGGCCACGATTGGTGACAGAGGATTCTCACATCACCCCACGTTTGGCTAGCGGCGCGGCGATTGGAGGCGACCCAGGATTGCTTCGGGCGGGGCCGGCTTCTGATTAGCTGGAGTGAGAGGGCGGCTCAAGTAGGCGGTGTGTCCCATGTGTGAGCACGGAGCGAGCAGCGGCGGTGGTGACTCCTGCTCAATATTCACTCCATAAGATGCACAGGTACTCCCCCCCCCCAGCCCCCCCAATTACTTACCTGAGCCCCATCTCTCTCCAGTGATGTGTCTTAGCCATCCAGGACTCTCCTCCTAATTGGCTGAGACACAGCAGTGGCGTCATTGGCTCCAGCAGCTGTCAATCAACGTCAGTCAGCCAATGAGGGGAGGGAGGGGGCGTGGCCTGGTCAGGGCTCCGTGTCTGAATGGACACAGGGAGCTGTGACTCGGCTCGGGTGCCCCCCATAGGAATCTGCTGGCTGGGGGGGGGGCACTGAACAGGAGGGAGGGGCCAGGATTACCAAAGAGGGACCCAAGAAGAGGAGGATTGGGGGTGCTCTGTGCAAATCCAACTGTATAGTATTTTAAGTATAAAATATTTGTTTTTTGTTTTTTTTTTAAACAAGACTTTACAAATATTTTAACATTTGAAAAAAATATATTTGGTGCTCGTTTTTTTTATTTTATTTTAAATGCTTCCATCGATTTGTGATAAATGATGTCCTTGTGGCCTTCGTATGACTAGGGTCGCCACCTTTCCTTCACGCCAAACCCGAACACTTTATCGCCACACAGCATTTTTTTTTTTTTTATTAGATCAGCAGTCAGAGACCCCCCATTAGCTCAGAGTCCCCTTATATCAGTGCCCCCCCCCCCAATAGAGACCTCTCAGAGAGAGAGACCCCCCCTTTATAACATCAAATTCTGTTCAGGGGGGACAAAAACCCCGGGCACAAGTGTCAAAACCCGGACTGTCCGGGTCATTCCCGTACAGGTGGCAACCCTACATATGACACAGCGGAAAAGGAAAAAAAATACAGCGCTTAATGACATATATAAATACAAAACAAGCAGCTGCTAAAACCGTGAGATACACACAAAACCAGATAAATAATACAAAGTAGCAGGGCTGAGAATAAACTTGAATAAAAACGTGAGAAAAAAAAATGTGAAGATAAAATAAAATAGTCCAAATCGATGGTTGTGTATAAATGAATGTACACAAACAACATAAGTGATTAATGAACAGTCCATACAAAGTACATAAAAGTGAGTTTTTCTAATATAATACCCCTTGACGACGGCGCACCTTCGCCACATGCATTGCGTGCTTACCGGAAGGCAAGGTTTTGGGAGCCTGCAGCTAAAAACCCGGCCAGGGCCTTGATCCAAAAGGAAGATGGTTATCCACAACTGGCATTAGGAAGGAGCTTAAACTGAGCACCAAATCGCATGGGAAACTCAAGCATCAGCCACCAAGGAAAGAGTTAAGGTGTTACCCCAAAAATATAAAGAGTGACTCCATAGTGTACACCGTACCAAAAAGATTTAATAGGATAAAAGATTGCACTTACAAAACAGAAGATAAAAACAACAGGGATCGCCGAGACTACGTCAGCTTATGACGAAACGCGCTTAGGGAGGTTGACGTGCTGACGTCATCGCGCTTACTCAGTGGACGGGTGTTCGTTCGCTGGCCGGCTGTGTTTTTTACGATCGTTTTTATCTTCTATTTTGCAATCTTTTATCTTATCAACCGCTTCAGCCCCGGAAGATTTTACCCCCTTCCTGACCAGAGCACTTTTTGCGATTCGGCACTGCCTTCGCTTTAACTGACAATTGCACGGTCGTGCGACGTTGCACCCAAACAAAATTGAAGTCCTTTTTTTCCCACAAACAGAGCTTTCTTTTGGTGGTATTTGATCACCTACGCGGTTTTTATATTTTGCGCTATAGTCAAAAAAAGAGCGTCAATTTTGAAAAAAACACATTTTTTTTTACTTTTTACTATAATAAATATCCCCCAAAAATATATATAAAAAAAACAATTTTTTTCCTCAGTTTAGGCCGATACGTATTCTTCTACATATTTTTGGTAAAAAAATAAATAAATCGTAATAAGCGTTTATTAATTGGTTTGCGCAAAAGTTATAGCATCTACAAAATAGGGGATAGATTTATGGAATTTTAATTATTATTTTTTTTTTTTACTAGTAATGGCAGCGATCTGCGATTTTTATCGGGACTGCGACATTGAGATGTCGGACAATTTTGACACATTTTTGGGACCATTGGGATTTTTTACAGCTATCAGTGCTATAAAAATGCACTGATTACTGTAAAAATGTCACTGGCAGTGAAGGGGTTAACCACTAGGGGGGCGATCAAGAGGTTAATGTGTTCCCTAGTGTGTGTTCTAACTGAAGGGGGGAGGGGACTGTGTGGGGGAGATGACAGATCGCTCTTCTTACTCTGTATGAACAAACGATCTGTCACTTCCCCCCTTAGAGAACCGGGATCTGTGTGTTTACACACACAGATCCCGGTTCTCCGTGTGCCCCGAGCGATCGTGGGAGGCCGGCGGTGGTCGCGACCGTCGGGTACTCGTATCGGCTCCGTGGGCGAGCAGGGGGCGCGCCCCTAGTGGCCAAATCTAGAAAACTCACTTTTATGTACTTTGTATGGACTGTTCATTTATCACTTATGTTGTTTTTGTACATTCATTTATACACAACCATCGATTTGGACTATTTTATTTTATTTTCACTTTTTAATTTTTTCCTACATTTTTTTCTCGCTCTCAGCACCACCACCCAACCACCCCCCCCGGAATCCCGATCACGCTCTGCATTAGTCATCCAATCAGACGGGCCGCGCTCACGTGCCAAGTCCTCCAAAGTGGAACAGATGCGAGCACAGCCACAGATCACGATGATCTACGCGTTCCCAGCCAGCAGATTCACACGCCGCACAACAATTCTTATCTTTTTTATGCTCATGTGAGAAGCAATTCTCCGATAACGTGGCCCGGCTCTTATGTTTCAGCGCTATCTCCGGGAATTTATGGTTCAATTTAATACCGTACTTCTCCCGTTCCATACAATTATGCAAAGTGCTGATGCTGAGCAATGCGCAGGGGGGGCTTTTTTTTTCAGAAAATGTGCTAAAGGCTGGCCATAGGCTCCAATACAGAGCTCGATCGAAGATTGCGTTTTAATAGAGGCGTCCTAAAAAAAAAAAAAAAAGAACAAAATCTTCCCGATACTTTTCATAAAATAACGATACAATGGGGTTTATTATTTACTAAAGTTGGAGGGTGCAAAAGCAGGCTCACTTCTGCATAGGAACCGGGGAGGATAGAAATCAATGATTTTTTTTTTAAATTAAATCGATTTTTTTAAATTTTTATCCAATTTATTTTAATAGGATGCTTTTGGCGTAAAAATCTATCTGAAGATAGTTTTCTATTTAGGATACATTAATAATTTAGTTTATTCAGCATGAAATGGAGCTTAGTTATGTAGCATGAGGCTGTATATTCTGCAATATTTACATTTTTGGTAAACTCATTCAATGAATCCAAGCTGAGATGACATGCGCTGCATTGATGCATTCACACAATTTCACAGTAACCATGAGACAAAACAAAGTTCAGGAATATTCCTTTATCTCATTGTTTTGCAAATCTATGTACACTACAAACTGTATGATTGAATCGGTTCTGATATCGCTGTTTTACTAACCTGACAGCCTATTATTCTAAATAGGAAACCTTCATTTTTGTTTGCAAATATTAAAGATTATAACTACCAGCGAGAATGAGTCCTTATATTTAAAGAGCACCTGTCATTTCAGATCCATCATGGCAGCGCCTGTTAGCGGCATCCATTCACCTGCTGCCGCCACGTCCCTCACCTTGTTGTGTCACCGCCGCATCACCAACCGCCGTCCCATTAAAGTGAATGGGACTGTCGGTGAGTCAAAAGCGGGTCAGAGGAGGAGCCAACAGGGGGTCAGAGGAGGAGCCAACAGGGGGTCAGAGGAGGAGCCAACAGCGGGTCAGAGGAGGAGCCAACAGCGGGTCAGAGGAGGAGCCAACAGCAGGTCTAGGGTTGCCACCTTTTCTTCAAGCCAAACCAGAACACTTTCACTACAATTTATTTGTAGTACACGGCACGCTATAGGATTGTAAAATACCCGGGACACCTTTTGGGTTACGCAAAGAGAGTAGTAATGAGGTGTGCTACGGTGAACAGTGGCTGTGGCCAAATTGCATTAACATGGGGGGGGGTGGGACTTAAAGGGGCATGGTTAAATAAAACAAAAGCATTAGTGTACCCATAAAATATGATTCGATTAATAAAAGAAATGTCAGTTAAAATATGAAACTAGCCTACCTTAAAAGTGGACACTGTCAGCCAGTATAGCAGAGGACGGTGTCAGTAGAGCAGAGGACGGTGTCAGTAGAGCAGTAGATGGTGTTAGTAGAGCAGTGGATGGTGTCAGTAGAGCAGTGGACGGTGTCAGTAGAGCAGCGGACCGTGTCAGTAGAGCAGAGGATGGTGTCAGTAGAGCAGTGGACGGTGTCAGTAGAGCAGTGGACGGTGTCAGTAGAGCAGTAGACGGTGTCAGTAGAGCAGTGGACGGTGTCAGTAGAGCAGTGGACGGTGTCAGTAGAGCAGTGGACGGTGTCAGTAGAGCAGTGGACGGTGTCAGTAGAGCAGAGGACCGTGTCAGTAGAGCAGAGGATGGTGTCAGTAGAGCAGTGGACGGTGTCAGTAGAGCAGTAGATGGTGTTAGTAGAGCAGTGGACGGTGTCAGTAGAGCAGTGGACGGTGTCAGTAGAGCAGTGGACGGTGTCAGTAGAGCAGTGGACGGTGTCAGTAGAGCAGTGGACGGTGTCAGTAGAGTAGTAGATGGCGTTAGTAGAGCAGTGGATGTTGTCAGTAGGGCAGTGGATGGTGTCAGTAGAGCAGTGGATGGTGTCAGTAGAGCAGTGGACGGTGTCAGTAGAGTAGTAGATGGCGTTAGTAGAGCAGTGGATGGTGTCAGTAGGGCAGAGGACTGTGTCAGTAGGGCAGAGGACGGTGTCAGTAGAGCAGTGGACGGTGTCAGTAGAGCAGTGGACGGTGTCAGTAGAGCAGAGGACAGTGTCAGTAGAGCAGTGGACGGTGTCAGTAGAGTAGTAGATGGCGTTAGTAGAGCAGTGGATGGTGTCAGTAGGGCAGAGGACGGTGTCAGTAGGGCAGAGGACGGTGTCAGTAGGGCAGTGGACGGTGTCAGTAGAGCAGTGGATGGTGTCAGTAGAGCAGTGGACGGTGTCAGTAGAGTAGTAGATGGTGTTAGTAGAGCAGTGGATGGTGTCAGTAGAGCAGAGGATGGTGTCAGTAGAGCAGTGGATGGTGTCAGTAGAGCAGCGGACCGTGTCAGTAGAGCAGAGGATGGTGTCAGTAGAGCAGTGGACGGTGTCAGTAGAGCAGTGGACGGTGTCAGTAGAGCAGTGGACGGTGTCAGTAGGGCAGAGGACAGTGTCAGTAGAGCAGTGGACGGTGTCAGTAGAGTAGTAGATGGCGTTAGTAGAGCAGTGGATGGTGTCAGTAGGGCAGAGGACGGTGTCAGTAGGGCAGAGGACGGTGTCAGTAGGGCAGTGGACGGTGTCAGTAGAGCAGTGGATGGTGTCAGTAGAGCAGTGGACGGTGTCAGTAGAGTAGTAGATGGTGTTAGTAGAGCAGTGGATGGTGTCAGTAGAGCAGAGGATGGTGTCAGTAGAGCAGTGGATGGTGTCAGTAGAGTAGTAGATGGTGTTAGTAGAGCAGTGGATGGTGTCAGTAGGGCAGTTGATGGTGTCAGTAGAACAGAGGATGGTGTCAGTAGAGCAGTAGATGGTGTTAGTAGAGCAGTGGACGGTGTCAGTAGAGCAGTGGACGGTGTCAGTAGAGTAGTAGATGGCGTTAGTAGAGCAGTGGACGGTGTCAGTAGGGCAGAGGACGGTGTCAGTAGGGCAGAGGACGGTGTCAGTAGGGCAGTGGACGGTGTCAGTAGAGCAGTGGATGGTGTCAGTAGAGCAGTGGACGGTGTCAGTAGAGCAGTGGATGGTGTCAGTAGAGCAGTGGACGGTGTCAGTAGAGCAGTGGATGGTGTCAGTAGAGCAGCGGACGGTGTCAGTAGAGCAGTGGACGGTGTCAGTAGAGTAGTAGATGGTGTTAGTAGAGCAGTGGATGGTGTCAGTAGAGCAGAGGATGGTGTCAGTAGAGCAGTGGATGGTGTCAGTAGAGTAGTAGATGGTGTTAGTAGAGCAGTGGATGGTGTCAGTAGGGCAGTTGATGGTGTCAGTAGAACAGAGGATGGTGTCAGTAGAGCAGTAGATGGTGTTAGTAGAGCAGTGGACGGTGTCAGTAGAGCAGTGGACGGTGTCAGTAGAGCAGTGGACGGTGTCAGTAGAGCAGAGGATGGTGTCAGTAGAGCAGTGGACGGTGTCAGTAGAGCAGTGGACGGTGTCAGTAGAGTAGTAGATGGCGTTAGTAGAGCAGTGGACGGTGTCAGTAGGGCAGAGGACGGTGTCAGTAGAGTAGTAGATGGTGTTAGTAGAGCAGTGGACGGTGTCAGTAGGGCAGAGGACGGTGTCAGTAGAGTAGTAGATGGTGTTAGTAGAGCAGTGGACGGTGTCAGTAGGGCAGTGGACGGTGTCAGTAGAACAGTGGATGGTGTCAGTAGAGCAGTGGACGGTGTCAGTAGAGTAGTAGATGGTGTTAGTAGAGCAGTGGATGGTGTCAGTAGAGCAGTGGACGGTGTCAGTAGAGCAGTGGACGGTGTCAGTAGAGCAGTGGACGGTGTCAGTAGAGCAGTAGATGGTGTTAGTAGAGCAGTGGACGGTGTCAGTAGAGCAGTGGACGGTGTCAGTAGAGCAGTGGACGGTGTCAGTAGAGCAGAGGATGGTGTCAGTAGAGCAGTGGACGGTGTCAGTAGAGCAGTGGACGGTGTCAGTAGAGCAGTGGACGGTGTCAGTAGAGCAGTGGATGGTGTCAGTAGAGCAGTGGATGGTGTCAGTAGAGCAGTGGATGGTGTCAGTAGAGCAGTGGACGGTGTCAGTAGAGCAGTGGACGGTGTCAGTAGAGTAGTAGATGGCGTTAGTAGAGCAGTGGACGGTGTCAGTAGAGCAGAGGACGGTGTCAGTAGGGCAGAGGACGGTGTCAGTAGAGCAGTGGACGGTGTCAGTAGAGTAGTAGATGGTGTAAGTAGAGCAGTGGATGGTGTCAGTAGGGCAGTGGATGGTGTCAGTAGAGCAGTGGATGGTGTCAGTAGAGCAGTGGACGGTGTCAGTAGAGCAGTGGACGGTATCAGTAGGGCAGAGGACAGTGTCAGTAGAGCAGTGGACGGTGTCAGTAGAGCAGTAGATGGTGTTAGTAGAGCAGTGGACGGTGTCAGTAGAGCAGTGGACGGTGTCAGTAGGGCAGAGGACAGTGTCAGTAGAGCAGTGGACGGTGTCAGTAGAGTAGTAGATGGTGTTAGTAGAGCCGTGGACGGTGTCAGTAGGGCAGAGGACGGTGTCAGTAGGGCAGAGGACGGTGTCAGTAGGGCAGAGGACGGTGTCAGTAGAGCAGAGGACGGTGTCAGTAGGGCAGTGGACGGTGTCAGTAGAGCAGTGGACGGTGTCAGTAGAGCAGTGGATGGTGTCAGTAGAGCAGTGGATGGTGTCAGTAGTGCAGTGGACGGTGTCAGTAGAGCAGTGGATGGTGTCAGTAGAGCAGTGGATGGTGTCAGTAGAGCAGTGGGTGGTGTCAGTAGAGCAGAGGATGGTGTCAGTAGAGCAGTGGATGGTGTCAGTAGAGCAGTGGATGGTGTCAGTAGAGCAGAGGATGGTGTCAGTAGAGCAGTGGACGGTGTCAGTAGAGCAGAGGATGGTGTCAGTAGAGCAGTGGATGGTGTCAGTAGAGCAGTGGATGGTGTCAGTAGAGCAGTGGACGGTGTCAGTAGAACAGAGGACGGTGTCAGTAGAGCAGAGGACGGTGTCAGTAGAGCAGTGGACGGTGTCAGTAGAGCAGTAGATGGTGTTAGTAAAGCAGTGGACGGTGTCAGTAGAGCAGAGGATGGTGTCAGTAGAGCAGTGGACGGTGTCAATAGGGCAGAGGACGGTGTCAGTAGAGCAGTGGACAGTGTCAGTAGAGCAGTAGACGGTGTCAGTAGAGCAGAGGATGGTGTCAGTAGAGCAGTGGATGGTGTCAGTAGAGCAGAGGACGGTGTCAGTAGAGCAGTGGATGGTGTCAGTAGAGCAGTGGACGGTGTCAGTAGAGCAGTGGATGGTGTCAGTAGAGCAGAGGACGGTGTCAGTAGAGCAGTGGATGGTGTCAGTAGAGCAGAGGACGGTGTCAGTAGAGCAGTGGATGGTGTCAGTAGAGCAGTGGATGGTGTCAGTAGAGCAGAAGACGGTGTCAGTAGAGCAGAGGACGGTGTCAGTAGAGCAGTGGACGGTGTCAGTAGAGCAGTGGACAGTGTCAGTAGAGCAGTAGATGGTGTCAGTAGAGCAGAGGATGGTGTCAGTAGAGCAGTGGATGGTGTCAGTAGAGCAGTGGAACCCAACCCCATCCAAACTGTTCACAGTGTTCAAGTGGCACTGTGCATTCTACAACCCTTTCAAGCACCTTTTAATTACAAAGACAAAAAAAATTAAAAACCATCCACAGTAACCCCATAAATAGAGACCTCCATTACAGCGAGACAAAAAAAACCCTTATCTTCCAGGAGCCGCTGCAATGATGTGTGTGTGTGAACCTGTTAGGGGGCAGAGGCTGTAATACCAGGCTTTCTCCTGCAAAAGCGTCCCTGGTTTCTAGGACACCAGTCCAGTGGCATTCAATTCACTATCTCTGGTGGCATTGGCACCGGCGGCTGGGTGGGAGAGAGAGAGTGCACAGACCGACAGTGCAGTGTGACCCACCTGCAGGACATTAGCGTGCTATTTGGGGGTAGCTGACAGAGGGGGGGGGAGCTGACAGAGGAGGGGAATTGTAGCTGACAAAGGGGGGGGGGGGGGGTGGCTGACAGAGGGGGTAGATGACAGAGGGGGGAAGCTGACAGAGGTGGGTAGCTGGCAGAGGAGGGGGGTAGCTGACAGAGGGGGGGGTATCTGACAGGGGGTGGTAGCTGACAGAGGAGGGGGAGGGTATCTGACAGAGGAGGGGGGTAGCTGACAGAGGAGGGGTGGCTGACAGAGGAGGGTGTAGCTGACAGCGGAGGGGGGTAGCTGACAGGGGGGTAACTGACAGAGGAGGGGGAGGGTAGCTGAGAGGCAGGGGTAGCTGACAGAGGAGGGGGGGTACCTGACCGAGGAGGGGGGTAGCTGACAGAGGAGGGGGGTAGCTGACAGAGGAGGGGGAGGGTAGCTGAGATGGGGGGGTAGCTGACGGAGGAGGGTAGCTGAGAGGGAGGGGTAGCTGACACAGGAGGGGGGGTAGCTGACAGAGGAGGAGGGTAGCTGACAGAGGAGGAGGAGGGTAGCTGACAGAAGAGGGGGGTAGCTGACAGAGGAGGGGGGTAGCTGACAGAGGAGGGGGGTAGCTGACAAAGAAGGGGGCTAGCCGACAGAGAAGGGTGGGTAGCTGACAGAGGAGGGGGGTAGCTGACAGAGGAGGGGGGTAGCTGACAGAGGAGGGGGGTAGCTGACAGGAGGGGGGTAGCTCACAGAGAAGGGAGAGGGTAGCTGGGAGGGGGTGGTAGCTGACAGATGAGGGGGGGTAGCTGACAGAGGAGGGGGGTAGCTGAGAGGGAGGTGTAGCTGACAGAGGAGGGGAGTAGCTGACAGAGGAGAGGAGTAACTGACAGAGGAGGGGGGGTAGCTGACAGAGGAGGGGGTAGCTGAAAGGAGGGGGGTAGCTGACAGAGAAGGGGGAGGGTAGCTGGCAGGGGGTGGTAGCTGACAGAGGAGGGGGTAGCTGACAGAGAAGGGGGTAGCTGAAAGGAGGGGGTAGCTGACAGAGAAGGGGGAGGGTAGCTGGCAGGAGGTGGTAGCTGACAGAGGAGGGGGGTAGCTGGCAGAGGAGGGGGAGGGTAGCTGAGAGGGAGGTGTAGCTGACAGAGGAGGGGGGTAGCTGACAGAGGAGGGGAGTAACTGACAGAGGAGGGGAGTAACTGACAGAGGAGGGGGGTAGCTGACAGAGGAGGGGGGTAGCTGACAGAGGAGGGGAGTAACTGACAGAGGAGGGGGGTAGCTGACAGAGGAGGGGGGTAGCTGACAGGAGGGGGTAGCTCACAGAGGAGGGGGAGGGTAGCTGAGAGGCAGGGGTAGCTGACAGAGGAGGGGGGGTACCTGACAGAGGAGGGGGAGGGTAGCTGAGATGGGGGGGTAGCTGACAGAGGAGGGTAGCTGAGAGGGAGGGGTAGCTGACACAGGAGGGGGGGTAGCTGACAGAGGAGGAGGGTAGCTGACAGAGGAGGAGGAGGGTAGCTGACAGAGGAGGGGGGTAGCTGACAGAGGAGGGGGGTAGCTGACAGAGGAGGGGGGTAGCTGACAAAGAAGGGGGCTAGCCGACAGAGAAGGGTGGGTAGCTGACAGAGGAGGGGGGTAGCTGACAGAGGAGGGGGGTAGCTGACAGAGGAGGGGGGTAGCTGACAGGAGGGGGGTAGCTCACAGAGAAGGGAGAGGGTAGCTGGGAGGGGGTGGTAGCTGACAGATGAGGGGGGGTAGCTGACAGAGGAGGGGGGTAGCTGAGAGGGAGGTGTAGCTGACAGAGGAGGGGAGTAGCTGACAGAGGAGAGGAGTAACTGACAGAGGAGGGGGGTAGCTGACAGAGGAGGGGGTAGCTGAAAGGAGGGGGGTAGCTGACAGAGAAGGGGGAGGGTAGCTGGCAGGGGGTGGTAGCTGACAGAGGAGGGGGGTAGCTGACAGAGGAGGGGGTAGCTGACAGAGAAGGGGGTAGCTGAAAGGAGGGGGGTAGCTGACAGAGAAGGGGGAGGGTAGCTGGCAGGAGGTGGTAGCTGACAGAGGAGGGGGGTAGCTGGCAGAGGAGGGGGAGGGTAGCTGAGAGGGAGGTGTAGCTGACAGAGGAGGGGGGTAGCTGACAGAGGGGGGGTAGCTGACAGAGGAGGGGAGTAACTGACAGAGGAGGGGGGTAGCTGACAGAGGAGGGGGGTAGCTGACAGAGGAGGGGGGTAGCTGACAAAGAAGGGGGCTAGCCGACAGAGAAGGGTGGGTAGCTGACAGAGGAGGGGGGTAGCTGACAGAGGAGGGGGGTAGCTGACAGAGGAGGGGGGTAGCTGACAGAGGAGGGGGGTAGCTGACAGGAGGGGGGTAGCTCACAGAGAAGGGAGAGGGTAGCTGGGAGGGGGTGGTAGCTGACAGATGAGGGGGGGTAGCTGACAGAGGAGGGGGGTAGCTGAGAGGGAGGTGTAGCTGACAGAGGAGGGGAGTAGCTGACAGAGGAGAGGAGTAACTGACAGAGGAGGGGGGTAGCTGACAGAGGAGGGGGTAGCTGAAAGGAGGGGGGTAGCTGAAAGGAGGGGGGTAGCTGACAGAGAAGGGGGAGGGTAGCTGGCAGGGGGTGGTAGCTGACAGAGGAGGGGGGTAGCTGACAGAGGAGGGGGTAGCTGACAGAGAAGGGGGTAGCTGAAAGGAGGGGGGTAGCTGACAGAGAAGGGGGAGGGTAGCTGGCAGGAGGTGGTAGCTGACAGAGGAGGGGGGTAGCTGGCAGAGGAGGGGGAGGGTAGCTGAGAGGGAGGTGTAGCTGACAGAGGAGGGGGGTAGCTGACAGAGGGGGGGGTAGCTGACAGAGGGGGGGTAGCTGACAGAGGAGGGGAGTAACTGACAGAGGAGGGGGGTAGCTGACAGAGGAGGGGGGTAGCTGACAGAGGAGGGGAGTAACTGACAGAGGAGGGGGGTAGCTGACAGAGGAGGGGGGTAGCTGACAGGAGGGGGTAGCTCACAGAGAAGGGGGAGGGTAGCTGGGAGGGGTTGGTAGCTGACAGAGGAGGGGGGGTAGCTGACAGAGGAGGGGGGTAGCTGACACAGGGGGAGGGTAGCAGAGAGGGAGGTGTAGCTGACAGAGGAGGGGGGTAGATGACAGAGGAGGGGGGTAGATGACAGAGGAGGGGGGGTAGCTAACAGAGGAGGGGGGTAGCTGACATAGGGGGGAGGGTAGCTGAGAGGGAGGTGTAGCTGACAGAGGAGGGGGGTAGCTGACACAGGGGGGAGGGTAGCTGAGAGGGAGGTGTAGCTGACAGAGGAGGGGGGTAGCTGACAGCGGAGGGGAGTAGCTGACAGAGGAGGGGAGTAACTGACAGAGGAGGGGGGGTAGCTGACAGAGGAGGGGGTAGCTGAAAGGAGGGGGGTAGCTGACAGAGAAGGGGGAGGGTAGCTGGCAGGGGGTGGTAGCTGACAGAGGAGGGGGGTAGCTGACAGAGGAGGGGAGTAACTGACAGAGGAGGGGGGGTAGCTGACAGAGGAGGGGGTAGCTGAAAGGAGGGGGGTAGCTGACAGAGAAGAGGGAGGGTAGCTGGCAGGGGGTGGTAGCTGACAGAGGAGGGGGGTAGCTGACAGAGGAGAGGGAGGGTAGCTGAGAGGGAGGTGTAGCTGACAGAGGAGGGGGTAGCTGACAGAGGGGGGGGGGTTGCTGACAGAGGAGGGGAGTAACTGACAGAGGAGGGGGGTAGCTGACAGAGGAGGGGGGTAGCTGACAGAGGAGGGGGGGTAGCTGACAGAGGAGGGGGGTAGCTGACAGAGGGGGGGGAGTAGCTGACAGAGGAAGGGAGTAACTGACAGAGGAGGGGGGTAGCTGACAGAGGAGGGGGGTAGCTGACAGAGGAGGGGGGTAGCTGACAGAGGATGGGGGTAGCTGACAGAGGAGAGGGGGTAGCTGACAGAGGAGGGGGTAGCTGACAGGAGGGGGTAGCTCACAGAGAAGGGGGAGGGTAGCTGGGAGGGGGTGGTAGCTGACAGAGGAGGGGGGGGGGTAGCTGACAGAGGAGGGGGGGGTAGCTGACACAGGGGGGAGGGTAGCTGAGAGGGAGGTGTAGCTGACAGAGGAGGGGGGTAGCTGACACAGGGGGGAGGGTAGCTGAGAGGGAGGTGTAGCTGAAAGAGGAGGGGGGTAGCTGACACAGGGGGGAGGGTAGCTGAGAGGGAGGTGTAGCTGACAGAGGAGGGGAGTAGCTGACAGAGGAGAGGGGTAACTGACAGAGGAGGGGGGTAGCTGACAGAGGAGGGGGAGGGTAGCTGAGAGGGAGGTGTAGCTGACAGAGGAGGGGGGTAGCTGACAGAGGAGGGAGGGGTAGCTGACACAGGGGGGAGGGTAGCTGAGAGGGAGGTGTAGCTGACAGAGGAGGGGGGTAGCTGACAGAGGAGGGGAGTAACTGACAGAGGAGGGGGGGTAGCTGACAGAGGAGGGGGTAGCTGAAAGGAGGGGGGTAGCTGACAGAGAAGGGGGAGGGTAGCTGGCAGGGGGTGGTAGCTGACAGAGGAGGGGGGTAGCTGACAGAGGAGGGGGGTAGCTGACAGAGGAGGGGGGTAGCTGACAGAGGAGGGGGGTAGCTGATAGAGGAGAGGGTAGCACACACAGTGCAAGCCAGGCAGGGAGGCGGGACTTCAGGCAGCTGCGATCACCCACAGTCCAGCCCCACCTCTACATGTGACAAGCTCCACCGGGCTAATCACAGACCCTCGTGTCCGCCGCCTGCCAGTGTTAATTTAGTTGACTAAAACATTTTAGTCGACTAAAACGACTAAAACATTTTAGTCGACTAAATGAATACTATTTTAGTCTACTAAAATACGACTAAAACTAAAACAATTGAGATGACTAAAATACGGCTAAAACTAAAATGCCATTTTAGTCAAAAGACTATGACTAAAACTAAATTGCAATTACTGAAATGTACTGGAGATTTTAGTTGACTAAATACGACTAAAACTAAAACAACTGCAGAAGACTATAATGGGACTAAAACTAAAATGCCATTTTAGCCCTAAGACTAAAATTAACACTGCCACCTGCACGTAACCCATTCAGCCAATCACAGGGCACCCACTGCCCATCGCTGAGCTGGGCTTCGGTGTAACATTAATGGCGGGCATGGGAATCACCACTCTAGATGTTGCGGCTGGGGCCACTGGTCACAGGATGTGAATGTGCCCGGGTTTCTGGCGGGTTGAAACCCGGGCACATGTGTCAAAACCCAGAATGTCCGGGTCAAAACCGGACAAGTGGCAACCCTAAGCGGGTCAGAGGAGGAGCCACTGCAGATCAGAGATGACAGTTATGTATATTATATATATAACGTTTGGGGGTTCTAAGTAATTTTCTAGCAAAAAATACGGATTTTAAGCAACAAATGTCAGAAATAGGCTTAGGCATGAATATCCAGAAAACCGCATTTCAAAAAAGATATAATTTGATTTTAATGAGGGAAATAAGTATTTGAACCCTTCGCAAAACATGACTTAGTACTTGGTGGCGCGGTTGTGCAACGCTGTACACTTTTTTTTCCCCCCACAAAGACGACGGACTAAGTCTGGGATGCCATTAAAGTTCATGTGCGTTTAAAGGCAAGCGTCCCAATACTTTTGGTAATATAGTGTATTCTTTAAAAAAAACACAGTGAGCTCTGTCGGAATATAAAAATTGTACATTTCGCTTTTTACTAAGCCATGTAATTACTTTGTTTTCAAACTCTTCAGGGAAGTAATTCACAACTCACTTTAATTATTTTTGGCAGGGCCGTGTTAACAAACAGTGTTCATGTTAACATATAGCAGAGGAAGTTCCCGGTACAAAACTCGGTAATAACTCTCCGGCCCAATCGCAGACCACGTGCGTCCACTGCAAATACTTTGTACCTTGGCGGGTGAAAATCTTAGTGTTCCCTCACATTGGAGGTCAGTGGGACAACATTACAGATGTGGTCAGTGGGAAGAATGTTCCTTACATTGGTGGTCAGTGGGAAGAATGTTCCTTACATTGGTGATCAGTGGGAAGAATGTTCCTTACATTGGTGATCAGTGGGAAGAATGTTCCTTACATTGGTGATCAGTGGGAAGAATGTTCCTTACATTGGTGATCAGTGAGAAGAATGTCCCTTACATTGGTGATCAGTGAGAAGAATGTTCCTTACATTGGTGATCAGTGAGAAGAATGTTCCTTACATTGGTGATCAGTGGGAAGAATGCTCCTTACATTGGTGATCAGTGAGAAGAATGTTCCTTACATTGGTGATCAGTGGGAAGAATGTTCCTTACATTGGTGATCAGTGGGAAGAATGTTCCTTACATTGGTGATCAGTGGGAAGAATGTCCCTTACATTGGTGATCAGTGAGAAGAATGTTCCTTACATTGGTGATCAGTGGGAAGAATGTTCCTTACATTGGTGATCAGTGGGAAGAATGTCCCTTACATTGGTGATCAGTGAGAAGAATGCTCCTTACATTGGTGATCAGTGGGAAGAATGTTCCTTACATTGGTGATCAGTGGGAAGAATGTCCCTTACATTGGTGGTCAGTGGGAAGAATGTTCCTTACATTGGTGATCAGTGAGAAGAATGTCCCTTACATTGGTGATCAGTGAGAAGAATGTTCCTTACATTGGTGATCAGTGAGAAGAATGCTCCTTACATTGGTGATCAGTGGGAAGAATGTTCCTTACATTGGTGATCAGTGAGAAGAATGCTCCTTACATTGGTGATCAGTGAGAAGAATGCTCCTTACATTGGTGATCAGTGGGAAGAATGTTCCTTACATTGGTGATCAGTGAGAAGAATGTTCCTTGCATTGGTGTTCAGGAGAAAGAATGCCCCTTAAATTGGAGGTCATTGGGAAGAATGCCTTTTAGATTGGTGGTTAATGAAAAGAATTTCCCTTACTTTGGTGGTCAGTGGAAAGATTGTCCCTTGCATTGGTGGTTATTGGGAAGAACGTACCTTACACTGGTGGTCTCTGGGAAGTTGCCCTTAGAAAGATGGTCAGTTGGAAGAATGCTCCTTGCATTGATGGTGAGTGGGAAAAATGCCTTTTACATTGGTAGTCAATCAGAAAAATGTCCTTTACATTGGAGGTCAGTGGGAAGAATGATTCTTACATTGGTGATCAGTGGGAAGAATGATTCTTACATTGGTGATCAGTGGGAAGAATGTTCCTTACATTGGTGGTCAGTGGGAAGAATGATCCTTACATTGGTGATCAGTGAGAAGAATTCTCCTTACATTGGTGGTCAGTGGGAAGAATGTTCCTTACATTGGTGGTTAGTGGGAAGGAGGAGGAGGACACACCCAAGGAGCTCTCTGAGAACCAGCCTTTTTTCAAGCCTGGGCCTTGCCTGCTAGCTTGGCCCAGGAACAATGCCTGATCCTGGGGGAGGCCCAGGGAGGGATCCCCCTGATGACACGGGGCCTAGTGAGGAGGAGGTGGAGGATCTGACTGTGGGTCCAGGCCCTGGTATGGATGCGAGTATCTTCAGACAGAAGATTGTTGATCGCTTTAGGCAAATTGGAAGGGCTGAAGAGAAACTTCAAGTTTTGAAAACTAACCATAAGAACTTTAAAGCCAAATACTTCCAGGCATGGAGTAGAAATCGCACAGCCATGAAGCCTGAGTTACAGGATTTGGAGGAAAAAGTAAAGCAGCAAACTTTATTGTTGGAAAAATTAAAAGCCAGAAGTGGAGCTTTTAAAGAAAAATTTGACAATGAGAAGAGATTTGCCAGCCAGTCGTCAGTAAGTTGCATGGATCAGCAGCCTCAGGTTATGGATGACCCGGGTCCATCTGCCTCTGCACCTCTCCCCCCATGTAAGGCCTTGGAATCGCCAGCGGCAACCAGCCAGGGGGTTGAGAGTGAGCATGGCACCCTGACCTTCATCCAGCAGATGGAGTCACCCCTGAGAGCAGACAAGGTTTCCATATCTGATGATCCATCAGAAATCCCTGAGGATGAGAGGAAAGATAAACCAGGGAATGAAGATGGACCTGCACCAAACACCCTGAACGTGGATGTTTCTACTCCTGCATTTGCTGAGACCAGTAGTTCCTCTACCAAGTTTTCTGCATGTGTTTCACACAGTATGGCTGACACCAGCAAAGAGATTGCCTCACCTGAGCCTCTCTGTGTTCCAGCAGAGCTGATTGATGCTGATGGGGGAGGGGATCAGCACATTGCACCATGTGCAGTGGAAGCCATGGAGGTGTCAGACCAGCCTGCTGAAAGTCCTGTCCTGATGGAAGAGAACAGGCCAGCTGAAGATTCCACCAGCACAGCAGTGGGAAAGGACACTGTTGGGAAGACTACAGGAACTGTGAATATACCAGCAAGTATTAAGAATGACAGTAATGATAAAACTATGAATGTGGTGGGTGGTGGTGAAGGGGTTAATACTGCTGGGAAAAATAAAAATGACATTGCTCTCCCTGCTCAGCAGAGGAAAGACTCAGCGATTGTGCAGACCAAATCTGTACAATCGATATCTGCCAGAAATGTGACAGACGGTTCAAAGCACACAAATGCTTCTTCTGCTGGGAGAAATGTGGGCAGTTATGCGTCCGTTCTGGGGAGTCGCACCAAGGAGGGTGGAGGGAATTTTAGTGGTCACAATTTGGGGGGGCTTGGTGGTGGGATGGTTGGTGGGTACAGGAGGAGGAATGTGGTTCAATTGAAGTGGGAGGGGGAGGGGACCCCACCAGTAAGGGGGAGGGTGGCTGAGTTGGTTCTGGAAATGGGGTTTAAAGCCTTGGATATCTTTGCTTTGATTTGCCCAGTGGGGAGTTATGAATTTGATTTGTCCTTTGTAAAGCCTGAGGGTTTGGATTTATTTTGGGAGCGATATAGGAGGTCCAAGGGCCTTCCGCAGTGGAGTGGTTTGGTGCCAAAGGTGATTTCCAGGCAGCCTCTGATAAAGTCGGTGACGATCCTGGTGCGTAACGAATCCATACCAGAGGCTGATTTGATAGTATGGCTACGCCGATATGGTGAGGTCCTCGCTCCACTGCGGAAGGTCCTTGATGAGCATGGGATATGGACAGGGGCCTGGACAGTCTCACTAAAATTGGGGGTGCTTGGAAATGTAGTTCAACACCTTCCCTGTTCAGCTTTTCTGGGGAGAGATAGGCTGACTATTTTTTACCAGGGTCAGCCTAAAGTCTGTAACAAATGTGGAGACAAAGGCCATTTTGCATCTACTTGTACCCGTAAGAAATGCTCACTGTGCCAGGATCTGGACCATTTGGCTAAGGATTGTACTGAAATTCGGTGCAATTTGTGCCAAAAGCTGGGTCATCCTTATAGTCAGTGCCCGGAGGCATTACATAACTTGCCAGGATTGGAGGCTGAGTTGCAGAGACTTGATAAGGAGGATGAGGCCGCTAAAACTGTTATTGCCCCTCCTGTTTCTGTTATATCTGTTCCAGATTCTGTTTCCCCTAGTAATGTGGTCCCTGAGTCTGTCCCTCCTGTGTCTGTTACATCTGTTGTTTCGGATTCTGTTTCACCTAGTAATGTGGTCCCTGAGTCTGTCCCCCATGTGGTGGTCCCTAATCCTACTGTACGTAGATCCTCCAGACTGGCAGAAGCTGCTGGGGGGGCAGGTTTGGCGGATCTTCCCACTCGGCCTCCAGTCCCTGTCCCTCAGCGGCACAAACGTGGTCAGGGGAATGTGGGGGTGCTGGATGGGGGTGGGGCTGATAGAAGGGTGTCCATATCCTATGTCTCACCCTCTGTTGAGGGGGATTCGGATGATGAGGGGTGGGAGAAGTTTAGGAGGAAGAAAAAGAAGAAGAGGAAGACAAGTAAAGTGGTCATTTCTTCCTCAGGGTCGGACCCAGGAGGGGTTTCTCTTGGTAATACCTTTTCAGTTTTGTCAGGTGATGATATGTCTGATATATCTTTCTCTTTATCATCCATGGATGAGGGGGAGTCACGTAGTCTGAAGAGAGCTGTTTCTGGTGATGAGAGTGTGGCAAAGGTTAAGAAACGACTACCCCAATCATCCTGATGGCAGTTCCCACTCCGATAAAGGTGGCGACCATTAATGTCGCCAGCATTAAATCTGCAAGAGCTCGTGATATTGCCTTATTTTTGCTCAGCGAGTTTGATGCCGAGATTTTATTTTTGCAAAAGACCTGGCTCAATACTTTGGCCGATGTCCATCTAGCAAAAAGGGAGTGGAGATGCGGTCCCTCCTTTTGGTCTCTTGCGGCTGAGCCCTGCAGCGGAGTTGCGGTCCTTTTTAAAACCGATATGGTAACATGCCGGCGGGTAATTGAGGTAGAAATGGGGAGATGCATGGTCTTGGACGTCTCTGTTGGGGGGCAGGACCTGCGCCTGATCAATATCTATGGACCGCAGTCAAAATGGGGCAAGAAATGCCTCCTCACAGAGATCAAGCCCTTCCTTTTTACGTCCCAGCAGGTTGTCTTTGGAGGTGATTTTAACACCATAATTAGGCCTGAAGACAGGAGAGGCTCCATAGACAGGCTGGGTTATGATAGCGTTTTTCTTAGAGATATGGTGAGACAAGCAGGCCTGGTAGATGTGCATATTAAGCACTGCCCTGGCAGCACGGGATTCACATTTCAGAGAGGGAATAGTCAGAGTAGGATAGATAGGTTTTTTTTAAAGGAGAACTCTGCTTTCTCGGCTCCTGAGTTGAGGGCGGTGGAGTTCTCTGACCACTGTATGCTGTCTGTGACTCTGAATGCCTCGGACACTCCACCCAGGGGAAGGGGTACCTGGAAACTGAATTCGGCTCTCCTGGAAGATGTAGAGGTAAGACAATCCTTTGAGGATTTTTTTCAGGCACAGGTTTCTATTCTGGACTTTTGCAGCAGTAAGTCAGAGTGGTGGGAGCTTGTGAAACAAAGGACAATTGGACTTTTCAAGGCCATAAGTAAGAAGAAGCAGCTTGGTATGTACATTGCCTACCAGCATTTGCGGAGGAAGCTTGATCGTCTTGTCTCGTATAGAGGAGATCCAGGGGAGATCTCTGAGGTGAAGTTTCTTCTTAGGAAGTGTCAATACGACCGGCATGCCTCCTTGGTTCTGGAGAGGGATTATGGAAAATATCACTCGCCTGATCCTTACCAGAACTGTAAGCAAGGCATAGCAGTTAAGACGGTCATAGGCCTGAGGGATAGTACGGGTTCCCTGGTGAAGTCCAGATCAGGGATCCTGGAGATCTTCAGGTCATATTATGCAGACCTTCTGGGAAGAAAGGACCTTTGTCAGGACAGGATGGAAAGCTTTCTGGATTCTACTCCAGGATTGGGAAATGGTACATTGCCTTTGATGGATTTGACAGAACCAATTTCAGTGGATGAGGTAGTTCATGCTATAGAGAAGCTGGCTACCAAAAAATCGCCTGGGCCAGATGGGTTGACAGCTGAATTCTACAAGTGTTTTAAGTCCATTCTGGCTCCCTTTTTAGCAGAGGTTTATAACAGCTGTCTAGAAGAGGGTTCGCTCCCTCCCTCCATGAGGCAATCCGCTGTGATTCTTCTGTCAAAAGGTAAAGACCCCTCAATGATTGAGAACTGGCGCCCCATCAGTCTTCTTAATGTTGATAGAAAGATCCTGGCGAAGATTCTTTTTTGGCGCTTGTCGTCAGTAGCAGGCGATTTGTTGTCCAGTCATCAGCACTGCTCGGTCCAAGGTAGAAGTACCTTTTCAGCGGTTTTAGCTGTCCGGGAGGCTTTGGAACGATGCAGGGCTGCTGGATGGAGAAAGTACTTGCTGGCATTGGATCAGGCGAAGGCTTTTGATAGAGTCAATCACGAGTACCTGTATTTGCTACTTGGTAGATACGGCCTGCAGGGGAGGTTTATAGATTGGCTGAAGACATTATATAGAGGGGCTGAGAGCTTCCCACTGGTTAATGGTTGGGTTGGACGGCCTTTTGAGGTTGGCTCTGGTGTGCGCCAGGGATGTCCTCTGAGCCCCCTGTTATATGTATTCGCAATCGACCCCTTCATAAGAAGGCTAGAGAGTGGATCTTTGTGCGGGGTGCCTTTGGGCATTGCTGGTGTGCCGCCTCTGAAGGTCGTGGCCTATGCCGATGATGTGTCTGTTATTGTCTCTGGGACAGAGGAGGCGCAGGAGGTGGTCTCTATGATAGAGCAGTACACGGAGGCTTCTGGTTCTAAAGTCAACCATGAAAAGAGTGAAGTTTTCTGGATGGGTGAGGAGGGTGAAAGCTTCGAACTTCCGGATGCCTTCCCAGAGCCCCAGCAGGAAATTAAAGTGTTGGGCATCAAATTTGGTCCTGGTGACTATGGTCATCGAAATTGGGAAAGCAGGTTGAAGTGTGCCAATGCCAAAGTAGCAAGCTGGAAGAAATGGAAGCTTTCCTTAAGGGAGAGGGTTGACTTGATCAAAACGTACCTGGTCCCAATCTTTTTGTATGTCAGCTTCGTCTGTATCTTGCCAGCATCTCTCTATGCAAGGGTGTACAGCTGTTTTTTCCAACTGTTATGGGGAAGTAGGCTGAACCTGATCAAACGCAATGTAACTTACCTGTCTAGGCGGGAGGGTGGCCTAGGAATGGTCAACCCAATAGTTTTCTTTTCTCTGCTCTTTTTAAAGTACAATCTTGGTAACATGCTAGCAGAGAACCCGCCGGGATGGGTGGGCATTTTTCAGTCTTGTTTTAGGCCTTTTCTGCGATGCTGGGAAGATGGCGGGCCAGTGAAAAGTCTGAGAGTCCAACATGGCAAGCTCCCGGCTTATGTTGCCCCGTGTCTGAAAATACTTCGGCAGTGGCAGGTGACAGTGGAGGATATCAAGTCCCTCCCCAGGAAGCTTCTGGAGAAGAGGATTTTGAGCTCTGCTTTTAGTGTGTCACTGGCCTTAAGGGATTGCCCAGGCTCTGTAATGAGGGAGGGGTTGCGTTTAATCAATTTAGAAAGAATCCCCTTGAAATTTAGGGATCAAGCCTGGCTCGCTTTCCATGGAAGGCTCTATGTCAGAGGGAACTTGAAGCATCGCCCTGTGGATGATCGGGATTGTCCTAGAGCGGAGTGTGTTGGTAAAGTGGAGTCTATGGACCACTTTTTGCTGCAGTGTCCCTTTAACATAGAGGTGTATAAAAGGGTGGGGAGGGCTCTAGGCATCCCCTTTTTCTATCGCATGAGTTATGCGGAGTGGTTGTAACTGTTTCACCTAGTAATGTGGTCCCTGAGTCTGTCCCCCATGTGGTGGTCCCTAATCCTGCTGTACGCAGATCCTCCAGACTGGCAGAAGCTGCTGGGGGGGCAGGTTTGGCAGATCTTCCCTCTCGGCCTCCGGTCCCTGTCCCTCAGCGGCACAAACGTGGTCAGGGGAATGTGGGGGTGCTGGATGGGGGAGGGGTTGAGGGAAAGGTGTCCATATCCCATGTCTCACCCTCTGTTGAGGGGGATTCGGATGATGAGGGGTGGGAGAAGTTTAGGAGGAAGAAAAAGAAGAAGAGGAAGACAAGTAAAGTGGTCATTTCTTCCTCAGGGTCGGACCCAGGAGGGGTTCCTCTTGGTAATACCTTTTCAGTGTTGTCGGGTGATGAGATGTCTGATCTATCTTTCTCTTTATCATCCATGGATGAGGGGGAGTCACGTAGTCTGAAGAGAGCTGTTTCGGGTGATGAGTGTGTGGCAAAGGTTAAGAAACGACTACTCCAATCATCCTGATGGCAGTTCCCACTCCGATAAAGGTGGCGACCATTAATGTCGCCAGCATTAAATCTGCAAGAGCTCGTGATATTGCCTTATTTTTGCTCAGCGAGTTTGATGCCGAGATTTTATTTTTGCAAGAGACCTGGCTCAATACTTTGGCCGATGTCCATCTAGCAAAAAGGGAGTGGAGATGCGGTCCCTCCTTTTGGTCTCTTGCGGCTGAGCCCTGCAGCGGAGTTGCGGTCCTTTTTAAAACCGATATGGTAACGTGCCGGCGGGTAATTGAGGTAGAAATGGGGAGATGCATGGTCTTGGACGTCTCTGTTAGGGGGCAGGACCTGCGCCTAATCAATATCTATGGACCGCAGTCAAAATGGGGCAGGAAATGCCTCCTCACAGAGATCAAGCCCTTCCTTTTTACGTCCCAGCAGGTTGTCTTTGGAGGTGATTTTAACACCATAATTAGGCCTGAAGACAGGAGAGGCTCCATAGACAGGCTGGGTTATGATAGCGTTTTTCTTAGAGATATGGTGAGACAAGCAGGCCTGGTAGATGTGCATATTAAGCACTGCCCTGGCAGCACGGGATTCACATTTCAGAGAGGGAATAGTCAGAGTAGGATAGATAGGTTTTTTTTAAAGGAGAACTCTGCTTTCTCGGCTCCTGAGTTGAGGGCGGTGGAGTTCTCTGACCACTGTATGCTGTCTGTGACTCTGAATGCCTCGGACACTCCACCCAGGGGAAGGGGTACCTGGAAACTGAATTCGGCTTTCCTGGAAGATGTAGAGGTAAGACAATCCTTTGAGGATTTTTTTCAGGCACAGGTTTCTATTCTGGACTTTTGCAGCAGTAAGTCAGAGTGGTGGGAGCTTGTGAAACAAAGGGCAATTGGACTTTTCAAGGCCATAAGTAAGAAGAAGCAGCTTGGTATGTACATTGCCTACCAGCATTTGCGGAGGAAGCTTGATCGTCTTGTCTCGTATAGAGGAGATCCAGGGGAGATCTCTGAGGTGAAGTTTCTTCTTAGGAAGTGTCAATATGACCGGCATGCCTCCTTGGTTCTGGAGAGGGATTATGGAAAATATCACTCGCCTGATCCTTACCAGAACTGTAAGCAAGGCATAGCAGTTAAGACGGTCATAGGCCTGAGGGATAGTACGGGTTCCCTGGTGAAGTCCAGATCAGGGATCCTGGAGATCTTCAGGTCATATTACGCAGACCTTCTGGGAAGAAAGGACCTTTGTCGGGACAGGATGGAAAGCTTTCTGGATTCTACTCCAGGATTGGGAAATGGTACGTTGCCTTTGATGGATTTGACAGAACCAATTTCAGTGGATGAGGTAGTTAATGCTATAGAGAAGCTGGCTACCAAAAAATCGCCTGGGCCAGATGGGTTGACAGCTGAATTCTACAAGTGTTTTAAGTCCATTCTGGCTCCCTTTTTAGCAGAGGTTTATAACAGCTGTCTAGAAGAGGGTTCGCTCCCTCCCTCCATGAGGCAATCCGCTGTGATTCTTCTGTCAAAAGGTAAGGACCCCTCAATGATTGAGAACTGGCGCCCCATCAGTCTTCTCAATGTTGATAGAAAGATCCTGGCGAAGATTCTTTTTTGGCGCTTGTCGTCAGTAGCAGGCGATTTGTTGTCCAGTCATCAGCACTGCTCAGTCCAAGGTAGAAGTACCTTTTCAGCGGTTTTAGCTGTCCGGGAGGCTTTGGAACGATGCAGGGCTGCTGGATGGAGAAAGTACTTGCTGGCATTGGATCAGGCGAAGGCTTTTGATAGAGTCAATCACGAGTACCTGTATTTGCTACTTGGTAGATACGGCCTGCAGGGGAGGTTTATAGATTGGCTGAAGACATTATATAGAGGGGCTGAGAGCTTCCCACTGGTTAATGGTTGGGTTGGACGGCCTTTTGAGGTTGGCTCTGGTGTGCGCCAGGGATGTCCTCTGAGCCCCCTGTTATATGTATTCGCAATCGACCCCTTCATAAGAAGGCTAGAGAGTGGATCTTTGTGCGGGGTGCCTTTGGGCATTGCTGGTGTGCCGCCTCTGAAGGTCGTGGCCTATGCCGATGATGTGTCTGTTATTGTCTCTGGGACAGAGGAGGCGCAGGAGGTGGTCTCTATGATAGAGCAGTACACGGAGGCTTCTGGTTCTAAAGTCAACCATGAAAAGAGTGAAGTTTTCTGGATGGGTGAGGAGGGTGAAAGCTTCGAACTTCCGGATGCCTTCCCAGAGCCCCAGCAGGAAATTAAAGTGTTGGGCATCAAATTTGGTCCTGGTGACTATGGTCATCGAAATTGGGAAAGCAGGTTGGTGTGTGCCAATGCCAAAGTAGCAAGCTGGAAGAAATGGAAGCTTTCCTTGAGGGAGAGGGTTGACTTGATCAAAACGTACCTGGTCCCAATCTTTTTATATGTCAGCTTCGTCTGTATCTTGCCAGCATCTCTCTATGCAAGGGTGTACAGCTGTTTTTTCCAACTGTTATGGGGAAGTAGGCTGAACCTGATCAAACGCAATGTAACTTACCTGTCTAGGCGGGAGGGTGGCCTAGGAATGGTCAACCCAATAGTTTTCTTTTCTCTGCTCTTTTTAAAGTACAATCTTGGTAACATGCTAGCAGAGAACCCGCCGGGATGGGTGGGCATTTTTCAATCTTGTTTTAGGCCTTTTCTGCGATGCTGGGAAGATGGTGGGCCAGTGAAAAGTCTGAGAGTCCGACATGGCAAGCTCCCGGCTTATGTTGCCCCGTGTCTGAAAATACTTCGGCAGTGGCAGGTGACAGTGGAGGATATCAAGTCCCTCCCCAGGAAGCTTCTGGAGAAGAGGATTTTGAGCTCTGCTTTCAGTGTGTCACTGGCCTTAAGGGATTGCCCAGGCTCTGTAATGAGGGAGGGGTTGCGTTTAATCAATTTAGATAGATTTCCCTTGAAGTTTAGGGATCAAGCCTGGCTCGCTTTCCATGGAAGGCTCTATGTCAGAGGGAACTTGAAGCATCGCCCTGTGGATGATCGGGATTGTCCTAGAGCGGAGTGTGTTGGTAAAGTGGAGTCTATGGACCACTTTTTGCTGCAATGTCCCTTTTAACATAGAGGTGTATAAAAGGGTGGGGAGGGCTCTAGGCATCCCCTTTTTCCATCGCATGAGTTATGCGGAGTGGGTGTACGGGGCATTCCCGACTTGCTGGGATTTTGATTTGGATACACTGTTTTTAGTTAGTATAGTTGTCCGTTACTTCACATGGAATGCACGGTGCCAGATTACCCTGCGGAAAAAAGTCCTCTCTGTTGAGGTGGTGGTGCACGATACTCTGGGTGAGGTTGGGAAAATTCGGGGTCTTGAGAGGGGCAGGGAGCCTCGGGCGGTCTGGAAAAGGGCGTGGAGGAATATCAGACCTGCCTTTGGTGAACTGCCCATCTCTGGGTGAGGTGCTCTTTTCTTTTTCTATTTCTTTCACTCCCTTAGTTTTTGTTGGTTAGTAGCTTCTTTTTGAAGAAGGGCTGCATGCATAATGGGTGCGGGTTTGTTTCTTGACCTCAGTTTGGATGTCTGGTGTATTGGTGTGAGTTGTAGTGAGATTATCCCCAATAATGACATGTTCATGATGAGTTTTGTTTTTGCTGTAAAGTCATTATTTGTTTGAGAGCAGATTTGCTATATTTATTTTCATTTATGTAAATATGTATATTTATGTATATTATATATAGTGATTTTATGCTTATTGATTGCAAGACTTTTAATAAAGAAAAATTGGGAAAAAATGTCCCTTACATTGGAGGTCAGTGGGAAGAATGATTCTTACATTGGTGATCAGTGGGAAGAATGATTCTTACATTAGTGGTCAGTGGGAAGAATGTTCCTTACATTGGTGGTCAGTGGAAAGAATGTCCCTTACATTGGTGGTCAGTGGGAAGAATGATTCTTACATTGGAGGTCAGTGGGAAGAATGATTCTTACATTGGAGGTCAGTGGGAAGAATGATTCTTACATTAGTGGTCAGTGGGAAGAATGTTCCTTACATTGGTGGTCAGTGGGAAGAATGTCCCTTACATTGGTGGTCAGTGGGAAGAATGATTCTTACATTGGTGGTCAGTGGGAAGAATGATTCTTACGTTAGTGGTCAGTGGGAAGAATGTTCCTTACATTGGTGGTCAGTGGGAAGAATGCTCCTCATATTAGTGGCCAGCCAGAAGAATGCCACCCTTACAGATAGCTACAAAGTTATTTGGCATTAGTGGTTACTTATCTGAGAGGCACAAAATGCCCACTGCCCAAGGAACCCGTACTAGCCTCTGAAGGAACCTTAGGGTTTCACGTAACCTTGGTATAGAAAGACGGACATACACAGTGTTTGTTTGTCGGGATTTGCACACTGCTAGAAAACCAACTATCTCGATTTATGCAAAGGGTGATGACCCTGTCAAAGATTTCTCTAGCAATTACCATCTTGACAAATAAATATGGCAATTCCTGTCTCAGATTCACAAGACATTCCGGGGCAGGAAATGAAATCCCATCATGCACACACAGGACAGAAGATATATATATATATTAATTCAATTAATTCAAAATTATTATTATTTATGTGGGTGTTTTTTTCTTTTTTTTTTTGCATGGGATATCATGTTACGGTGCAGAAAGATAAAAGGCTTCTCTTATTTTTCTGAGGACACTTTATCCCAATGTGTAATCCATTCTCTGTGTTTTCATAAGCTTTGGATAAGAAGTTCAACACAAACCTGCAAAAGACCAACAGTGTCCTCCAGTGGTCGGTGTGCCACAGTGCAGTGGTCGAGAAAAAAAATCGAAATCTTGCTTTATGATACAAATTGATGATAAAATGGCCTAAATGAGCAGTTGCCGCACACAGTTAGATCTAATCTGATCATTAAAAATATAATGCCTGTATACAAAACATACATCAGCGTGCCCTAATACGCCATAAATACCTCAACACTTGCAAATTAGCAATTTAGCCCAGACACACCTTCTATATGTATGGGATGATGAGACTTTTTTTCTATTATTGATGTGAACATCTTGGCTGTGATCTTGTCCCCTGTCTAGCCTGATGCTTCTGCTACACATAAAGCCCATTGCATCTCCAGGAAGCCTCCCAGACCGGCATAAAGCATTCAAAGTGCGTATTTCTAGGGTGTCGCTGGTGGAGACTGCAGCAGCTCATGGTGATGGCAACTTGATGACCACACATTGAACTTCCAAGAGTTAGATACATTCTATCAATTCCAAGGATCCCCCATACTTCCCGGGGGATCAGCCTTGCCCTATCAGCAATCACTTCCTACCTTCTCATGAACCCCTTAAGGCTGAGCGTACCCCACACAATCTGGTTGTACAATTTCCTTTAAACTTACCAAAGTTAGGAAACACCTAAACTACCCATTCAATTTGTTTGGAGTCGAACAGGTCCTTGCACTGACACCAACAATGGGGCATTATTCCTCCCACTGACACCAATGATGGGGCACTATTCCTCCCACTGATACCAAAGATGGGGGCACTATCCCTCCCACCGACACCAATGATGGGGCACTATTCTTCCCACTGACACCAATGATGGGGCACTATTCCTCCCACTGACACCAACAATGGGGCACTATCCCTCCCACCGACACCAATGATGGGGGCATAGTTCCTCCAACTGACATCTACAATGGGGCACCAACAATGGGGCATTATTCCCCCTACTGACACCAATGATGGAGCACTATTCCTCTCACTGACACCAATGATGGGGCACTATTCCTCCCACTGACACCAATGATGGGGCACTACTTCTCCCACTAACATCAATGATGGGACACTATTCCTCCCACTAACACCAATGATGGGATACTATTCCTTCCTTCCATCAAGAACCAACAATGGGGCACTATTCCTCCTACTGACACCAATAATAGGGCACTATTCCTCCCACTAACACCAATGATGGGGCACTATTCCTCTCACTGACACCAATGATGGAGCACTATTACTCCCACTGACACCAATGATGGGACACCATTCCTCCCACTGATACCAATAATAGGGCACTATTCCTTCCACTGATACCAATGATGGGACACTATTCCTTCCACTGACACCAATGATGGGGCACTATTCCTCTCACTGACACCAATGATGGGGCACTATTCCTCCCACTGACACCAATGATGGGGCACTACTTCTCCCACTAACATCAATGATGGGACACTATTCCTCCCACTAACACCAATGATGGGATACTATTCCTTCCATCAAGAACCAACAATGGGGCACTATTCCTCCTACTGACACCAATAATAGGGCACTATTCCTCCCACTAACACCAATGATGGGGCACTATTCCTCTCACTGACACCAATGATGGGGCACTATTACTCCCACTGACACCAATGATGGGACACCATTCCTCCCACTGATACCAATAATAGGGCACTATTCCTTCCACTGATACCAATGATGGGACACTATTCCTCCCACTGACACCAATGATGGGGCACTATTCCTTCCACTGATACCAATGATGGGGCACTATTCCTCCCACCGACACCAACAATTGGGCACTGATCCTCCCACTAGCACCAATGATGGGGCACTATTCCTCCCACTGATACCAATAATAGGGCACTATTCCTCCCACTGATACCAATGATGGGACACTATTCCTCCCACTGACACCAATGATGGGGCACTATTCCTCCCACTGATACCAATGATGAGCACATTCCTTCCACTAACAACCCATTCAATTTGTTTGGAGTCGAGCAGGTCCCTGCGCTTTCTAAAGACATTTGTATTATCAGATTGTATAGCGTATGGTCACCTTTACACAACATGCTCAGCACCTGGACGCATCCATGACCATAAAATCAACTCCACTCGAATGCTGCAGAATGCAAACTTCACCCCATGACAGTTACATAGTTAATCTGGCTGAAAAAAGACGCAAATCCATCCAGTTCAACCAACAATCATAGGACAGCCTGCAGGTTCTGATGCTAATATTGGGGGGGGGGGGGGGGAGCTGCTGCTATAGATGCATAATATCAATCATTACATTGTATCACATTGTATCAGATTGTATCACATTGGTAATCAGAGATGGTTTGCAGGTTGCACTATAGACACCCATCTAAAGCAATAGCAATGAATCAGAGTGTGCAGGGACTGTAGCCAGCTACCCTGCAATCTGCAGAGCACAGGCTTGCCATTAAATGCCTTCTACCTACACAGTGCAGGAAACAAACAGCTGTAATATGCAGCCAGAGCAGCAATCATCATTCCACAGATCCCACCTAGACAGACAAGTGTCAGAGCCCCCCCCCCCCCATAGGTGTCTGTGCAACACACCCAACTGCCCCCATCACTTACAGTTTGCAGCTGTTGATCCCAGGGGCCACACAGCAGACAGCACACACAGAAAAGCTCCCAACAAGCTGGCATTAGGATCCATTGTTATATTTTATTTCTCTTTTTTGTTTCTCTCCTCCAGCAGAATTTGCTCAGGTAGAGGAGGCAATGTGTGAGGATGTTATCCCAGATCTCTGTGCCTGATCACACAATCCTCAGCTCTCAGCACCATCCAGATAATCCAGGCTGGGCTGCAGACTTCCTCTGCACAAACTCCTGCAAGAGAACCATCCACAAGGCAGCCAGAGAGGAGAAGAGAGGAGACTCAGGAGAGGAGAAGAGAGGAGAAGAGACTCAAGAGAGGAGAGGAGAGGAGAGCAGAAGCAGCTTCCTGCGCTGGAGGAAGATTCAGCACTGAGATGGTGGACAGCTCCTTATAGGCGAGCAATGGAGCTCCCCACCCACAGCCTGGAGCAGATACACCCACTGTACATGGGAGCAGGAGCTGAACACTGTACATGGGAGCAGGAGCTGCACACTGTACATGGGAGCAGGAGCTGCACACTGTACATGAGAGCAGGAGCTGAGCACTGTACATGAGAGCAGGAGCTGAGCACTGTACATGGGAGCAGGAGCTGCACACTGTACATGGGAGCAGGAGCTGAACACTGTACATGGGAGCAGGAGCTGAACACTGTACATGAGAGCAGGAGCTGAAAACTGTACATGAGAGCAGGAGCTGAAAACTGTACATGGGAGCAGGAGCTGAACACTGTACATGAGAGCAGGAGCTGCACACTGTACATGGGAGCAGGAGCTGAACACTGTACATGAGAGCAGGAGCTGAACACTGTACATGAGAGCAGGAGCTGAACACTGTACATGGGAGCAGGAGCTGAACACTGTACATGGGAGCAGGAGCTGAACACTGTACATGGGAGCAGGAGCTGAACACTGTACATGGGAGCAGGAGCTGAACACTGTACATGGGAGCAGGAGCTGAAAACTGTACATGGGAGCAGGAGCTGAAAACTGTACATGGGAGCAGGAGCTGAACACTGTACATGGGAGCAGGAGCTGAACACTGTACATGGGAGCAGGAGCTGAACACTGTACATGGGAGCAGGAGCTGAACACTGTACATGAGAGCAGGAGCTGAACACTGTACATGGGAGCAGGAGCCTAACACTGTACATGGGAGCAGATACACCCACTGTACATGGGAGCAGGAGCTGAACACTGTACATGGGAGCAGGAGCTGCACACTGTACATGGGAGCAGGAGCTGAACACTGTACATGGGAGCAGGAGCTGCACACTGTACATGGGAGCAGGAGCTGCACACTGTACATGAGAGCAGGAGCTGAGCACTGTACATGAGAGCAGGAGCTGAGCACTGTACATGGGAGCAGGAGCTGCACACTGTACATGGGAGCAGGAGCTGAACACTGTACATGGGAGCAGGAGCTGAACACTGTACATGAGAGCAGGAGCTGAAAACTGTACATGAGAGCAGGAGCTGAAAACTGTACATGGGAGCAGGAGCTGAACACTGTACATGAGAGCAGGAGCTGCACACTGTACATGGGAGCAGGAGCTGAACACTGTACATGAGAGCAGGAGCTGAACACTGTACATGGGAGCAGGAGCTGAACACTGTACATGGGAGCAGGAGCTGAACACTGTACATGGGAGCAGGAGCTGAACACTGTACATGGGAGCAGGAGCTGAACACTGTACATGGGAGCAGGAGCTGAAAACTGTACATGGGAGCAGGAGCTGAAAACTGTACATGGGAGCAGGAGCTGAACACTGTACATGGGAGCAGGAGCTGAACACTGTACATGGGAGCAGGAGCTGAACACTGTACATGGGAGCAGGAGCTGAACACTGTACATGAGAGCAGGAGCTGAACACTGTACATGGGAGCAGGAGCCTAACACTGTACATGGGAGCAGATACACCCACTGTACATGGGAGCAGGAGCTGAACACTGTACATGGGAGCAGGAGCTGCACACTGTACATGGGAGCAGGAGCTGCACACTGTACATGGGAGCAGGAGCTGCACACTGTACATGGGAGCAGGAGCTGAACACTGTACATGAGAGCAGGAGCTGAACACTGTACATGGGAGCAGGAGCTGCACACTGTACATGGGAGCAGGAGCTGCACACTGTACATGGGAGCAGGAGCTGAACACTGTACATGAGAGCAGGAGCTGAACACTGTACATGGGAGCAGGAGCCTAACACTGTACATGGGAGCAGATACACCCACTGTACATGGGAGCAGGAGCTGAACACTGTACATGGGAGCAGGAGCTGAATACTGTACATGGGAGCAGGAGCTGAACACTGTACATGGGAGCAGGAGCTGAACACTGTACATGGGATCAGGAGCTGAACACTGTACATGGGAGCAGGAGCTAAACACTGTACATGGGAGCAGGAGCTGCACACTGTACATGGGAGCAGGAGCTGAACACTGTACATGGGAGCAGGAGCCTAACACTGTACATGGGAGCAGATACACCAACTGTACATGGGAGCAGGAGCTGAACACTGTACATGGGAGCAGGAGCTGAACACTGTACATGGGAGCAGGAGCTGAACACTGTACATGAGAGCAGGAGCTGAACACTGTACATGGGAGCAGGAGCTGGACACTGTACATGGGAGCAGGAGCTGAACACTGTACATGGGAGCAGGAGCTGAACACTGTACATGGGAGCAGGAGCTGAACACTGTACATGGGAGCAGGAGCTGCACACTGTACATGGGAGCAGGAGCTGCACACTGTACATGGGAGCAGGAGCTGCACACTGTACATGCGAGCAGGAGCTGAACACTGTACATGGGAGCAGATACACCCACTGTACATGGGAGCAGGAGCTGAACACTGTACATGGGAGCAGGAGCTGAACACTGTACATGGGAGCAGGAGCTGAACACTGTACATGGGAGCAGGAGCTGAACACTGTACATGGGAGCAGGAGCTGAACACTGTACATGAGAGCAGGAGCTGAACACTGTACATGGGAGCAGGAGCTGGGCACTGTACATGGGAGCAGGAGCTGAACACTGTACATGGGAGCAGGAGCTGAACACTGTACATGGGAGCAGGAGCTGAACACTGTACATGGGAGCAGGAGCTGCACACTGTACATGGGAGCAGGAGCTGAACACTGTACATGAGAGCAGGAGCTGAACACTGTACATGGGAGCAGGAGCTGAACACTGTACATGGGAGCAGGAGCTGAACACTGTACATGGGAGCAGGAGCTGCACACTGTACATGGGAGCAGGAGCTGAACACTGTAAATGAGAGCAGGAGCTGAACACTGTACATGGGAGCAGGAGCTGAACACTGTACATGGGAGCAGGAGCTGAACACTGTACATGGGAGCAGGAGCTGAACACTGTACATGGGAGCAGGAGCTGAACACTGTACATGGGAGCAGATACACCCACTGTACATGGGGGCAGGAGCTGAACACTGTACATGGGAGCAGGAGCTGAACACTGTACATGGGAGCAGGAGCTGAACACTGTACATGAGAGCAGGAGCTGAACACTGTACATGAGAGCAGGAGCTGAACACTGTACATGGGAGCAGGAGCTGAACACTGTACATGGGATACTGAGAGCAGGAGCTGAACACTGTATATGGGAGCAGGAGCTGAACACTGTATATGGGAGCAGGAGCTGAACACTGTACATGGGAGCAGGAGCTAAACACTGTACATGCGAGCAGGAGCTGAACACTGTACATGGGAGCAGATACACCCACTGTACATGGGAGCAGGAGCTGAACACTGTACATGGGAGCAGGAGCTGAACACTGTACATGAGAGCAGGATCTGAACACTGTACATGGGAGCAGGAGCTGCACACTGTACATGGGAGCAGGATCTGAACACTGTACATGGGAGCAGGAGCTGAACACTGTACATGGGGGCAGGAGCTGAACACTGTACATGGGATCAGGAGCTGCACACTGTACATGGGAGCAGGAGCTGAACACTGTACGTGGGAGCAGGAGCTGAACACTGTACGTGGGAGCAGGAGCTGAACACTGTACATGGTAGCAGGAGCTGCACACTGTGCATGGGAGCAGGAGCTGAACACTGTACATGGGAGCAGGAGCTGAACACTGTACATGGGAGCAGGAGCTGCACACTGTGCATGGGAGCAGGAGCTGCACACTGTACATGGGAGCAGAAGCTGAACACTGTACATAGGAGCAGGAGCTGCACACTGTACATGGGAGCAGAAGCTGCACACTGTACATGGGAGCAGGAGCTGAACACTGTACATGGGAGCAGAACCTGCACAATGTACATGGGAGCAGGAGCTGAATACTGTACATGGGAGCAGGAGCTGAACACTGTACATGGGAGCAGGAGCTGCACACTGTACATGGGAGCAGGAGCTGCACACTGTACATGGGAGCAGGAGCCGAACACTGTACATGGGAGCAGGAGCTGCACACTGTACATGGGAGCAGGAGCTGAACAATGTACATGGGAGCAGGAGCTGCACACTGTACATGGGAACAGGAGCTGCACACTGTACATGGGAGCAGGAGCTGCACACTGTACATGGGAGCAGGAGCTGAACACTGTACATGAGAGCAGGAGCAGTGTATGGGAGCAGGAGCTGCACACTGTACATGGGAGCAGGAGCTGCACACTGTGCATGGGAGCAGGAGCTGCACACTGTACATGGGAGCAGGAGCTGCACACTGTGCATGGGAGCCAGAGGGCAGGAGCTGCACACTGTACATGGGAGCAGGAGCTGCACACTGTACATGAGAACAGGAGCAGTGTATGGGAGCAGGAGCTGAACACTGTACATGAGAGCAGGAGCAGTGTATGGGAGCAGGAGCTGCACACTGTACATGGGAGCAGGAGCTGAACAATGTACATGGGAGCAGGAGCTGCACACTGTACATGGGAACAGGAGCTGCACACTGTACATGGGAGCAGGAGCTGCACACTGTACATGGGAGCAGGAGCTGCACACTGTACATGGGAGCAGGAGCTGAACACTGTACATGAGAGCAGGAGCAGTGTATGGGAGCAGGAGCTGCACACTGTACATGGGAGCAGGAGCTGCACACTGTGCATGGGAGCAGGAGCTGCACACTGTACATGGGAGCAGGAGCTGCACACTGTGCATGGGAGCCAGAGGGCAGGAGCTGCACACTGTACATGGGAGCAGGAGCTGCACACTGTACATGAGAACAGGAGCAGTGTATGGGAGCAGGAGCTGCACACTATGCATTAGATACTGAGAGCAGGAGCTGCACACTATGCATTAGATACTGAGAGCAGGAGCTGCACACTGTACATGCAAGCAGGAGCTGAACACTGTACATGGGAGAAGGAGCCAGAGTCCAGTGATGTCACAGCCAGCTTAGGGAGCAATAGACACCTAGAGAGCCTATTGATTTATTGATTTATTAATTCTGTATCCTTTATTACTCCCCATAAATCACAACAGATGTGACTGCCTGATATCTAAATGAAGTCATCACAGAACAAAGACTTTATAGAAGATTTCATTTTTATTATTATGTGGCAATGTAGTGTTATTTATGAAGGAGGATGATGTTGTACAATGTGTGCCCCTTAGGTTAGGTAACTTATAGTGGCATTAAACCTAAAAAGCAAACAATTGTATCGCAGCTTACCAGTTCTGAGAAGTGATGGATGTGATGATTCTCACGCACAGGGCAGACCCCTGAAATGAATGTGCCGCTCTATGACACACTGTGATACACGCGGGATTGTGCAGAAAATGCACAGAGATATGCATGCACACTCTTGCGACTATAGAGGTGAACCTGGCTTTAGCGCACAGAAATCAGGGCTGCTGATAGAGAGGTAAAGACAGTCAGAGCCATCGATAAGGGAGGACCACCAGTCCTTCTGTATCAGGCCCAGGCCGGCAAGGGGGCTTGGACAGAAGGGGAATTACATGTGGTTAGGAGGGGGGGGGGGATACCCTGTGGGTCTCTTCTTGCAGCAGCTGAAAGTCGGTGGGAGGAAGAAAAGGAGAAGCTGCTGCAGGAAGAGACACATAGGGCATCGGTTCCTGTAATTGCCCCCCTCCAGTGCACCGATTATTCTCATGTCTGGGATTTGATCCCCCTGTTTCCCTGTTTGGCACCCCCCCCTAAGGAATTTATATCCTTAATCCCTTTTCTCTGTCTCAAAAGTGATATTTCACCAAAGCCCCCCAAATGCGCTGTGAAAAAATAGATTAATTTAAAATGACGAAAATAAAATAAAATAAATTGTAAAAATAAAGCTCATTGACACAAGTTCTCTGGCCCATACAGTGTGAATAAGTGGTTTGTTTTTGCAGCTTGAACTGCTTGTTACTCTCTAGGAGGACACAATGCATGTACAAACACAGCTGAAGGTCCTAATTTATCTATCTATCTATCTATCTATCTATCTATCTATCTATCTATCTATTGACACTTCAAAAGAAGCAGCCCAGGTTTAGAGAAGAATAGAAGCAGCTTCAGCCAACTCCTTCCGAGCCACATTTCCAACGTGTTTCACCCTGCCTGCAAGGCTTAGTCATTAGCCCCCTATGACTAAGCCCTGTGGGTGGAGCGAAACTTGTCAGTAACGTGGATCTGGAGGAATCGGGTTGAAGCATCTATCTATCTATCTATCTATCTATCTATCTATCTATCTATCTATCTATCTATCTATCTATCTATCTACCTCTATCTATTTCTCCCTATCTATGGATGAGGTTTCTATCTATCAACACTTCAAAAGAAGCAGCCCAGGTTTAGAGAAGAATAGAAGCAGCTTCAGCCAACTTCTCCTGAGCCAAAATACTGGCACATTTCACCCTGCCTGCAAGGCTTAGTCATGAGCCCCCTATGACTAAGCCCTATGGGTGGGGCGAAACATGTCAGTGACCTGGATCGGGAGGAGTTGGGCTGAAGCCACTTCTATTCTTCTCTAGACCTGGATCTATCTATCTATCTATCTATCTATCTATCTATCTATCTATCTATCTATCTATCTATCTATCTATCTATCTATCGCCACTTCAAAAGAAGCAGCCCAGATGTAGAGAAGAATAGAAGCAGCTTCAGCCAACTCCTTCCATGCCACATTTCCGATGCATTTCACCCTGCCTGCAAGGCTTAGTCATGAGCCCCCTATGACTAAGCCCTGTAGATGGGGCGAAACTTGTTGGGGACGTGGCTTGGGAAGAGTTGGGCTGAAGCAACTTCTATTTTTCTCTACACCTGGGCTGCTTCTTTTGAAGTCTCAATAGATAGATAGATAGATAGATAGATAGATAGATAGATCCAGGTGTAGTGAAGAATAGAAGTGGCTTCAGCCTGACTCCTCCAGTAGCCACGCCACTGACATGTTTCGCCCCACCTACATGACTTAGTCATAGGGGGCTCATGACTAAACCTTGTGGGCAGGGTGAAATGCGTCAGTGATGTGGAGCTGCTTGTTACTCTAGTAGGACACAATGCCTGTAGAAACACAGCTGAAGCTCCCAATTTATCTATCTATTGATCTATCTATCTATTGACGCTTCCAAAGAAGCAGCCCGGATATAGAGGGAATAGAAGCAGCTTCAGCCAACTCCTCCCAAGCCACATCACCGACGTGTTTCACCCTGCCTGCAAAGGTTAGTCATGAGCCCCCTATGACTAAGCCCTGTAGGTGGTGCAAAACGTCATGGTGGAGTGGCTCGGGAGGAGTCGGGCTATAGCCACTTCTATTCTTCTCTACACCTGGATCTATCTATCTATCTATCTATCTATCTATCTATCTATCTATCTATCTATCTATCTATCTATCTATCTATCTATCTATCTATCTATCTATCTATCTATCTATCGCCACTTCAAAAGAAGCAGCCCGGGTGTAGAGAAGAATAGAAGCAGCTTCGTCCAACTTCTCCTGAGCCAAAATACTGGCGCGTTTCACCCTGCCTGCAAGGCTTAATTGTGAGCTTTTGATTTTTGCAACGCCTCTAATGCGGTGCTTGAGTATCTGTCTCTTGCAATTCTCTGTACAGCTACAGCAGCACTCAGACTTGTAGGGGACGGGGTGGGAATAGCAGCCAATCGGGTGTTCTGCATGCAGACATGTTGACAAACATCATGCTGATAGTAGGAAAGAGCAAAGAGTAAGCAGAGGGATGACCTCATCAGACTGATCCTCACTGTTAAGTCGACAGGATGGGTGTGCAGAAAGGACGCCACTGAATCCCCTAATTCTAAGTGGTTTCATCCACCTGGCTGTGTAGCAAAGCTGTGTAAATCTCAGGACTGGATGGACAGAAATACAAATCCTTTGGCAGGTAAAACAATATATTATGTGTTTTAGTTGATATGTCTCTGTTCATGACTGGATTCAGCTTTAAACCCAATCATTTGTTTGTTATGTGATAACACTCTTAGATTTTTGGACTCTAGTATTTCATAATTAGTGTTTAGTAAAACATGAGTCATTGTTTGCATTTCTCTGATAATCAGAGTGCATTATCCTCATCATTATTTGGCATCACGATAGCTTTTGAAAATACATTGTAGTTGTTTGAATGCAAATCTCGGAAGGTAATTATGACTGTAGAGTGAGGAATTCCATATCATTTAAAAGGGTCCGTCCTTATTGATGTCTGAAGTCCTGGTAGATGTTGGAAATATACCTACTGCCATACTCACCTCCTCCAGTAGCCAAAGCTGAGTCCCTGACCTGTGATCGCTGGAACCCCTAGTTTTTATCCAGAGGGCCGGTGCTGCAACCAATCAGAAGACATCGCTCCGAAATTGACTTAGCTTTATATTATGAAGCGACACGTGGATCAATGTTCGAGCAACATATTGCTATGCTGCAACAGAGCCTTCATACCCTTATGTGTCCTCCATGCCTGAAACCAGAGCACCCAGTATGCCCAATGACTCCAGTGCACCCAATACAACCAGTGACTCCAGTGCACCCAGTACAACCAGTGACTCCAGTGCACCCAGTACAACCAGTGACTCCAGTGCACCCAATACAACCAGTGACTCCAGTGCACCCAGTACAACCAGTGACTCCAGTGCACCCAGTACAACCAGTGACTCCAGTGCACCCAATACAACCAGTGACTCCAGTGCACCCAATACAAGCAGTGACTCCAGTGCCCCCAGTACAACCAGTGACTCCAGGATACCCAGTAAAAGCGGTGTATCCAGTGACTCCAGTGCACCCAGTACAACCAATAACTCCAGGGCACCCAGTACAAGCAGTGACTCCAGTGCACCCAGTACAACCAGTGACTCCAGTTCCCCCAGTACAACCAGTGACTCCAGGGTACCCAGTACAAGCGATGGCTTCAAGGCACCCAGTACAAGCAGTGCACCCAGCACAACCAGTGTATCCAGTGACTCCAGTGCACCCAGTACAACCAATAACTCCAGGGCACCCAGTACAACCAGTGACTCTGGAGCACCCAGTACAACCAGTGACTTCAGTGTGCCCAGTACAACCAGTGACTCCAGTGCCCCCAGTACAAGCAGTGATTCCAGAGCACCCAGTACAACCAGTGACTTCAGGGCACCCAGTGACTCCAGTGCACCCAGTACAACCAGTGACTCCAGTACAACCAGTGACTCCAGTGCACCCAGTACAACCAGTGACTCCAGGGCACCCAGTACAATCAGTGACTTCAGGGCACCCAGTACAACCAGTGACTCCAGTGCACCCAGTACAACCAGTTGGTCCAGTGACTCCAGTGCACCCAGTACAACCAGTAACTCCAGGGCACCCAGTACAACCAGTGACTTCAGGGCACCCAGTACAACCAGTAACTCCAGGGCACCCAGTACAACCAGTGACTTCAGGGCACCCAGTACAACCAGTAACTTCAGGGCACCCAGTACAACCAGTAACTCGAGTGCACCCAGTACAACCAGTAACTCAAGTGCACCCAGTACAACCAGTGACTCCAGAGCACCCAGTACAACCACTGACGCCAGGGAACCCAATACAACCAGTGACTCTAGTGCACCCAGTACAACCAGTGACTCCAGTGCCCCCAGTACAACCAGTGCCTCCAGGATACCTAGTACAAGCGGTGACTTCAGGGCACCCAGTACAAGCAGTGCACCCAGTACAAGCAGTGTATCCAGTGACTCCAGTGCACCCAGTACAGCCAATAACTCCAGTGCACCCAGTACAACCAGTGACTCCAGTGCACCCAGTACAACCAGTGACTCCAGTGCCCCCAGTACAACCAGTGACTTCAGGGCACCCAGTACAAGCAGTGCACCCAGTACAAGCAGTGTATCCAGTGACTCCAGTGCACCCAGTACAGCCAATAACTCCAGGGCACCCAGTACAACCAGTGACTCCAGTGCACCCAGTACAACCAGTGACTCCAGTGCACCCAGTACAACCAGTGACTCCAGTGCACCCAGTACAACCAGTGATTCCAGGGCACCCAGTACAACCAGTGACTCCAGTGACTCCAGTACACCCAGTACAACCAGTGACTCCAGGGCACCCAGTGCAATCAGTGACTTCAGGGCACCCAGTACAACCAGTGACTCCAGTGCACCCAGTAAAACCAGTTTGTCCAGTGACTCCAGTGCACCTAGTACAACCAGTAACTCCAGGGCACCCAGTACAACCAGTGACTTCAGGGCACCCAGTACAACCAGTAACTCAAGTGCACCTAGTACAACCAGTAACTCAAGTGCACCCAGTACAACCAGTGACTCCAGAGCACCCAGTATAACCACTGAAGCCAGGGCACCCAGTACAACCAGTGACTCCAGGGCACCCAGTACAACCAGTGACTCCGGGGGACCCAGTACAACCAGTGACTCCAGGGGACCCAGTACAACCAGTGACTCCAGGGCACCCAATACAACCAGTGACTCCAGGGCATACAGTACAACCAGTACATCCAGTGTCCCCCCAGTGCACCCAGTACAACCAGTGACTCCAGGACACCCAGTACAACCAGTGACTCCAGGGCACCCCGAGTGCACTGTGGTTCCAGTGTGTGCATTGACTCCAGTCTGCTCAGTGTACCCCACTGGGTGTGCAAAGTACACCCAGTATATCCAGTGACTCCAGTGCACCCAGTGTGCCTAGTTTTCCCAGTGTGCATAGTACACCCAGGGGTTGATATACTAAAGGAAAATAGACTGTATACTTTGCAATATTCAGTTGTTCCAGAGCTTAGTAAATGAGGTAAAGCTTCACTTTGCAAAGAATACCCAATCACGTGCAAGGAAAAAAAAAAAATTAAAAACAGCATTTTTGCTTGGGCATGATTGAATGATGGAAGCCAGCAAAGCTTCTGCTCATTTACTAAGCTCTGGAGCAACTGCTTTTTGTCTTAAGGCTCCATTCACACCTATGCAGTTTGCTTTTAAACCTTTCTGCAGTCCTTTTTTTTGGTGCGGTTTTCCTTTTTAGCACACACGATTTTACAGTGATTTTTCCGCGTTTTGCATTTTGTATGCTTTTTTTTTTGCCAATTTGTTGTTTGGCAGATTAAAAAGCTTGAATTGCGGTAACATTGTGGTAAAATCAAGCAAAAATGCACTACATGCTTTTCTGCAGCTTCTTCATCGACGTCTATTGAATCACAGAAACAATAAAAGCACTGTTTTGCATTTAAAAAAGTCCCTGACCCTTTCCAAAAATGCAGCGGCTGAAACCCCCCCTGAAAAGAGGATGAAATGCCACATTCCAAAAGAAGCGCCCCAAGTATAGAAAAGAATAAAAGTTGCTTCAGCCCAAATCCTCTCACTGACGTGTTTCACCCTGCCCACAATGCTTAGTCATAGGCCCCCTATGACTAAGCCCCAACCCCTATGACTAAGCCCTTGGGCAGGGTGAAACTCTTCGAAAGGGTGTGGCTCTAAAGGAGTCAAGCTGAAGCCACTTCTATTCTTCTCTACACCTCGGCTGTTTCTGGGCTGAAGTGACGCGTTTCATCCTCTTTCCTCAAGTGTGTACATAGGGCCAGGACTAGCTGTTCCAGCGCTGCCACCCAGCATCAATGTGAGTCACTGGAGCGTCATAGGATGACAGTTTGAAGCGGCGCTCACAGTTCGCTTTATGGTTCCAGTGCACCCCAGAGCATAGAGTGTATAGCCATGCCCTCCTTAGGGGTTCTTGTGTGTAGTGGTTGACCCATCACCCTGCCCAGCCAGACATCCATCCCAGTCACTCGGAGACAGAAAACCAGTCCGCTATAAACAAAAAAAGAGCGTCAATTTTGAAAAAAAAACACAATATTTTGTACTTTTTGCTATAATATCCCCATTTATTTTTAAAAAAAGATTTTTTTCTCAGTTTAAGCCAATATGTATTCTTCTACATATTTTTGGTAAAAAAAATCACAATAAGCGTATATTGATTGGTTTGCGCAAAAGTTATAGCGTCTACAAAATAGGGGATAGATTTATAGCATTTTTATTATTATTATTTTTTTTACTAGTAATAGCGGCGATCTGCAATTTTTATCGGGACTGCGACATTATGGCGGACACATCGGACACTTTTGACACCATTTTGGGACCATTGGCTTTTAGACAGCGATCAGTGCTATAAAAATGCACTGATTACTGTAAAAATTGTCACTGGCAGGGAAGGGGTTAACACTAGGGGGCGATCAAGGGGTTAACTGTGTTCCCTGGGAGGTGATTCTAACTGAAGGGGTAGGGGACTGACTAGAAGAAGTGACAGATCGTGGTTCCTAGCTAATAGGAAGACACGGTCTGTCACTCCACTCAGAACAGAACAGGGATTTGTGTGTTTACACCCACACTTCCGTGTTCTGTCCCTCATGCTCGCGATCGCTCGTGGCCGGCGGTCATCGCGACCATCGGCCACGAGCATCGGCACCCCCCGCAGTGCAGCCTCGGCGTGCGTCTGCTACGGCAGTTCACGGCATCGTGCCGGCCTGCCGCAGTAAATTGAAGGCAGCTGGTCGGCAAGCGGTTAAGATACCACAGGCAGATCCACCTCTCTTCCCTTCATCTCCTTCTAGGAAATGCCAGAAGGAAAAGGGAGGTAACGGAGAAGTGACATTGCCTGTGAGTCATCAGCTGCTGCCCTGAGCCACTCCCAGCCTAGAATGAAATCAAACAGGCCTAGCAGCCAGCTAGGCCTGCCTAAATTTACCTACACTGCCAGAGAAAAACCTCACTCTAGCACCACACTAACTAGAGCGAGGGTCTCAAACTGGCGGCCCTCCAGCTGTTGCGAAACTACAAGTCCCATCATGCCTCTGCCTGTGGGAGGCATGCTTGTAACTGTCAGCCTTGCAATGCCTCATGGGACTTGTAGTTTTCCAACAGCTGGAGGGCCACCAGTTTGAGACCCCTGAACTAGAGGGTGCTACAAGTGTCAGCCACAAAGCATCTTGTGTCATCTAGCATCTCCTAGTGTGCCCTCCACAAAGTCTCTTCCGTGTTCTGCAGTTCTCTGGCTTGTCACAATGCTCTTTTAGTACCCTCTGCTACAAAAAAAAGTTAGCCACTGCCCCCCACCTATAACTGGACTTTGCAGCATTGGAAGGCTACATATGTAAAAAAAAAGGCCAAGGAAAAATCCAAGCTCTATTTACCGACCAGATGCAAAAGTTGACTTGCCCCCCCCCCCCCCCACTACCACCCACCACTTCCATTGTGCGTGCAGATACACCCACCACACGCCAAGATACTCAAAGTGGCTTAAGAGTTTTGAGTACCCAGAGGCCCTCCTTACATCAGAGGACAAGGATCACCACTGGAGAATCAGAGGACAGGGATCACCGCTGGAGAATCAGAGGGCAGGGATCACCGCTGGAGAATCAGAGGACAGGGATCACCCCTGGAGAATCAGAGGACAGGGATCACCCCTGGAGAATCAGAGGACAGCGATCACCGCTGGAGAATCAGAGGACAGGGATCACCACTGGAGAATCAGAGGACAGGGATCACCGCTGGAGAATCAGAGGACAGGGATCACCCCTGGAGAATCAGAGGACAGGGATCACCGCTGGGGAATCAGAGGACAAGGATCACCGCTGGGGAATCAGAGGACAGGGATCACCACTGGAGAATCAGAGGACAGGGATCACCCCTGGAGAATCAGAGGACAGGGATCACCCCTGGAGAATCAGAGGACAGGGATCACCGCTGGGGAATCAGAGGACAGGGATCACCACTGGAGAATCAGAGGACAGGGATCACCCCTGGAGAATCAGAGGACAGGGATCACCCCTGGAGAATCAGAGGACAGGGATCACCCCTGGAGAATCAGGACAGGGATTACCGCTGGGGAATCAGAGGACAGGGATCACCACTGGAGAATCAGAGGACAGGGATCACCCCTGAAGAATCAGAGGACAGGGACCCCTAACAAGTCACTTGGCAGAGCTACTTTTCCATCCCAGCACTGTACACAGCTCCCCCCCCCCCACATACACACTACACAGGGCTGGAATCACATTCCTTTACACAGAGTCTGTCAGTCTTCACAGGGTGTATCTGGCTTTTATGTTGCCCTTCTGACCTGCGAAATTCTCTGGTCGGAACAGCAGTGTAGTTGCAGGGTTACAGAGAATCCCAGCTGGTGACTAGAAGACACTGAGTGGTGTCTTACCTCACCAGTGACATCGGTCCCATCGTGGCTACAGACGGCAGTCTTCTCCTCTTCAATGAGAGACCCTCATTGGGTAGACCATGTAGATCTGGTACCTGATCCTAATCAATGATATACAAAATAATAGACCCTAACAAACTAAGAATAACCATAATCCCTCCTCCAAATGGTTTGGACCAGTGCACAAAGCAAGGTCCATAAAGACATGGATGAGCGAGTTTGGGGTGGAGGAACGTGACTTGTCTGCATATAGTCCTGACCTCAACCCAATAGAACACCTTTGGGATGAATTAGTGCGGAGACTGCGAGCCAGGCCTTCTCGTCCAACATTAGTGCCTGACCTCACAAATGCGCTTCTGGAAAAATGGTCAAACATTCCCATAGACACACTCCTAAACCTGGTGGACAGCCTTCCCAGAAGAGTCGAAGCTGTTATAGCTGCAAAGGGCGGAGCCAACTCAAAATTGAACCCTAAGGACTAAGACTGGGATGCCATTAAAGTTTATGTGCGTCTAAGGGCAGGCGTCTCAATACTTTTGGTAATATAGTGTATATCTATATTGCACTGCATTGGACTGTTTTTGAACTGTACTAGTACTTGTACAATCATAATACGATGTTTAAGGAAAAGATTTTCAGCGCAGAATAATACGTTTGTATACCTTTTTAAAGAAGTCTATACATCAGACCAAAAGGAGGTACAACTGAAGAGGAATGAAGTACAGAGGGATTTAGTTCCTCCAAATAAGGGACAGTTGCATAGGCGTGCGCACAGGGTGTGCCAGGTGTGCCTGGGCACAGCCTAATCACCCCATGTGGTGCAGATTCCCCATTTAGACCCCTGACATTTCACCAAGGCCTCCTAACGGGGCTTCTAAAAAAATAGTAAAATAAAAATAATAAAACTGTAAAAAATAATAAATGATATAATAAAAATAAAAACGACTGACTCCGTCCACTGCCCTACTGACACCGTCTATTGCCCTACTGACACCTTCAGTATATATACACATGCACACACATGCATATGTGTTTGAGCTTTGGGGTGCACACCCTAATGCAATGGGCTGTGCAGGCCTACGGACAGTTGGAATGCTATGTAGATGAAATAATACATTATGTGTAGACTGACCCTATAATCAAACCCACAACATAATAAATATAATATAACCTCGGAACTGAGTTCCCGTTATATGGCATCATTTTGTATACATTGAGGCTATTAAGTATAATAACTTCATTGAGCACAATCTCTCCGGGAGAATCTCTCACGTGCTTGTGTGGTTATTAGCTTTGTAGACAGATAAGTGATGGTTTCAAAGGTCAATCTCTAGTAAGTACTAAGTGTGAAGCGTCATTGATCATTAACTTGGTGATTCCAATTTAGTTTACCTCTTAATGTGATCCTAATGCGCTATACAAAAAGGTTCTCACCCATAAAATATTCAAAGATGGGACTATCTTGAAGTTAAACATTTAACACTTCAAGGAAAATAGGCATTATACAGGCTCTCCAACATGCGGTGTACAGCATATGTAAAATATTTTTTTTCTATTTAAGGTAACTCCATTAAGCAAGTGAAGTACTGAAGAGCAGATCAATTCACCCGAACCAGGATTCAAACCGCATCAGACCAAATAAATATTGTCTATATCAGTCTGTTCAGCTGGTGAACTAGGGTCATGTGTGCTCTGGACCGCTTACCAGTTTACTATGGAAGCCTGCATTCTGTTATAGGGTATGGTCCCCCTGTCCTTCACTTGATGACCACTGGTCATAATGAGATGAATCCACCAAGGTATCTTTTTAATTGAATGGTGCAAAGGATTATCGGTGTGATTCTCCTCCACCTCTCATGTAACTAACCTAATAGACTTTTTAAAGGTATTGGAAACCTTACTGATGTTATTCCTGCTAGAAAACACTAGAACAGTGATGGCGAACCTTGGCACCCCAGATGTTTTGGAACTACATTTCCCATGATGCTCAGCTACATTGCAGAGTGCATTAGCATCATGGGAAATATAATCCCTATAATATCTGGGGTGCCAAATTTCGCCATCACTGCATTAGAACTTTCAGTGTTTTTTTTTTTTACTACAATCACAAACCTGATGCAGAGAAAATACAGGGACTTCTACTTTGTGGAGGCTACGTTGTACTGCTGTCAAGGTGCATCAGCATGGTGGAGTTATATCTTAATAAAGAGTCAATGGGTTTACTTTAATAAAGGAATACAGAATGTTCACTTGGGAATAATAATGTTTTCTTGGTTTATTTATTGTGCAGGTCAAGCCCAAATTTTATTTTGGCTTTGGATAGTATAGGGAAGGGAGTATGTCAACCCTACTAATGAACTTCTCTTGCTTTTTTTTTTTTGGTCTGTTAATTATACCATTGAACACATTTGTTATATTTTTACGAAAAAATACCTGTTTTCTATGTCAAAAATTCAGAGCTCTCTTCGGCACACTCTTCCAGTATGATCTGAAGGAACCCAAGCAGTCCTTACAGTTCTTAGCTTGGACTACAGAACAATTGCTTGGGTTTGATCTGAACCTGGAAGTTAGTGGTCATTGTTGGGCCAGGGAGCCATGGGTGGGAAATTACCCACCACCATGTATACAAAGGGATATGGAAAATGTATGGCCTTCCAAAACAATTTTAAAGTATGTCAGTATAAATGTAACATCATCCAAATAGATTAAGAGGAATTATTTGGGAGTGTAGGCCCCACCCCAGACTCACCAAGAGAAAAAAAGGGCAAGTGGACTATTGCGGTACATATAAAGTGAGTATAGCCATAAAGTACAAATCATTGGTAAAAACACAATATTTATTTATACAAAAGTAGCAAATAGACAACAAAAAACATGTATATTAAAAGAATTTTGTGTTCTCAAATGACATGTGACATTTCAACATGTTTCGCGGATTTACCGCTTCATCAGGACAATACATCTGTAGGCATAAATAAAAGTATACAGTTAAATGCCAAATAAGGAATTTAAACATAATTGTGGACCGGGGAAAGTGGAATAAAGTAATAAAACTCCTTACCCGAGACCCAGGGTGTGTGGCAGAAAGGCCATCCGGCCAAGCCTCCCCCGGCGATTGGGAAGGGAATATACCTACTGCATGCTTCGCCCAACACTGTTGTGGTGTACGCCTTAACACTACCTACATGTATGCTGATCACCCGGTCTATATGATAATTTTTATAACTATCTTACTTAGAGTCTAGCTGGTGCCATATATTCCCTTCCCAATCGCCGAGGGAGGCTTGGCCGGATGGCCTTTTTGCCACACACCCTGGGGCTCAGGTAAGGAGTTTTATTACTTTATTCCACTTTCCCCAGTCCACAATTATGTTTAAATTCCTTATTTGGCATTTAACTGTATACTCTTATTTATGCCTACAGATGTATTGTCCCGATGAAGCGGTAAATCCGCAAAACATGTTGAAATGTCATATGTCCTTTGAGAACACAAAATTCTTTTAATATACATGTTTTTTGTTGTCTATTTGCTACTTTTGTATAAATAAATATTGTGTTTTTACCAATGATTTGTACTTTATGGCTATACTCACTTTATATGTACCGCAATAGTCCACTTGCCCTTTTTTTCTCTTGGTGAGTCTGGGGTGGGGCCCACACTCCCAAATAATTCCTCTTAATGTATACAAAGGGGGTGAGGATGTTTATGACCTCATTGACCTAATATGGTTACATGGTCATTTTATGTCAAGGACATTGATCCAATATGGCTATGTACCTATATTGGGTCAATGAGGTCACATGCATCCCCATCACCTTCGTGTATGTCAGTTGTGGGGAATCTTGTCTGCAGCTCATTGGCCCATCAATGATAGCTAACCTCCAAGTTCAGATGAATTTTGGTGTTAACTGAACCCAAGCTCATTTCTTATGGATGAGCTTAGGGTCAATCCGACCTTAGAACTTAGCTGTCTTTGCCTGGCCAATGAGCTAAGTGTGGGAGATTCTCTGTTAAATAGCTGCATTTATACAAAAGGGCAGAGATTGACCTACTATAGCCACAAGGCCATATTAGGTCAATGGGGGAAACTGTATAGGGAGAGGTGTGGCTTTGAGCGCGAGCAATGTGGAGTGGGAGGAGCCGAGCTGTCAATAGTAGAGATAGAGTGTTCCCAGGTTACCGGAAGCAACCATAAGGTGACAGTAGCTTCCGCCTTGTGCTTATCTAAAGGGGAAGTAGGTGTAGGTGAGGGTTGGTTCGTTCATTTCTGTTAGATTTATGGCTTTGGGCATCTATTAGCAGACATTAATAGAGGGTTAATGAACATTAACGATACATATTCCGTCAGTAGGAGGGGCTGAGACACTCTCTTTCACCTCTCCTGAGCTTTGGGTGAATGTTGGTCGCTGGACACTGGGCCACCAGCAGCTTTCTGGGAACTTCTAAGGACCCCTAAGATGTGTCTGTTAACAGCTGAATCTGGGTGTTTCATTAAATATATGGATGACACTGACCTAATGTATACTGGAGACTGGAAGAGACTACAGGATTCCAGATACCAAAAAAACCTGGGGAATTCCCAGGAAAAAATTCCAAGCCTACTTACCACCAACTCGCAGACAACCAATTGACCTGTCTAACAGTATGCGTTAAAAACAGGGGTTCAGTCCGCACGCATTTGCAAACGCATGCGTAAGCCACAGAGCCACGTCACGGCACCCTGTAATCTGTGGTCCTAACACTAAAATTTGGGTGTCCCCACAGTGGAGGCACATGCATTCTAATGGATAAGTGAGGGCAGGTGGACTGAAGGGAGCCCACCCCTTCTTAAAGGTACAGGGCACACCAAACACCCAGCAGGTAGCACAATGGCTGCAAAGGTGCTGGTGCGTTGCTGGACCAGTACACACACCCACGTGATTGCAAAAAACTTGCCACCACCCTCACTTATAGCTGGCTATTGCAGTAAGAGGCATTGGAAGGCCACAAACAGATACCAAAAAAACCATTCCAGCCAAGTGGTGTGTGTGTGTTGAACCCCTTTGTGATGGGATTGTCATTTACAGGCTGATTTGACTCCGTAATAGGATCTATCCGTAAGAGTCCATTTCCAATGCTGGTGATGGTCCACATGGTGGTCACAAGCTTTGATTCAACACGATATTCCTAATAGCACAGCGGTGACCTTGCATATTATTGGGACTGTCACAATATTTGCACATATATTTTTAATACGTATTGAACTATATGATTTTTTTTTCTTTGGATTTCACTATTAATAGTTTGAATATTTTGTTTTCACAATTTTACGGATAGCGCAGCAAGTTACTTATCTCCTAATATAGCCACGTGTCCATATTGATATTGACCTAATATGACCCTGTGTCCATAATGATGCTAAACTAATATGACCATGTGCCCATAATGATATTGACCTAATATTGGCATGTGTCCATAATGATATTGACCTAATATGACCATGTGTCCATAATGATATTGACCTAATTTGACCATGTGTCCATAATGATATTGACCTAATTTGACCATGTGTCCATAATGATATTGACCTAATATGGACATGTGTCCATAATGCTAGTGACCTAATATGGACATGTGTTCATAATTATAATGACCTAATTTGACCATTTCTCCAATATGCTTTTAACCTAATATGACCATGTGTCCATTATGATATTGACCTAATATGACATTGTCCATAATGATATTGACCTAATATGACAATGTGGCCATAATGTTATTGACCTAATATGGCCATGTGTCCATAATGATATTGACCTAATATGGCATGTGTCCATAATGATAATGACCTAATATGACCATGTGTCCATAATGATATTGACCTAATATGACCATGTGTCCATAATAATATTGACCTAATATGACCCTGTGTCCATAATGCTAGTGACCTAATATAGCCATGTGTCCATAATGATAATGACCTAATTTGACCATTTGTCCAATATGCTATTGATCTAATATGACCATGTGTCCATAATGATATTGATCTAATATGACCATGTGTCCATAATGATATTGACCTAATAAAGCCATGTGTCCATAATGCTAGTGACCTAATATGACCATGTGTCCATAATGATATTGACCGAATATGGCCATGTGTCTATAATGTTATTGACCTAATATGACAATGTGTCCATAATGATATTGACCTAATTTGACCATTTGTCCATAATGATATTGACCTAATATTGGCATATGTCCATATTGATATTGACCTAATATAGCCATGTGTCCATATTTATATACTGGGCAATGAGGTCACAAGCATCCCCACCCTTTTTTTGTGTATATTCCATCTACAGCTCATTGGCCCAGCAATGACAGCTAACATTTGGGTTCGGACCAATTTTGGTTTGGCCCAAAACCAAGCTCATCATTACTCTCTATGATGTGGCGTTAAGGATAGAGTTAAGGATTCAGTAGTTGAATATATCCTTCTTGTAAAGTCAGCTATTGATGGACTGCCATTGGTATTGTACTTTTCACTAATATGTTTGCTTTTATTGAATAAAGCTGTAAATGCGCTTTCATACCAAGGGTTGTTGTCTTTGTGCAATCTCACTGGAGCTATGTGGGCTTTATAAATGGATGTACATAGCTTTCTTCCTAACAGAGAAGCTGTGGCAGATACAAAACACTGTATAAAAACCACATAAGCAGCTGCAGGAAATAGAGATTCCCATCCCCAGATCTTTTTGAGGTTAATATTTGCTTACATAATGGTGATCAGCATAGTGCAACAAATGCAGATAAAGTGACTGTAGTGTATAAATAATAAAAAATTCACAATGCATAAATAAAATAAATATTCAACAATAGTCCATATATGTGAAAGTGCAAATAGTGCATATGAGTCACAATTTGGAAGTAATGTGATCTTCCAACCATGAGCAGGTGCAAGGTGTAAACCATAAAGTGCTAACTGGCATCAACAAGTGGCACTGTGACCTTGGTGTTCTGAATCTTCGGTGCAAATAACACCCGCAGGTGTACTAACTTCTTACCTTACTGCTGTAAAACAAGCAGCATTCAGAAAAAACAGAGGGGATGGATGATCACTCTAAGGAGAGAGGAGGGTCTCCTGTCCGTTCCTCCTGAGGGGTTCCAGTGTATGCAGAGCTTAGGAGGTATTTCCTCTAGATGCCTTTCTCCAAAATGCATCAAACGATGAAGTCACATGACAGTGACGACACGCGTAGGACATAAGGACACCGGAAGTGACTTCCTGGCCGTGAGTTCGCCGCGAGTTGGATACACTGTACATATTGTTTATACTGAATGTGAGTACCTGACCTTTTGATATATGTGTAATAAAACGCCTATTGTTTAAAACATACTACAATATATAGTTTATTCCGAATTTCTCTATCTATACCCGGTTTGATGCATTTTTGAGCGGTGCTTGGCTATTCACCTAGCCCTGGAGAAAGGCATCTATAGGAAATACCTCCTAAGCTCTGCATACACTGGAACCCCTCAGGAGGAACGGATAGGAGGCCCTCCTCTCTCCTTAGAGTGATCATCCATCCCCTCTGTTTTTTCTGAATACTGCTTACCTTAAAGCAGTAAGGTAAGAAGTTAGTACACCTGCGGGAGTTATTTTCACCAAAGATTCACAGCACCAAAGTCACAATGCCACTTGTTGATGCCAGGTAGCACTTTATGGTTTACACCTTGCACCTGCTTACAGAATTGTGGCAAGGCACAGATCTGGCCAAGGTTACAAAAAAAATTCTGCTGCACTCAAGGTTCCTAAGAGCACAGTGGCCTCCATAATCCTTAAATGGAAGACTTTTCTAGAACCCTTTCTAGAGCTGGCCGTCCGGCCAAACTGAGTTATTGGGGGAGAAGAGCCCTGGTGAGAGAAGTAAAGAAGAACCCAAAGATCACTGTGGCTGAGCTCCAGAGATGCAGTCGGGAGATGCGAGAAAGTTGTAGAAAGTCAACCATCACTGCAGCCCTCCACCAGTCGGGGCTTTATGGCAGAGTGGCCCGACGGAAGCCTCTCCTCAGTGCAAGACACATGAAAGCCCACATGGAGTTTGCTAAAAAAAACACCTGAAGGACTCCAAGATGGTGAGAAATAAGATTCTCTGGTCTGATGAGACCAAGATAGAACTTTTTGGCCTAAATTCTAAGCGGTATCTGTGGAGAAAACCAGGCACTGCTCATCACCTGTCCAATACAGTCCCAACAGTGAAGCATTATGGTGGCAGCTTCATGCTGTGGGGGTGTTTTTCAGCTGCAGGGACAGGACGACTGGTTGCAATCGAGGGAAAGATGAATGCGGCCAAGTACAGGGATATCCTGAATAAAAACCTTCTACAGAGTGCTCAGGACCTCAGACTGGGCCGAAGGTTTACCTTCCAACAAAACAATGACCCTAAGCACACAGCTAAAATAATGAAGGAGTGGCTTCACAACAACTCTGTGACTGTTCTTAAATGGCCCAGCCGGAGCCCTGACTTAAACCCAATTGAGCATCTCTGGAGAGACCTAAAAATGGCCGTCCACCAACGTTTACCATCCAACCTGACAGAACTGGAGAGGATCTGCAAGGAGGAATGGCAGAGGATCCCCAAATCCAGGCGTGAAAAACTTGTTGTATCTTTCCCAAAAAGACTCATGGCTGTATTAGATCAAAAGGGGCTTCTACTAAATACTGAGCAAAGGGTCTGAATACTTAGGACCATGTGATATTTCAGTTTTTCTTTTTTAATAAATCTGCAAAAATGTCAACAATTCTGTGTTTTTCTGTCAATATGGGGTGCTGTGTGTACATTAATGAGGAAAAAAATGAACTTAAATGATTTTAGCAAATGGCTGCAATATAACAAAGAGTGAAACATTTAAGGGGGTCTGAATACTTTCCGTCCCCCACTGTATATTGTCACCTTATTTCAGCACTTTATTTATTTATTTATTTATTTATTTATTTTGGAGCACAACACCATCCATTGATTTTTTTCTATACATTTTATCGTGGGTAGTGTTTGACCCGCACGGTGGCTGCCGCACCATAGAATTTGTTATAATAGATTCCACAGTAGCGCAGGAAGACTTAATTTACCAATATTTGCTTACAGCTCGCATCTGCGCATGGATTGTATTGTACGCTCCTCCGAATTGGATGTTTAAGTGATTTCAAAATGCTGTGCTGATCATTTTCTAAGTGGAAAAGGTTGTGGTGATAAAGGAGTCACCACCAGTTTCCTCTAATTATGGGATATGAAAAAGAAAATTCACCTTTTATTCATGCTTACATTGTGAACCGTGTATTCCCGTCTTCCATTCACTTGCCTCCCCGCTGCTTGCAAAAGCGCGCAGACAAAGCTGTGAAAAGCAACACATTCATTATGACATTCTTAATCTCGCTGTAATTTCAGAGCTGAAGGCTGCATTAGGAACTTTGTAATAAACGGGAGAAGTAATCTGTTTAGGAGGCTTGAGTAGGTTAGGCAGGTTGACCTATTCTAGAAGAAATTTGAACGCCTTTAGAAGAAAGTAACTAGCATAGGAGATAAATTGGTAACCTTTTGGGTCTTAATAAAAAAATAAAAAAATACTTCTCCTCAAAGTGCACCTGTCACCGAGTACTGAGCATTATTCTGTAAATGAGATGAGTAAGGAAAACTGTAATTGGTTCACCCAATGATGAAGGTTTTTGTGAGGACATCTCCCGAATAAAAGGCCCAGATAGCAAGGATAACTTGCCACAAATTTGTGGCAGTGTTGAATTGTAAGTCTGTTAAGTTGCTGCACATTAATCCAAGGGGACCATGTTTTCTCAAATTTGTGTATATTATCACAAACAACAGCACCAAGTTTTTCGTTAGACATAAACCAATTCATTTTGTTTTTAACCGAACTGGAATTGGGAGTAGAAGACCACCATGCTTTAGCCAAAGATTGCTTAGCAGCAGTGAATAAAAATGTAAAAGATGGCATTGGGTATTAGTAAAGCTTTTTCCGTTTGAGATTCAACGAGGCTTCTAGTGGGGTTTGGGAAAGTTGTTTACCAAGTATGGAAAAAAAATCATTAGGTATATATCAGACCAGAAGTGTTTTATTTTAGGACATTCCCACCAAATATGTAAAAGGGTTCCAATGTCAATGCAGCCTCTAAAACATTTACTGTATATACTGTAGGGATGGGCGAACGGTTCGGCCCGAGCATAAGTTCAGGCCGAACTTTGGTTGTTCGGATGTTCTGCGAACACCAAGCAATATGCGGTGTTCAGGGCAAATTCGAAAGCCACCGGAACACCGGTAAAGTCCATGGGACACTAACATGTAAAATCAAAAGTGCTAATTTTAAAGGCTTATATGCAAGTTATTGTCATAAAAAGTGTTTGGGGACCCGGGTCCTGCCCCAGGGGACATGTATCAATGCAAACATTTTTTTTTAAAACGGCCATTTTTTCGGGAGCAGTGATTTTTTTTTAATGCTTAAAGTGAAACAATAAAAATGAAATATACTTTTAAATATCATGCCTGGGGGGGTGTCTATAGTATGCCTGTAAAGTGGCGCATTTTTCCGGTGTTTAGAACAGTACCACAGCAAAATGACATTTCTAAAGGAAAAATTGTCATTTAAAACTGATCCGGCTGTAATGAATTGTCAGGTCTAGGCAATATAGATAAAACTCATTGAAAAAAAGAGCGTGGGACCCCCCCCCCCCCCCCAGTCCGTTACCAGGCCCTTTTGGTCTGGTTTGAATATTAAGGGGAACCAAAATTTTAAAAAAAATTGCGTGGGGGTCCCCCTAAAATCCATACCAGGCCCTTTAGGTCTGATATGGAAATTAAGGGGAACCCTGCGCCAAATTTTTTAAAATGGCGTAGACCCTTATCTGAGCATGCAACCTGGCAGAAAAAGGGGGTGGGACGAGAGAGCGCCTCCCCCCTTCTGAAGCGTACCAGGCCACATGCCTTCAACATGGGGAGGGTGCTTTGGGGGGCCCCCAAAGCACCTTGTCCCATGTTGATGGGGACAAGGGCCTCATTCCCACAACCCTTGCCCGGTGGTTGTGGGGGTCTGCGGGCAGGGGGCTTATCGGAATCTGGAAGCCCCCTTTAACAAGGGGACCCCCATATCCCACCCCCCCGTGTGAAATGGTAACGGGGTACAAATGTACCCCCTACCCTTTCACAAAAAAAGTATCAAAATGTTAAAAACAACAAGACACAGCTTGGGGACAAGTCCTTTATTAAAAAATAAAAATGTTCCACGATTCATAATTCGCGTCCATTCATCTTCTTCTTCACGCCATGATGGACCGGAAAAGAAAAAAAATCCGCTAGCGATCCTCCTCTATGGGAGGCTCCCGCCGTGTGACTCTTCTTTGCTGATGACAGTTCTTATATAACTGCCCGCCCTGTGACGTTCCTGGGTAACTCTGCCCTCTCTGATGCCACAGGGACTTTCCCACGGCTTCACCGTGGCATCAGAGGGGGACGGGGTCACCCGTTCACGTACCTGGGTGGCCCTGCCCCCTCTGATGCCACGGGGAAGCCATGGGAAAGTCCCCATGGCGTCAGAGGGGGCGGGGTCACCCGGGTACGTCACAGGGTGGCCCCCACCCTCAGTTATATAAGAACTGTCAAAGACGATGAAACATCACACAGCGGGAGCCTCCCATGGAGGCGGATCGGTGGCGGATTTTTTTTCCGGTTCGTTGGTGGAGCGATATAAGAAGATGAATGGACATTGTGGGACATTTTTATTTTTTTATTTTTTAATAAAAGACTTGTCCCCATGCTGTGTCTTGTAGTTTTTAACATTTTGACACTTTTTTTGTGAAACGATAGAGGTACATTTGTACCCTGTTACCATTTTACACAGGGGGGGGGGGCGGGATCTGGGGGTCCTCTTGTTAAAGGGGGGCTTACAGATTCCGATAAGCCCCCCGCCCACAGACCCCCACAACCACTGGGCAAGGGTTGTCGGGATGAGGCCCTTGTCCCCTTCAACATGGGGACAAGGTGCTTTGGGGGGGCTACTCCAAAGCACCCTCCCCATGTTGAGGGCATGTGGCCTGGTACGGTTCAGTAGGGGGGGGCACTCTCTCGTCCCCCCTCTTTTCCTGCGGCCTGCCAGGTTGCGTGCTGGGATAAGGGTCTGGTATGGATTTTGAGGGGGACCCCACGCCATTTTTTCTAAATTTTGGCGCAGGGTTCCCCTTAAAACCCTACCAGACCTTAAGGGTCTGGTATGGATTTTGTGGGGGATCCCTACGCCATTTTTAAAAAAAATTGGTGCAGGGTTCCCCTTAATTTCCATATCAGACCCGAAGGGCCTGGTATGGATTTTAGGGGGTTCCCCACGCAATTTTTTTTTAAATTTTGGTTCGGGGTTCCCCTTAATATTCATACCAGACCCAAAGGGCCTGGTAATGGACTGGGGGGATCCCATGCTCTTTTTTTCAATGATTTTTATCTATATTGCCGAGAACCGACAATTCATTACAGCTGTAATCAGTTTTAAATGACATTTTTTCCTTTAGAAATGTAATTTTGCTGTGGTACTGTTCTAAATACGGGAAAAATGCACCACTTTACAGGCATACTATAGACACCCCCCAGGCACGATATTAAAAGGAATATTTCATTTTTATTGTTTCACTTAAGCATTAAAAACATCACTGCTCCCGAAAAAACAGTCATTTTAAAAAAAAAATTTGCATTGATACATGTCCCCTGGGTCAGGACACGGGTCCCCAAACACTTTTTATGACAATAACTTGCATATAAGCCTTTAAAATGATCACTTTTGATTTTTCATGTTCGTGTCCCATAGACTTTATCGGTGTTCGTGTGTTCTGCCAAATTTTTTGCCTGTTCAGTATGTTCTGGTGGGAACTGAACCGGGGGCTGTTCGGCTCATCCCTACACATTTGTAGTTGGTTAAAATTTAGCTTTAGACGTTGGGGAACCAAGTATCATCTCATGAGCAATTTATAGTTGGACTCAACTGCAGCTGTATTAAGCACTTGCCGACCGCCGCATGTCCATATACGTTGGCAGAATGGCACGGACAGGCAAATAGGTGTACAGGTACGTCCCTATAACATTTGCCGCCGTGTGGTCGCGTGCGCGCCGGAGGTGGCGCATGCGCGACCCTGCCGTGAGCTTCATGAGTGTTTTCAGTAGCAGATTATACCAGATTTGTTTCCAATCTGTGTCGGTTATAGGTTCACCAAGATCATTTTCTCATCTCGACATGTATGAATGAGGTTTTTTTTTTTTTTTTCATCAAGTAAAGATGAATAAATCAATGAGAGAAGACCTTTAGTAGTAGGATCATATTTACAAAAATGTTCAAAAAGAGTGAGGGACTTTTGATTGTAAGAAGATTCTATAATTTGGATACGGTGGAAAGCAGAGGGACACCAGGGAATTCACACAAAAGGGGCAACACACACAAAGGGGGGGGGATTTTGAACCCCTTTATCTGTCCCTCATTTACACCCCAGCACAACAAAGACTAATCAGCTTCAACATTTTAGGTTAAAATATAGATGAGTTTATCTTATTACTCATGGCTCTACTCAATGACGCTGCCTCCCCCTTCTCTCTTTTCCCCCTTCGCAAATCCCCCCTTCCTCCCGGGGAGCAATCTACATTTATTTGCCCCCCACTGTGATTTTCTCAGTAACTTACTGACACACGCTTCACTTTCTACATCTAACTTAAAGTAGAACGAAAGGCAAAAATTTTTTCTTCCTTTCATTTTGGACAGAATAAGGGAGGGTTGTAACCCTTGTCAGATTTTTCTACGTCATTTATGTCCTATTGGGGAAATTTACCTTCACTCCCTATCCCATAGCCAAAACAGGAAGTGAGAGGAAATTTTTAAGGGAATCCCTTGCGCCCCCCCCCCCCCCCCAGGAACTAGTGTCCCCATTAGAAGATCCCCCCCCCTCCATTACTTTTCTGGTGCAACCCAAAATTTTGCTTTTACTTTCACTTTCAATGACAATGGTCACCAGGACAAATAGAGAGGATCGCTCTCCCTAACAAGAGCACAGACCAGAATAAAAACCTAACAGGGGTTCTAATCCCCCTCTACTCATCAAAAAAAAAAAGTTTTGCCTTCAATTACTTTAACCACTTTCCACCTGCGCTATAATCAAATGACGGCTATGGCGCGGGCTTACTTTGCCGGGAGGATGTACATAGACATCCTCCTATGAGGAGGGCGGCGCGCTCTGTCATCGCTGAGTCCTTCGGAATGCTTCGGCTGGTCCCAGATCGGTGTAAAGTGGCCCTTTACCACGTGATCAGCTTATCCAATGACAGCTGATCACAATGTAAACACAAGCCAGTTATTGGCTTTCCTTTCCTTACCCTGACAGCGCGAGGAGAGGAGAGGAGAGTCTATAACTGGCTTGTGTTAAAAGGACATCTACACTGATAATCAGGTCACTCCTAATCAGTGTCCTAATTATCAGTGCAGTCCCATCAGTGTTGACAATCAGTGCTCACCAGTGCTGCCAATCAGAGCTTATCCTATATGCCTCTTCATCAGTGTCACCTATCAGTGCTGTCTATTAGTGCCCATCAGTGCCCCCTATCAATGTCCATAAGTTCCCATTAGTGCTGCCTATCAGTGCTGCCCATCAGTGCCACCTATCAGTGCCCATCAGTGCCATCTCATCAGTGCCCATCAGTGCCTCCTCGTCAGTGCCACCTATTAGTGCCCATCAGTTTCACCTACAGTATCAGTGCCCATTGGTGCAGCCAATCAGTGCCCATCATTGCTGCCAATCAGTGCCCACCAGTGCTGCCAATCAGTGCCCATCAGTGCCTCCTCATCAGTGCTGCCTATTAGTGCCCATCAGTGCCACCTATCAATTCCCATAAGTACCCATCAGTGCCACCTATCAGTGCCCATCAGTACCTTCTGATCAGTCCCGCCTCATCAATGCCCCTCAGTGCCACCAATCAGTGCCCATCAGCGCCACCTACAGTATCAGTGCCCATTAGTGCAGCCTATCAGTGCCCATTAGTGCAGCCTATCAGTGCCCATCAGTGCAGCCTCATCAGCACAGCACACATCAGTGAAGGAGAAAAATTACCTGTATGCAAATTTTCATAACAAACTATGATTTTTTTTTCAGTCTTTTTTTGTTTGTTTAGCAAAAAAATAAAATAAAAAAGCCCAGAGGTGAATAAATACCACCAAAAGAAAGCTCTATTCGTGTGATTTTTTTTAATAAAAAATGAAATTGGGTACAGTGTTGCATGACCGCACAATTGTCATTCAAAGTATGAAAATTGGCCAGGGCAGGAAGGGGATAAAAGTGCCCAGTAGGCAAATGGTTAAACCTGATATATTGCTCATATAAATATAGTTACTTCTTTTAACACTCTTTTACCACAAGCCCAAAAAAATGGTCACCAACTTAGAAATTCTGCAAGGGAAATGTAAACTTATGAGCACAAACATACGGTATATAAAGAGTTTTTTTCCTTATTAATTCTGAAAATCAAAAATTGCTTCCTACCTACTCAGCTAAAAGTGACATAAGAAATAACACTTTGGTAACATCACCAGGAAATTACCCCCTGCCGATTAAAAGCACCTGTCTTTAGCAAATATTCCAATTAAATATAATCCCAAAGACAACTTTCAGAACGCAACCACATAAGTCACCTCCAATCAGCGGCGTTATTCGAGAAACAATGTAAAACATGATAAGCACATTCAGAACATTCTCATTAAATCTTGTCTTCCTTACAAGGTTGATAAACATGAACCTGAAACAATTGCAGATTGCATTTTCCCGCTACACGTACTCCAAATTAAACGGCTTCAATTAAGAACGCTAATTATTAGAGTAAGGAGTTGTAAGCGTCATAAATAAGAACTAATTACTTGTGCAGATGTTGACAGGAGAACCGGGACTGCCATTTCACAGATGTAGATATCATGTTCTATTTCAGTTTCCGGAGTTGTCACATCAAGTTGAAGTTAAAGTTGGTTTCCAGGCATGGGGTTAAAAATAAAATCTAGCCAACACCACCTTCCTATAATTAATTGTTACAACAACACCACTCTGGCAGGGGATGCAGGTTCACCTGAAGTGCAGAATGCAAACACCAGATGGCTTTCTTTTCCAGAGCTCCTGATGGTGGAGATGGGCTTCGCTGCATCGGTTGTGCTGCATGCTGGTACCATTTTGTGGTCCTAGGGATGGTGGAGATGGGTTTGGCTGCATGCTGGTACCAGGTCATGGCCCTAGGGTTGGTGGAGATGTTTTTTGCTGCATACTGGTACAAGGTTGTAGTCCTAGGGAAGTTGATGCCCTAGAGATGGTGGGGATGGGTTTCAATGTATGCTGGTACCAGATTGTGACCCTAGGAAAGGGAGAGATGGGTTTGGCTGCATGCTGGTACCAAGTTGTGGCCCTAGGGATGGTGGAGATGGGTATCTTTGCATGCTGGAACCAGGTCATGGTCCTAAGGCTGGTTGTAATGGATTTTGGTGTTACTGGTATGAGGTCATAGCCCTAGGGATGTTGATGCCCTAGGGATGGTGGAGATGGGTCTTGCTGCATGCTGGTATGAGATTGTGGCCCTAGGGATAGAGGAGACGGGCTTCACTGCATGCTGGTAAAAAGGTGTTGCGCTAGGGATGGTGGAGATGGGTTTCTATGCATGCTGGTAGCAGGTTGTGGCCCTAGGGATGGTGGAGATGGATTTGGATGCATGCTGGTAGCAGGTTCTGGCCCTAGGGATGGCGAAGATGGGTATCACTGCATGCTGATACTAGGTTGTGGCCCTGGGGATATTGAAGATGGATTTTTCTGCATGCCAAGTTGTGGCACTAGGGATGGTGGAAATGGGTTTCCCTGCATGCTGGTGCCAGGTCATGGTCCTAGGGATGGTGGAGATGGTTTTGCTGCATACTGGTACAAGGTCATAGTCCTAGGGAAGTTGATGCCCTAGGGATGGTGGAGATGGGTTTCTATGCATGCTGGTACCAGATCGTGACCCTAGGAAAGGTGAAGATGGGTTTCGATGCATGTTGGTACCAAGTTGTGGCCCTAGGGATAGTGGAGATGGGTTTGGCTGCATGCTGGTACCAAGTTGTGGCTCTAGAAATGGGGGAGATGGGTTTCTCTGCATGCTTGTACCAGGCCATGGTCCTAGGGATGGTGGTGAAGGATTTTGGTGCATACTGGTATGAGGTCACAGCCTTAGGGAAGTTAATGCTCTAGGGATGGTGGAGATGGGTTTTGCTGCATGCTGGTATGAGACTTTGGCCCTAGGGACAGTGGAGATTCACTGCATGCTGGTTCCAAGGCATTGCCCTAGGGATGGAAGAGATGGGTTTCACTGCATGCTGATACCAGGTTGTGGCCCTAGGGATATTGAAGATGGGTTTCGCTGCAGGCTGATACCAAATTGTGGCACTAGGGATGATGGAAATGCTTTTCGCTGCATGCTGGTACTAGGTCATTGTCCTAGGAATGGTGGAGCTGGGTTTTGCTGCATGATGGTACCAAATTGTGGCCCTAGGGATGGTGAAGATGGGTTTTGCTGCTTGCTGGTACCAGGTTGTGGACCTAGGATTGCCCTAGGATTGCTTCGTGTTCTGAGCATGCTTGCTCCTTCTTCAGGCCATCAGATGGCCTGAAGGAGGAGCACGCATGCTCTCAATCCGAAGCCACCTCCTCCACTCCATACCCAGAAGTGACATCATCCCTGAGCCTCCAGCATTCTCCTCTGCCCAAACTGAGCTTGCCAGTGCTGAAAAAGTTGCCGGCTGAACTCCCAGGGACGCAGGCACAGTGGAACTGCCCTTGGGTTCTACAGAGCAGAACTACCATGGCATACAGCCTTCTTGTGAGTACCTGACTTTGCACTATTAAACTGGTTCCATAAATACCGCACTTAGAGGCCCTGTGTCTTCTCTCCCCAGTGCTTGTTAAAATAATGTTATGAATATGTGAGAGTGTGACTGTGGTCCAATGCAATTGCTACTTTTCATTATCTTAGTCTGCTTTAGTTTTTAGACTTTTCAATGCATTCAAATAATAGCTAATGTCCTGCTATAAAGATCTACCTTCTTTAGGTATTAGAAAGTAAAGGGTGACATCTGTATCCCAACTGTGCTCCTGCATTGCAACCCTGTTGCGTGTGCCACTGGTGGAAGCTACAGGCAGTCTTACCGTCACATGTTGAGGTTGATTTACTAAAGGAAAATAGGCTGTTCATTTTGCCAGGATATTTGCACTTTGCAAGGGCATTTTCCCATAAGTGAGTGAATATTGGGAAGCTATGCTGTCTTTCATCACCAAATCATGTGCAAGCAGAAATACTTTTTTTTTTATAAACTGGTAAGACATCAGCGCTAAAGTGAAAAAAGTCACCAAGACTTGCAAAGTCTTTAGGGATGGTCAATAGTAGTCAGACTCTCCAATGACACATGAAACTCAGCAGTGCTTGGGGCTTTGGTGCCCTATTCAAATTGTGTAAATTCTTAATTCTGTATATAAAAAAAAAAACAAGAAAAGAGGGCATACTAGGCACTAGTAAGGTGAGAAGCTTCAGACACAAATAAACAATCCAACACAGATACTCAGCAAATGATCATCCAATGGAAACAGTGCTTATGTGTTTTGAGGGCTGTACCCTCTCCATCAGAGCTCAAATGTCACTTGTGGTAATGCACAAAGGGCTGGTGTGCCCTCTCTTTTTCTTCTTTTTACCGGCATGTCTTTGGAGTGTGGGTGGGAGGAAATCAATGCAAACACAAGTAAAACATGAAGCCGGCGTACATATGTATACTAATGAGCACCACGGTGCACAAGAAAATGGCCGTGATCATATACTGAGCAATAGAGCCTCCGTGGTCTACAAGAAAATGGCCGCGATGACACTATATAATGATTGACACCACATCTGTCCAATAGAATTCCCCCTGAGGAAGATACGTAATTTCCCGGTATCGACACGCATTGGGGAAGGGGACAGGGCGGCATGTGAGACGGTAGGAGTGTTCTCAGCAAGGAAGGGACACATTGGCTCATTGTTTTTATGACTTTCGGCTTTTGTATACAGTGGTGCACTGCAGCACCCACTAAATGTGAGTACCCTATGAAAGGGGGCTTTTGTTACTTTTTTAATAAATATAATATCAAACGGTATTACACTATCAAGTTTCCTCTGTCATATTTCTATGTGGAAAAACGCACAAGCAACTAGCCCAGGACCCAAGTACAGACATTGAACCCAGAGTTGGTTCAGAAGCGTGGTTTGACGTGGTTTGACTCGGTGAGCGCATACACCAAAGTGGGAGCATAAGAGTGGACACAATCACACGTTCGGTCATTTCCAATAGAATCAGTGGACTGGATTGAATTGGAATGGACTTTATGTTTTTTATCTAGCGCATGACATTGCATGAAGAATTTGCACATTAGCACTTTAGTGCACTGAAATTATTTTAGTTTTTTATTGAAGCACTTTATAGAGCACTGTTTGTATGTATAAGTGGATGCACTATATATATATATATATATATATATATATATATATATATATATATATATATATATATGCATAGAGATGTAAGTTTTGCACATGGTCAGTTGGCTGTCACGAGGTATAATCTATGATTATAGTAATAGTATATTTTATTTTAGTACTTTGATACAAATAGTAGCACCAACCTATGTGGTGGTCACATGGTAAAATCTAGATAGCACAGCACTTTCTATTGTAGAAAACATGCAAACTTCCTGCAGATAGCATCCTAAAAAGGATTTGAACTAAAGGCTGCAATTCAGAAGTGCTAACCGCTAAGTTACTGTGTTGCTTATTTGGCAAAAACAATTCAAATTAGCGAAGGACCTTGTACAGCAGAACTGTGCTTACATTTTAACCTCTTGACCCCCGGCAGGTTTACCACCCCCCCCTTCATGACCAGGTCATTTTTTGGGATCTGGCACTGCGTTACTTTAACTGACAATTGCTTGGTCCTGCAAAGTTGTACCCAAATAAAATTGATGTCTTTTTTCCTACAAATAAAGCTTTCTTTTGGTGGCATTTGATCACCTCTGCGTTTTTATTTTTTGCACTATAAACAAAAAAAAAAGACAGACAATTTTGACAAAACAACAATATTTTTTACTTTCTGCTATAAAACACAGTAGTAGTAACCTATAGATGTGAAAGTTGGACCATAAGGAAGGCAATCTTGAAGGAAATCAACCCTGAATATTCACTGGAAGGACATATCCTGAAGCTGAAATACTTTGGCCACTTAATCCGAAGAGAGGGTTCATTGGAAAAGACTCTGATGCTGGAAAACATAAACCACCACCATAAGTTTGGATGTACTCTTACCAGAGAGCGTTGACCACCTATTACGGGTGGTCAAAAGGGGCTCCGAAATCTCAAATGTTCCAACCACGGTTGTTCCTCAGCATACAAAGAGCGGGGCGATCATCAAACTGTCACATGGCAAATGATACTCCTCTGGTCTTAGATCGTGGTATCCAGTGGAATGTATCAGCAAAGAGATAAAAGCCACATAGTGTAAATCCTTAAAATTAGATTTTATTCAAGTAATGCACTGACATGCCATTACATAGGGCATAAAATCTTCATGAGGCTAAACAACGGGCTCAATCCAAACATGATAACAGGAAACGATGCCCTAACTCGAATGGTTTTGTCGCAATAGGACTTCTTCCGGGGCGTAGGCATCTCTTCCTGTCATCCCTATATATACCGGGTTCCAGTGTCTATCCAAGCCTCGCTCTCATCTCCTACAGTGTGCAACTCTCCAATCTACCCATACCTGGCTTTGATACATCATGATGTCAGTCAGAACCAAGCCTCTTTCTGCCTATGCGTCTCATTTCTATTCCAAGTGAGGCGTGCTCATTGGCTGGTAATATCCCACGGCAGGAAGGAGGAACCTGCATCCCCCTTCCCATGTTTCAACCATTTCCAGGGAGAAAATACATTAAAGGGGTTGTAAACCCTCATGGTTTTTCACCTTAATGCATTCTATGACTGAGAAAGTCACGTGACCAGTGACGCAACGCATCGGGTTGAGCCTTGTGACATCATTTCCGGTGGCGTTTTACGGAAGTGCAGTGAGGAGACGAGTGTGTCACTACTCCCATTGTTTCTTACTGCGATATTTATTCTTACTTGATGTAAGCAGCTTATTTTAAGTAATAAATTTACTTTTTATTTGCCAATATTGCACTATGGCTGTTCTTTGTTTCCTTTGAGCGCTATTTATACAAGAAGTGCCATTTCTTGCGGTGAGCTGTTTCCTCAACATATGGAGTTTCCCAAGATGTGTTGATACCAAGATCCGGAACGTAGTTCTTCGTCTTCGCTTGGGACCAGGATGGATCTGATGAGCCTTGTTTGACCTTTGGGTCGTTTTTGGAGGTGAGCGGCCAATTCATAAATATAACAGTCCCGATGTTTGGATTGATGTGCTGTCTGTTTTTTCTTCTATTAAGTTACCCCTATGAGATTTTTATTTTTATATAAACTGACTCCTACCATTGGGCTTTGGTTGGACTTTTATTCACATTTATTTATTTGTATGTTTTGGATAGTTATCATGTTCATGCTTTAAGTATGGTACGCGATCCTGCGCAGCAGAGCCCTTGCTGCACCTTACCGCCGTATATGTATGTTAATATATAAGCCAGTTGGATATTATAATGCATGCACTTTTCATTATTCTTCAATCTAGCAAAATGTTACAAACCATATGTAAATTCCTCAGCACAATGAAATTTATTATAATAGGGACACTGAACGATAGGATTATCATATTACTTTAGTGCCATGGAAAAAGACATTTTCTCAAGCATAATCTCCAACTTTTCAAAATGTCTTCCTTACCACCAAGGAACTGACCTTTTTCTTGTGCGTCTTTGTGGGCTCCCAGTCCAACCTCATCATTTTTTTTTTTTTGATTTAAGACTTTTCTGCCTTTTTTTTTTTTCCTCTGTTCTTTCCACAAATGTCACATTTACAAAGTATTCTAAATAACACATTATCATCCTGAATACTTTGAGAAAAAAAAAAAAAGAAGAAGCATGGCATAAAATACGCACTGGTAATATTCAACTTTGATGGAGCGACGAGATCGAAAAAAAAAAAAAAACCCACCAAAGGTTATATATAAAAAAAAAAAAAAGGCTATTTTGTGTATAGTAAAAGCATTGAAGCATTCTGATTTGTTGAACACGCCGGCAGCTTCAACAAAACCATAACCCGCGCTTCACCCTACAGGGTTCAGATAATAAAAGGCGCTAATGTTGTTTTCTTTTTTTTAGGAAATTCCAACTCAGAACTCTTTGATAGACTCTAGCGAGCGTTAAACCATAATATTATTTTAGCATCCCTTGCAGTAGTCCTTGGAAATGGTTTTGCACGTCTATTGTCATCATAATTCGTATAGATAAAGTATAAATGGCAGCATAAAAGGAGAGCACTTTCACTGGCGGATGACTGCCCATAATGGTAAATATTTCCATCCGGGAGACGGGACTGTTTCCATTGGGCAGTTCATCATTAATCACCCGAGAGAATGTTGGTTTTTGCCTTGGTGTATCATACATATTTTATTCTTAAGATGAGAATAAACTGGAGAAGGAATTCACGTATCCTTAAGAGTAGAATGAACTTCTCTTGACATCATGAACTCAGTGTCCATGAACATTCTTGAAAAATTTACCACATAATAGGCCAATATGGATAAAAGCTTTTCCATTGCGAGGCTTGGACTGCTCTTAGAAGGTCAAGAATTTATCACATTATTGCAAATATGCATTTTCTATAGCGCCTAAGATGGCATGTTTTATTCCAATGTGTTTTCTTTAACCGCTTTGTCTGAAAAACATACAAGGTTCAAAAAGAAATAAATGTATACACCATTTGTAGAGGTTTTGGCATAGCGTTGCACATGCGGGGGGTTTAAAAGGAGGTTGTGACCCAGAATTCTCAACCAGATGGGTTGAAGGGCTCCAGGGAGCTTGTGACATGAAGAGGAAACTAGCTTTTCAGTTTCCTCTGGGTTTTCTTAAGTTTGTTTTGGGACCTGGAGGCCTGGGGATTTCAAAGTGAACTGGGTGGGATGAAGTCTCCGATCCTGGATCCAGGCATTCAGAACAGCCAGTATACCGATGGGTCAGGTGTGTGCTGGGAAATAGGAAGTCTGAGTACCAGGGGTCAGAAGGGCTCCACGGGGGGGAGCCAGTGCACAAAGAGGCTGCTAGCTATATGCACCAAGGTGGTCAGCAGTGGCGTCGCTAGGGGGGCCTGGGGTGTAAGGCCAGAGCAGCAGTGCTGCAAGTGAAAGCCAACTAGGCTGAATGTCATTTTGTTGATGGACAAAGGAATGCTGAAAACCCCCACGAGGGAAACCTATGTTTGTTTGTTTGAACTTGCTTTTAAAAAGAAGAACCAGCGAGTGGCGGTGTCTTTAAAGCCCTACATTTCATACTAGTCCTTTACAAGGTTTATTCGCAGAATATTTTTGCAGTACATCGTTGCATCAGAAACAATGTTGTGTTGCTCGTTTTTTTTTTTTTGTTCTTTTTCTCAGAGGCTCAGGTTGCCCAAAAAGAATAACCACAGGTGAAGTCTTGTGGTCTAATTCTGGCCATACAGTATACAAAAAAATCGTTCATTTTTCGGCCAGTTAATGGGCACAAATCGGTAATCGGTTGGGACTTTTTTGAGCCAAGAAAAAAAAAAGGATCCGAAAAGCGAAAGATCCAACATAAACAAATGCTTTATTTTCGTTTTAGATGCGACAATAGTTCGATATAGATAGGAGATTCGACATGACGCTGACAATAGAGATCTGTATTCATCGAACCTGTGGTCGAATGTGCCTAACCTTAGCTCTAATAGTCCAAGATTATTCTACATAGAGAGAAAAGATTCGACATTATAGAGACAATAGCAAAAAAGGTTGAATGTGCCTAACCTAACTCTATGTAGTCCAAGATTATTCGACATAGAGAGAAAAGATTTGACATGAAGATTCGACGAAGCAGTCGCTGCGAGCGGACATTTATGGTGAAATGCTCCGCCCATAGGCTATAGAAGAATTCTAATGTTGGTTGACTAGTAATAATAATTAATAAATAGAATTATTACTAGTGTCATACAACATTAGAATTCTACTATAGCTTGTAGGCGGAACATTCGACTGGAAATGTACGATTGCGCCGTCGTACAGTTTAGCTGCTCCGTCGAATCTTCTTAGAACATTCGACAGACACCATAAGCCTTCAATAACAGATTCGACCTTAATTATTTTGGATTTTCGGACAAATGCATTTTTTAACGAAACGAAATAGATAAAAACGAATTTCGGGAGTAACTAAATAAATTTATTTTTCGGACAAAAACTAAATTCCGAAAGAAAATATTTCATAAATAACTAGTGCTGCTGCTCAAATGATACAATATCAACCAAGTGAAAAAAAATTATAAATGAGAAAGTGAAAAAGTATGTGTATACATATATATATATATATATATATATATATATATATATATATATATATATATATATATATATATATATATATATATATATATATATATATATATAATATATATGGCTGGGAATCTTCTTTTCTTTCTGTGAATTTTCTTTTCTTGTGCTCATGCATATTTCCTTTTTTTTCAATTATTTTTCTTACACAATTCTCCCATCAATGATTCGAAAATTGTTAATTTTTCCAAAAAATTTCAAACATGCCCAATCACTCAAATTCAATGGCCGCACGAAAATCGGCCGTTGCTGCAGCCCACTAATAGTGCGAATTTCGAATGAGAAGTCTTTTTGGAATTCGACTCACTTATGGCCGGCCTAATGCTGGCCATACACCAATACGACAAATCATTCTAATCTATTTTCCAAAAAAAAACGAACACTCAGCCGGGAGAGCAAATGATAGTGCTATCATGTAATGACCCATAAATCGTTCAATGGACATAACATTTTTGGTTAGTTTTTTTCACATATACCTAGTGCAAACAGTTTGGACGGGAAACACATTAACCTTTCAATTTATCAACTCAATTTATCAACCCAAAGGTTAAAAAAAAAAAAAAATCAATAAATGAAAAAACATATATACAGTAATACCTCGAAATGCGGGTAACGCAGTTAACGAGCTATGATTTTTTAAAAATCCTGACACGGTTTTGCGAGCGTTGTCTCGCAAAACGAAAAGCAATCCTCTTTAAGATGTGCAAAATATTAATGTGAATTAACACCAACTCCTCCACCACAGTGATAAATCTGAGATCAACCCTCTTAAGAAACAGGCTCATGAGATGCTATGGCCATTCACTCAATTTGTTTGGAATTTGACCCATGTAAGGCCTGTATTAGCCATCCCTTAGATGTCTACTGTATATCTGTCTGCGTCCCAAGTGGTAAGATAATGAGAATTACCTTACACTACAAGCCAAGGAGACTGTGAAGATCCAAGTGTAATGTTTCTCAACTCCAGTCCTCAAGTACCCCCAACAGGTCATGTTTTCAGGATTTTCCTGTGGTAATTACTAAGGCAGTGAAACTGATCAAATCACCTGTGCAAAATAATGGAAAGCCTGGAAACATGACCCGTTGGGGGTACTTGAGGACTGGAGTTGAGAAACATTGCTCTAGGGCAGTGGTGGCCAACCTTTGCACCCCAGATGTTTTGGAACTACATTTTCCATGATGTTCAGCTACATTGCAGTGTGCATGAGCATCATGGGAAATGTAGTTCATCTGGGGTGCCAAGGTTCCCCATCACTGCTCTAGGGTGTAGAAGCCGCCTGCCCAGGAACCAGATTGTTTACGCCAGGGGTGTCCAACGTGCGGCCCAAGGTGGCCATCAATGAGGCCCAGCACAAAATTGTACACTTGCTTAAAAATTGTAACTTTTTGGAATATTTTAATAAAAATGTGTTTACACTTATGCCACGTACACACGGGCGGACTTTTCGACCGGACTGGTCCGACAGACTTTCCAGCGGACTTTTGACGGACTTCCGACGGACTTTCTCACGAACGGACTTGCCTACACACGATCACATCAAAGTCCGACGGATTCGTACGTGATGACGTACACCGGACTAAAATAAGGAAGTTGATAGCCAGTAGCCAATAGCTGCCCTAGCGTGGGTTTTTGTCCGTCGGACTAGCATACAGACGAGCAGATTTCTGGGTCCAGCGGAGTTACAACGTAAAGATTTGAAGCCTGTTCCGTCAGATTTGTGACTGGAAAAGTCAGCTGAAGGTCCGGTAAAGCCCACACATGATCTGATTGTCCGCCGGATTTGGTCCGTCGGCGTCCGTCAGACCAGTCCGGTCAAAAAGTCTGACCGTGTGTACGCCCCATTAGTGAACACATGCAGCTTCTGTTTGATCCCAACCTGCAACCACTCGTTACCAACCTATAGCTTGTTTACTAACTACGCTTCTGCTTATCCATACCTGCTAAATCTGCTACTGGACCCTGGCTTGCTCACCTCCTGGTGAGGCAATCCTGAGGAATGCAAATTGGTAATAACATGCAGCAAAATCAATCTCCCCTATCTATCAGGATCTCTAGTGAACACTGGTTAGTACTTAGACTCCACACCTCAGCTGAGCCCGTGTCATTTGCCAGGGTGACCTGCTTCTGTATTTATCCAGCTGGTCAGTGGTGCCTTAGTGGTGCTATAGCTACTGGTCTCTGAGCCCAACTCCAGACCATGACAAGTGGTCTAAATACCACCACACTTGTTTCTCAGGAAAGAGTGTTCAAGGAATACTTATTGTGGACCAAATGGTGGTCTATGTGACCATGGCACAATAAGCCTCACCTTGCACCAAGATTTTCCAAGTTGCAGGACAACTGTCTAAGGCAGAGGTCTCAAACTGGTGGTTCTCCAGCTGTTGCAGAACTACAATTCCCATGAGGCATTGCAAGGCTGACAGTTACAAGCATGATTCCCTAAGGCAGAGGCATGATGGGACTTGCAGTGCTGCAACAGCTGGAGGCCAGCCAGTTTGAGACCCCTGGTCTAAGGGCTAGCAGACTGAGAGTGATCATCAATGGGGTCAGTTACCACTTTAAACACACATTCAATATCTCAGACCAGGTGTTTTAACTGAAACACACTCCACTAATGCCATGTACACACAGGCGGACTTTTCAGCATCAAACGTCCGATGGTCTTTCCGATGGACTTACAACAGACTTCCGACGGACTTCCGAATGAACGGACTTGCCCAAGCATGAACGGACTAAAGTCCATTCTAAAGTCTGTCGAAAGTCCGTCCATTTTGAACGTGATGACGTACGATGGGACTAGAAAAGGAAGTGAATCTCGCCGATAAAATCGGCGAGATTGACACCTTGCGAGCCCTGTCGCGGGAGCCTGCTGTCTCGCTCATCGGGAAAGGAAAAATGTTTTTTCCTTTCCCAATGAGCGACAAGCATTGCTGACATTAAGGCCAGATTCACACTGGTGCGGGGATCCGACTTGGATCCCCGCCTATACCAGGCACTATGTTTGGTATAAATCTTGAGGGGGAACTCCACGCCAAATTTTAAATTAAAAGGCCGGCATGGTTTCTTCCAACCAGGAGCATACCAGGCCCTGCAGACCCCAAAGCACCTTGTCCCCATGTTGATGAGGACAAGGACCCCTTCCCGACAACCCTGGCCGTTGGTTGTCGGGGTCTGCGGGTAGGGGGCTTATCGGGATCCGGGAGCCCCCATATCCCGGCCCCCCGCCCTATGTAAATGACTATGGGGTACATCGTACCCCTACCCATTCACCTGGAAGAAAAAGTCTCAATAAAAAAACACACTAGACAGGTTTTTAAAGGAATTTATTAGGCAGCCCTTGGGGTCTCTTCCGATTCCTCCGCTCTCTCCTGCTTCTTCTCCCGCTCTCCGGCCTCTTCTCCCGCTCTCCATTTCTTCTGCCGGGCTCCACTGCTATCTTCTGCTCTTTTGCCGCTCTTTTGCTAGCTTTGGCCCGGTCTTCTCCGTTGTCTTGTTTCCTCTCCTCTTATTCCGATGTTGACACAACGCTCTCTTCTGCTGTAATGGCATGTGAGCAGTGCGCAACGGCTTATATAGGCATGGGGCGTGGTTACCAGGTGATGTCACCCGGTGACCCCGCCCCTTATGACGTCACAGTCCCATCATGCCCCAGGACTGTGACGTCATAAGGAGTGGGGTCACCGGGTGACATCACCTGGTGACCACGCCCCATGCCTATATAAGTCATTGCGCACCGCTCACACAGCTTACAGCAGCAGACAGCGTCGTGTCAAGATCGGAAGAAGAGAAGAGGGAACAAGACGACGGAGAAAACCGGGCCATCGCTAGCAAAAGAGCAGCAAAAGAGCAGAAGATAGCGGAGGAGCCCGGGAGAAGAACCGGAGAGCGGGAGAAGAACCGGAGAGTGGGAGAAGAGGCTGAAGAGCGGGAGAAGAAGCAGGAGAGAGAGGAGGAATCGAAGAGACCCCCGAAGCTGCCTAATAAATTACTTTAAAAACCTGTCTAGTGTGTTTTTTTATTGACATTTTCCCCCCAGGTGAATGGGTAAGGGTACGATGTACCCCATACTCATTCACATGGGGTGGGGGACCGGGATCTGAGGGGCCCCCTTTATTAAAGGGGGCTCCCGGATTCCGATAAGCCCCCCCGCCCGCAGACCCTGACAACCAACGGCCAGGGTTATCGGGAAGGGGCCCTTGTCTTCATCAACATGGAGACAAGGTGCTTTTGGGTGGGGGGGCCGCAGAGCACCCACCCCCCATGTTGAGGGCATGCGGCCTGGTACGGTTCAGGAGGGGGAGTAGGCGCTCGCTCGTCCCCACTCTTTTTCCTGACAGGCCGTGCTGCGTGCTTGGATAAGGGTCTGGTATAGATTTTGGGGGGACCCCCACGCCGTTTTTTCGGCGTAGGGGGTTCCCCTTAAAATCCATACCAGACCTAAGGGACATTGTCACTTCCCTCTCGTGCTCGCTGCAATAGGAAAATTTGTTTTTCCTATTGCAGCGAGCGCGAGATGTACAGTACCCTGTTGCCAAGAACCAGCGCGATAGAATCGCGTTGGAAACATTCTCGCGGGCAGGTGCTGTAGCTGCCCTTGCGTCGTATTTGGTCCGCCGGACCAGCATACAGACCAACGGATTTCCCGATAGGAACTGGCTCCAGCGGAGTTAGGGCGGGAAGATTAGAAACATGTTTCAAATCTAAAGTCCGTCTGATTTTCGGACGAAAGTTCGGTCGAAAAGTCCGCCCATGTGTACACGGCATAACAGTGCCTACTGCCACTAATGCCGTGTCCAATTCTGACCTTTAAGACAAGTAGTGCTATTAAAAGAGACAGAGATTCTTTCAGTTCTGATTTAGAATAGAACATTTAGGAAAAAGGCTTAACAAATTTTTAAAATGTCGTTTTAATTAAATAAAAATAGAACTAGTTCAGATATTACAAAAATGGACAATTAATAGAAACAGAAAAAAATTTAATTAAAAGATGTAAAGTACCTAACAAGGTTTCGCCTGTACTATGGTCCCAACAGAATCCAATACAATGTGGCATAAGACAGGTCCTAATCCTCAGTGACTCCCAGTATGGGCGCATCGATTTAATGGTAAATTGAGAGCCATTGAGCTGCTGAAGCCGCCATCCTTTTTCTCCCATAAGGGTGGCCTTTACAGAAATGACAAAACCAATCCAAGGACATGAGAGGTAATGGGTAGAAGTGCTAAAACAGTTATGATATTTTCAATGAAGCCTCCGTTTCTAAATGCAGTCATATTTTCACAGGGCCATCTGTAACAGCCTTTTAAACACTATATTACCAAAAGTATTGGGACGCCTGCTTTTACACACACATGAACTTTAATGGCTTCCCAGTCTCAGTCTGTAGGGTTCAATATTGAGTTGGCCAACCCTTTGCAGCTTCAAATCTTCTGGGAAGGCCGTCCACAAAGTTTAGGAGTGTGTCTATGGGAATGTTTGCCCATTCTTCCAGAAGCGCATTTGTGAGGTCAGGCACTGATGTTGGATGAGAAGGCCTGGCTTGCATTCTGATCTAATTCATCCCAAAGGTGTTATATGGGGTTGAGGTCAGGACTCTGTGCAGGCCAGTCAAGTTCCTCCACCCCAAACTCACTCATCCATGTCTTTATCGACCTTGCCTTGTGCACTGGTGCGCAGTCATGTTGGAACAGGAAGGGGCCATCCCCAAACTGTTCCCACAAAGTTGGGAGCATGAAATTGCCCAAAATGTCTTGGTATGCTGATTCCTTAAGGGGCCAAGCCCAACCCCTGAAAAACAACCCTACACCATAATCCCCCCTCCACCAAATGATTTGGACCAGTGCACTAAGCAAGGTCCAAAAAGATCAGGATGAGCAAGTTTGGGATGGAGGAATGTGACTGGCCTGAACACCTTTGGGATGAATTGGAGTGGAGACTGCGAGCCAGGCCTTCTCGTCCAACATCAGTGCCTGACCTCACAAATGCGCTTCTGGAAGAATGGTCAAACATTCCCATAGACACACTCCTAAACTTTGTGGACGGCCTTCCCAGAAGAGTTGAAGCTGTTATAGCTGCAAAGAATGGGCCAAGACAATATTGAACCCTACAGACTAATACCCCGTACACACGGTTGGACATTGATCGGACATTCCGACAAAAAAAATCCTAGGATGTTGGCTCAAACTTGTCTTGCATACACACGGTCACACAAATTTGTCGGAAAATCCGATCATTCTGAACGCGGTGACGTAAAACACGTACGTCGGGACTACAAACGGGGCAGTAGCCAATAGCTTTCATCTCTTTATTTATTCTGAGCATGCGTGGCACTTTGTGCGTCGGACTTGTGTACACACGATCGGAAATTCAGACAAATTTTAGAGCAAGCTAAAATCCAATGGAAAATGTGTGATGGAGCCTCCACACGGTCGGAATTTCCGACAACAAGGTCCTATCACACATTTTCCGTCGGAAAATCCGACTGTGTGTACAGGGCATTAGACTGGGATGCCATTACAGTTCATGTGCGTGTACAGGCAGGCGTCCCAATACTTTTGGCAATATAGTGTATTATTGCATAGCATGAAATCACAGTTCACTAGAGAACAAGCATGATGCATCTCTTATATGTGGCATTCCTTAGAAGGGGTAATTTTTCCTATCAGCTTCCTGCACCTCATAATATGGGGGTATTTAGTACTTAATTGATCACCATTTTCTTCTTCATTCGTGTAGACACTTGTTATTAAGGTCATTTTCTCATACCAGGATTTAAAAAAAATATTATTGCAGTTGGGTTCTGGTAGAGAGAAACGTCCAGACAGGCATGTGGATTGCTCATTTGTGGCTTTACAATGTCCACTTACAGCCAGTTAAAACATTCCTTGGTATGGAATTTTTATAACACATCCTTTATGATAGCCATTTACCAGCTCTATTTAATGGAACCTACGGCCCCCAATTTCGAATTAGAAAAAATTAGAAGTCTTTACAACGTTGCAGACTGGGCCAAAAGTTTTTTTTTTATTCAACTTAAACTACTTAATTGATACTGTACATTGTCTAATGGGTTTTATAATCTAGGTCAGTGTTTCTCAACTCCAGTCCTCAAGGCGCCCCAACAGGTCGTGTTTTCCGGATTTCCCTCGGATAAAACGGCTGTGGTAATTACTGATCAAATCACCTGTGCAAAATAATGGTCGGCCTGAAAACCTGACCTGTCGGGGCGCCTTGAGGACTGGTTGGGAAACACCGATCTAGGTCATTAGCAATTACGATGGCATATAACCATGCTGTGCAGGCCCGCTATACCACATTTAGATAACCTTCTGCCCTGCTGGGTTGGCTCAAAAGAGTTGATACTTCTAGGATTTCACAATATCTTGCTAAGAAAGTTTAAAAGAATTATCATAGCCTGCTTCTGTCTAAAGCTGAATGATTCAATCTTACAATTGGATTACTGGATTATGAATTATGAAAAGTTTGGGGTCCTCAGACCTCGTTATCTTCGCTGTCTAGGCTCATTGGGAAAGTTTCAAGTGCCATTAGGTTAAATATGGATGATCAAGAAAGAAGGTAAAGGTAATTAGATGTGAATAAAAAGTAACATTGAATTTGGGCGTCTGTGGCTTCCTAAGGCATTTATGTCCAAAGAATGTAAGGGGTTTGTAGAGAACCTTTCCAAAGATAAGGGAATTTTTCAAGTGGTGTATTTCCATGTGTCGTAACGTCTGCCGAAATACTGTAGGGTTGGTATCATTTTATTTTATTTTTTTCAATTTGTGTCATTCTGAACAAGCGTTAAAAATCTTATATTCTCAGTAAGTTATAAATAGAACATTTTTGCCCATTCACCCAAAAGAACATTTGTGAGGTCAGGTACTAATGTTGGATGAGAAGACCTGGCTCATAACTGTCATTCCAATTCATCCCAAAGGTGTCCTCTAAGGTTGAGGTCCAAGCTCTGTTCATGTAACTCAAATGTATCCACACCAAAATACCCAAACTATGTCTTTTATGGAGCTGGCTTTGCACACAGGGCCACAGTCCTGCTTGAACAGGAACCGGAAAGGGGTCTTCACCAAACTTTTATCTACAATATTTTATTTGTAATGTAAAATGTAATACTTTTGGCCATATAATGTAGTAGGCCAATTCAGGTCACCTTTGCTGTTATTTGCAGTATCTCACAAAAGCGAGTACACCCCTCACATTTTTGTAAATATTTTATATCTCTTCATGTGACAACCATGAAGAAATGACACTTTGCTACAATGTAAAGTAGTGAGTGTACAGCTTGTATAACAGTGTAAATTTGCTGTCCCCTCAAAATAACTCGACTCACAGCCATTAATGTCTAAACCACTGGCAACAAAAGTGAGTACACCCCTAAGTGAAAATGTCCAAATTTGGCCCAATAAGCCATTTTCCCTCCCCGGTGTCATGTGACTCGTTAGTGTTACAAGGTCTCAGGTGTGAATGGGGAGCAGGTGTGTTAAATTTGGTGTTATCGCTCTCTCTCATACTGGGCAATGGAAGTTAAACATGGCACCTCATGGCAAAGAACTCTCTGAGGATCTGAAAAAAAGAATTGTTGCTCTACATAAAGATGGCCTAGGCTATAAGAAGATTGTCAAGACCCTGTGACTGAGCTGCAGCACGGTGACCAACACCATACAGCGGTATAACAGGACAGGTTCCACTCAGAACAGGCCTCGCCATGGTCAACCAAAGAAGTTGAGGTCACGTGCTCAGCGTCATATCCAGAGGTTGTCTTTGGGAAATGAGCGTGAGTATGAGTGCTGACAGCATTGCTGCAGAGGTTGTAAGGGTGGGGAGTCAGCCTGTCAGTGCTCAGACCATACGCCACACACTGCATCAAATTGGTCTGCATGGCTGTCGTCCCAGAAGGAAGCCTCTTCTAAAGATGATGCACAAGAAAGCCTGCAAACAGTTTGCTGAAGACAAGCAGACCAAGGACATGGATTACTGGAACCATGTCCTGTGATCTGATGAGACCAAGATAAACTTATTTGGTTCAGATTGAGTCAAGCGTGTGGCGCCAACCGGGTGAGGAGTACAAAGACAAGTGTGTCTTGCCTACAGTCAAGCATGGTGGTGGGAGTGTCATGGTCTGGCACTGCATGAGTGTTGCCAGCACTGGGGAGCTACAGTTCATTGAGGGAACCATGAATGCCAACATGTACTGTGACATACTGAAGCAAAGCATGATCCCCTCCCTTCAGAGATTGGGCCACAGGGCAGTAATCCAACATGATAACAACCCCAAACACACTTCCAAGACGACCACTGCCTTGCTAAAGAAGCTGACGGTAAAGGTGATGGACTGGCCAAGCATGTCTCCAGACCTAAACCTTATTGAGCATCTGTGGGGCATCCTCAAACAGAAGGCAGAGGAGTGCAAGGACTCTAACATCCACCAGCTCTGTGATGTCATCATGGAGGAGGGGAAGAGGACTCCAGTGACAACTTGTGAAGCTCTGGTGAACTCCATGCCCAAGAGGGTTAAGGCAGTGCTGAAAAATAATTGTGGCCACACAAAATATTGACACTCTGCGCCCAAGAGTGATAAGGTACGTGTTGAAAAACACAACAGTGATACAAAAAAGGGTATGCCACATGCCCCCATCTATAGCTGGCTATCACGGTAATGCATGTGCCTCCACTGTGGGGACACTTATAAGTTAGTGTTAGGTACCAGAGATACCAGGGTGCCTTGACGAGACTGTGTGGCTTACGCATGCATTTGCAAATGTGTGCAGACTAGACCCCTGCTTTTAACGCATACTGTTAGACAGGTTTACTTGGTTGCCTGCGGGCTGGTCGGTAAGTTAAGCTTGTTTTTTTCCTTGGATTTATCCTTGGCCTTGTTTATAAGTATTGAAAAACCCCTGTCAGATCTTTATTGCTAGGTCTAGAAGAGGTGTGGGGGTCAGTGGATCATGGTATACAACCATGAGACTAGTCTAGTATACAAGAAGATTTCTTTTTAGGAAGCGTTCTGGAGGTATGGCTATAGGAACGCATGTATATTGAATATAAACTGGAGTGTGAGTTGCCATATACCTTTTCAGAAGTCCAGGAGTTGTTTTAACATCATATTCAGTTGAAGCCAATGCATTTTGCGGGGGGTGGAGGGGGAGGTTTGGTCGATCTGGGTTTATGAAATCCTGAATAAAAAACTGCTTGACCGGCAGGGCCGCTGTTAGAAATCATGGGGCCCCGTACAGGTTTTATGACAGCCCCCTCCCTCAACTCTGCCTACACCCCCCCCCCAAGGTGCTGTAAACAGTGGCACTGACTTTATATGTCCCAGAAATAAAGTCACCCCCTCTTCTTCTACCTCCTGGGCCCATCTGTTGACCCGATGGGGCCCAGGGAAATATAATTTAGGCACTGTTATGCAATTCAGAGCAGGGGTGTGGTCTAGTAAAATGTATTTATTTGTTTAGACAGAAATGAACTATAAAGCTCCCCTGTTTATCTGATTTCTTTTTACTTTGGAATTATGTAAAAGTACTTTTCACATGATTGGACAACTGAATTAAAGAAGAATTCCAGATATGGCATTTTTTGCATAATTACACGATCAAGCTTGGACCAATGTAACTATGCATATCTCAAACATGTGGTATCCTTCTAGAAGCTGGAAATCAATATAGAAGATGCCACCACTCCAGTGATGTCTGGGCCCCCTTCCCTTCCAATGAATGCAAAGTGTTCTCTGGTTAGATGAGGTGGAGAGGTGGGGTGGTGACATTATGCTCCCCTCCTAGTCCAATCAGAGAATGCTTTCCATTCGTTGAGAAAATGCAAAGAATTCCCTAAATGGCGCGTGGGTGACCTCCTGTGTTCCCTATGCAGCCGGGCCACCAATTGGCACAAGTTCCAGAAGCTAGTTGATATCACTTAAGTAGAAGTGTCTACCTCAGTGATTTCCAGTGTCTAGAGCAGGGGTTTCCAACCTTTTGACCTTCCTGGGCCACATTGGAAGAAGGGGAATTGTCTTGCTATACACTTAAAATACACTAACAATAAGGATAGCTGATGAGCAGAAAAAGTTGGGCAGATAACAAGTCTGATTCCCTTATATAGATCTTTAGTGAGACCTCATTTAGAATACCGTGTCCAGTTCTGGAGACCTCACCTACAGAAAGATATTGATAAGGTAGAATGAGTCCAGAGACAGGCAACAATAATAGTGAAAGGTGTAGGGGGGATAAAACATATCGAGAGCGACTTCGGGAAGGTAATATGTACAGTCTGGAGGAAAGAAGGGAAAAGGGACACATGATTGAAATCTTTAAATGCATCAAGGGGGTGAATAAAGTTCAGGAAGGCAGTTTTTCCAGTATGAAACCAAAATCAAGAACACGGGGACATGACCTCCAACTAACTGGAGAAAAAAATTCAAAACTAATCTTGGAAAGTATTATTTTACTGAAAGGGTAGTTTATGCTTGGAATAAACTACCAACAGAGGTAGTGAGACAGTCAACAGTAAATGTCTTCAAACATGTTTGGAATAAACATAGATCTATAGTCAAACAACAAAGTTGATGAAAAAACAAAAAACAAAAACTGGGCAGACTCGATGGACTACTCAGTCTTTTTCTGCCGTCACTTTTTCTATATTTCTGTGTTTCTAACAATCACTGATATAAATGTAGTGAGGTCCCAGGCCTCCTTCAGTATAATGAGATCCTCCAGGGCCAGAGATAGCTGATATCCTTCTGTATGTGGTGGGTTGTAGGGCATAGTGGGAGTAATGCAAGGTAGATTAATTGGGCTCAGTCTGCAACAGGAATCCTGCGTTGCACCAAAGGGGGGCAGGGTCACCCGTACACGTCACTGGGAAACCCCGGCGTTTCCCCTTGTCAGAGGGCGCGGGGTCACGTGACGGGTGGCCCCACCCTCAGCTACATAAGAGCTGTCAAGCTGGTGCTGCGTCAATGGCTGGGTGCCTCCGGTGGAGGCAGGATCCTGTGCGTGTTCCTCGTTGGAGTCGCTGGAGATCATCCACTTACCAATTACCCTTACCAATTCACATATGGGGGGCCGGGATCTGGGTGTCCCCTTTGTTAAAGGGGGCTTCCAGATTCCGATAAGCCCCCCACCCGCAAACCCCCACAACCACCGGGCAAGGGTTGTGGGGATGAGGCCCTTGTCCCCATCAACATGGGGACATCCTCCCCATGTTGAGGACATGTGGCCTGGTACGGTTCGAGGGGGCGCTCTCTCGTCCCCCCTCTTTTCCTGCCAGGATGTGTGCTCAGATAAGGGTCTGGTGTGGATTTTTGGGGGAACCCCACACCATTTTTTTTTATTTTGGTGCAGAGTTTCCCTTGAAACCCATACCAGAGCCTTCAGATCTGGTATGGATTTTTGGGGGGAACCCCACGCCATTTTTTTAAATTTTGGCACAGAGTTCCCCTTAATATCCATACCAGACCTGAAGGGCCTGGTAATAGAATTTTGGGGGACCCCCACGCATTTTTTTTTCCAATGACTTTCAATGACTTTTATGTGTATTGTCGGGACCGACAATTCATTAATAGCTGGCACTAGCACTTTTAAATGACTTTTTTTCCTTTAGAAATGTCATTTTGCTCTCGGACTGTTCTAAACACGGGAAACATGCGCCCCTTTACAGGCATACTATAGATACCCCCCAGGTACGAAATTTAAAGGAATATTTCACTTTTATTGTTTCACTTTAAGCATTATTAAAATCACTGCTCCCAAAAAAACGGCCGTTTTTAAAACTCTTTTTGCATTGATACATGTCCCCTGGGGCAGGACCCGGGTCCCCAAACAATTTTTATGACAATACCATGCATATTAACCTTTAAAATTAGCACTTTTTATTTTTCATGTTCGTGGCCCATAGGCTTTAACGGTGTTTGCATGTTCGTACAAATTTTTTGCCTGTTCGCATGTTCTGGATGCGAACCGAACTGGGTGGTGTTCGGCCCATCCCTAATCTCCATTACGAACGCTAGTTTTACAACACCGAGCGCTTTTGGCCCGTACTTGATTCCGAGCATGCGTGAACTTTTGTGTGCGGACTTGTGTACACACGATCGGACATTCCGACAACAAAGTTTTGTTGGCGGAAAATTTGAGAACCTGCAAGCCAACATTTTTTGCTGGAAAGTCTGACAGCAAATGTTCGATGGAGCATACACACGGTTGGACTTTCAGCCAACAAGCTCACATTCAACATTTCCCGTCTGAAAATCCGACCATGTGTACGCGGCATTAGGGTGAAATCAATTGATCCTCAACAATTAGCCAAGGTAGCTATACCTGGCAGGTAAATTTAGGAGCAACCCTGCCTATACACCAGGGTGCTACATAAATAATGTACCTATCTGAGTCAGTGGTGGCTTGTGCTCAATTTTTTGGGGGGGCAGCAAATAGAGTCCCCATCCCCGGACAGACCTCCACACTTCATCCGACAGCTGTTCTTCCTGGGCTGGTACAATAACAATGCCATGAGGATTTTCAAAAAACGATTAGATAAGCACCTGTACGACAGCAACATACAGGGATATACACTGTAATACTGACATATAATCACACACATAGGTTGGACTTGATGGACTTGTGTCTTTTTTCAACCTCACCTACTATGTAACTATGTAACATTCCTCGGATAAATAGGCCTACCAGTCCAGTGTATGAGCCGATCCCAAGTCTTCAGCTAATAGTAGGAATAAATCCAAAGCGATGTCCACACTATCCCAGCAATCCATAAGACGAAAGAGCCCTGGCAGGAGTGGTGTGTCCATAAAGGGGGCCCAGAGCTGGTGACAGTATGAAGCAGTGAGGATCTCTAGCCGTAGCGGACACTACTACACCCCTGAACTTAGAGGAGTGAGTGCAGAGCTCTGGGAGGAGAGGCAGGATAACCCGCTGTGGTGTCACATACATCACTCACTGCTCTCCTCACTTTCTATGCACTGTCATCTCAAACAGCTTCCACCCTCTAGTCTGCATACAGCTCTCCATCCAGGGACAACTCAGTTGACAATGTTCAATGCTCCACGGTCCCGGCACTCACCAATCCATGGCGCGGTTCCTCCGCAGCTTCCTCAGCTTCTCCTCCTGACCAACCCGATCCCCCTCTGTTCTGATTGGTCGGGAGGAGAAGCCAGAAGACAATAGCGAATATTGATTCGCTATTGTCGCAAGTGGGTAGGTTCGGGAGCAGTTCTCTGCTCCCCGACCCCAACCTTTGTCAAGCCAATTAGAGCCTCCGCCCCACATGCATCTATGCAAACTAGGGGGGGCGGCACCCCTACAACCCTAATGGACCAATATAAGGTCGTGTTGCACTACAGTGATTGATATTAAATATACTGAAAAAAATTATATGTAAATAAACAGTTTAGAAAAATCAGTCTTTTAAATGGACCAGTAAAGAGATGCTGTCAAAATGTTCTTTGGCCGCATGTGTTCACTAAGTGTAAATGCATTTTTCCATAAAAATTCACCTCAAAATCCAAATTTTTAAGTAGGTTTACAATTTTGTGTTGGGCCGCTTTCATTGCCATCTTGAGCCGCAGGTTAGACACCCCTGATCTAAAAGGATCCCACAGGTATGATATATGCAGTTACCAGTGGCTGCCCGTCCATTAGGAGCACCAGGACGCCCGCCCCCTCTCTCCACCCCCCTATATGGTAATGGATAGATTCATGCATACCCTGAATCTATCCACGGCCACTGCAGCCACCTCCTATTCATGCGCCCGGCCCCTTTAAGGGCACCGGGCACATAAATTACAGCGGCCGTTTTTTGTTTTTTTTGAAGCACCTGATTAAAGTCAGAGGCTCTAATGGGCTTCAAAATCAGGTGGGCTCGGGACGCAGAGGATGCGCTCTGATCCCACCCAGGTGTGTTACAGCAGCGAATGAATATTCACTGTGGAAACACTGATCCTCAATCTGGCCAATCGGAAGTGAGGACCCGTTTTCCTGAATGGCCGAAAACAGAAGACTCCCAATTGGCCGCCGAGGAGGAGGGAGGAAACGGAAGCCGCCGTGATGTCCCGGAGAACGAGAGGCCGCAGGAGAACAGCAGTGGAAGCCACCACCGAGCATGGGAAGCTGCCGGTGATGGGGTAAGTGCTACCACCCGACCGACCCCAGGGGTGGTGGCATACTGTTTGCCGCCCCCCCCCCCCCAAAAAAAAAATTCCCACTGGCAGTTACAATGGTCCAAGCTAGACAAATTTAACTATGCAATAAATGCTGTACCTGGAATTCTTTAATTACCCACACACTTACCAATCTTATTCATAAATAAGCCTCCAGGTCTTTATTGCTGTCGGTGTCCCCTTGAGGGGCATCCACACTATTTGTTCTGCTAACTATTATCATAGAGACAGTACATTAAGAAAAATCTAAAATTTCCAATTCAAAATTTGACAAGGGAACAGGGAATGAGGGGAAATATTCCAATGGGGACATTGGTTCCAGTGACCATGACCTAAAAGTTAAGGAGAATCTCCAGGATGGGACAAAGGCCCCCCCAAAAAAAACAGAGACATGGAATTTAACACTTCCTCACTTCATACAAATTGTGAAACAAGATTTATAGCTACTGACAAGAGGAGGGAGTCTGCACCACAATTGACAGGTGTACTCTTCCAACTCTAATGTCATAATCAATATGGTGGCACAATTAAAGAAAAAAAAAGCAGGTTCTCGTTCTTTTAGCACCCAGTTAAGGATTCAACTAATTTATGACTTGCTAACATGCACACAATTGCGAGTTGGTGACAGTTAAAGGATTTAATTCACTGTGACAGGCTTGCTTTAATTCCGTCAAAGTCATTAAACAATGTGTTAAAATAAAAATTCCCCTTTAGTCTGCTCTCTGACAACTCTGTTGTGCATTTCAATACCAGCAGCAGATACAAAATTATTGTAATTTTTCATCTGGAAACTACTTCCTGCACTTTTGATGCTCCTTTTTTTTTCCCCCTGCAATTCAGCAGAGCTGGCAAACTCATGTCATCTATTATCAAAGTAAAGGAAAATTCGAGACATAAAATTCCCCACCACCCCCCACATCAAAGATAGAAGGCCAGAGTTTCTTCTGTGCTAGTTTGAAGCTTTGAAGGATATAGTTGGAGTTGAAGGATACAGTAAGTGAATCATTTTAGGTGTAGTTAAAATGACTGCACCTGTTTATCCATCCGTGAGCCGTACCTGTAGAACAATAGGGAATAATATCTCTTCTTACCTCATCGGGTTTCTCCGCTCGGCTCTGGAGATCAAATTGAATAATTTGGTCACACCAAATGATTCCTCTCAAATATGCATTCAGCTATCTCTCCTTCCAATTTCAAGCTTTGATTGACCATCCAGGCTTTATGGCTGAAATGTTAAAATATATTTAGAGAATGCCTTGTCATCTGACATTTTTTAGATACGGGATTTGCTCCTTCACAACTGAAGTTTTAGGCTATTGGCAATGGCCACGTCCCTAAACCCAAATCGGGTGGTAACAGAACTTTTAAAAAGAAAATGAAGGTTTCTGGATACATATCTGAGGTGCATGCAGCACTGGGGCAGGTCCCCCCCCCCCAGGGCTTAGGGCAGCCTTTCTCAACCTTTTCAACAAAGAGGAAACCTTAAAACGCAGGTGTCAAACTGGTGGCCCTCCAGCTGCTGTGAAACTTTAAGTCCTATGAGACATTGCAAGGCTGACCCTGTTTTGAGAAACCCTGGCCTAAGGCAAGGAAAAACTATGCCGGAAGTTTTTGTCCAGGTTTGAGAGTTTGAATCAAACCCTTATATGGGTCTCCTAACTGTTTCTCAATACGAGTCCAATCAGATCCATGTCTCTAGCCCTTAGGAAGGGGGATGCATTTCGCCTGATATGTCTTGGCTTCACCTGATACCTTTATTTAATAAACATTTAACAGTCTATAGGTCTATGGAGCTAATTTTTTTGCCTGAACTATTATGCCGCGTACACACGGTCGGACTTTTCATCTACAAAAGTCCGACAGCCTGTCCGACAGACTTTCGACTGACTTTTGTCGGACTTTTGGCGTACTTTTGGCGGACTTGCGGCAGACTTTCTTACGAACGGATTTGCCTACATACGATCACACAAAAGTCCGACGGATTCGTACGTGATGACGTACACCGGACTAAAGTAAGGAAGTTGATAGCCAGTAGCCAATAGCTGCCCTAGCGTGGGTTTTTGCCCGTCAGACTAGCACACAGACGAGCGGATTTCTGGGTCCGGCGTAGTTACGATGTAAAGATTTGAAGCATGTTTCAAATCTAAAGTCCGTCAGATTTGCAGCTGGAAAAGTCCGCTGAAAGTCAGCTGAAAGTCCGGGGAAGCCCACACACGATCGGATTGTTACCCAGCTTTAGTCCGTCGGCGTCCGTCAGACTTTTGTAGACGAAAAGTCCGACCGCGTGTACGCGGCATTAGAGGTATTTATGCAGCATTGGAATGTGGTCACCTCCCTCGCTCTATGAATGAAGCAATTATTATAGTCCTATTAAAACCTGATAAAACTCCTAATAATCCAGAATCATATCGCCCAATATCATTATTTACATCCAATGTGAAGCTATTCGCAAAGTGTTAGCTAATAGACGGGCGAAAGTCATATCTAAGATAGCGCATGTAGAATAGATCTACCGCAGTGAATATAAGGCGCTTATTTCTTAACCTACAGGTTTTGTCTGAAAATCTAGCAGAGCTATATTGTCACTTGTTGCGGCAAAAGCTTTTGATAGCATTGAATGGGATTTCCTATGACATTGTCGAGTGTAATTTGACTTTGGATCCCAGTTTATAAGCTGGATACAACTCCTTTACGCTGCCCCGGTGGCACAGGTACAGGTAAATGGACATATATTGCCGCCTTTCTCACTTCAACGAGGAACAAGACAGGGATGCCAATTTTTACCTCTACTTTTTGATTTGGCTCTTGTATCTTTGGATGCTGCTGTCCGACAATCATCGAATATTATTGGGTTTTGTAGACCCTTAGGAGAGGACAAGATTGCTTTATATGCTGATGACACACTTTTATTTTTGGGAGACACTTCGTCCTCTTTAATGGCAGTGATGTCCTTAATGAACACATATGACTCTTTTTCAGGCTTTACAATCTCAAATAGCTGTAGTCTCTACATTTAAATATTTAGGCGTACAAGTTACAACACAAGTGAGTGCATATGCAGAGAGGCATTTAGCCCCACTACTTAAAGTGGTTGTACCAACCCCTTTTACCTACAGGTAAGCCTATATTAAGGCTTACCTGTAGGTGCTGGAAATATCTCCTAAACCTCCACGGTTTAGGAGATATTTACAATAAAGCTGTGAGCCCATGTCTACGCCGCATGTACACTTTAGAAAGAGCAGATCGTGCCGTTTCTAAAGGGGTCATGCCGTGATGTCACGCGACTCCGGCCAGTCACAGAGCCAGGATTCGAGGCCCCGGTAGGAAGAGGGGTGAAGATGGATGCTCGCTGCTAGTGGGGACAGCGGAGACATCGCAGGTTTCGGTTTCAGGTAAGAAACACATAATGGGCTACTATGCGATGCATAGTGTTGTGGAAATTTTTATTAATGTATGTTGTCAGATGTCCCCCAGTGTCAGTTTTGCTGTAATGCGCTCATGTGAGCGTATTCGCACATACAGACATTGGTGGAAGACCATTGGCTGCTGAAGCCTTCCCGTGGACACGGCAGATCTGCTTGCTCTTTTTAGGATGTTTATTAACGCCTCACCGAGGGACTGGCCACACCATGGCGACCGCATTTAAACTCCTAAGTAAGCAGATCTGCGTACATGGGAACCATAGCATAACCATACAAAATTATGGCCCACTGAGCCATGATAGAGTATGGATCGGGTCATTGGTAGCAGTGGGAATGTGCACACGGTCGTGTTCAGAGGCGTGTAAGTAGTGTTCAAGTTGTGAGTCCTTTGTGTCTCACAATTTGCTTGCCGCATGGCTCTGCACATCACCATCTGCACACGTCACTACTGTATTTCTATTTGAATATATACATGTGTGTGTGATTGGTTCTTTTGAAAGAATACAAGTGTCTGATTGGCTGATTCTGAAGCCACCACCTTCCTTTGTTTATTCATGTTGACAGTATAAATAAAAGGAGTAAAGCATTCAATGGCAGGATTCTGCTGAGCTCAACGTGATACCAGCGTCTGTCTGTGTTACTTAGAGACATACAAGCGCGCTTTCCCGGCATTATATAAGAGAGAGCTGTTTTTGTGCTTTTAGGTGCAAAGAAATTATTTGCTTATAGGGAGAAGCTTAAAATTTCCCGGACAATAGTAGCCCATTATGCTTTACCTTTGCAAGGAAATAAAGCGGAAGTAAAACCCATCAGGGTTTACTTCCTCTTTAACCACTTCCCTACCGGGCCAATTCTGACATTTCTCTCCTACATGTAAAAATCATCATTTTTTTGCTAGAAAATTACATAGAACCCCCAAACATTATATATGTTTTTTTAGCAAAGACCCTAGAGAATACAATGGCGGTTGTTGCAACTTTTTATCTCACACAGTATTTGCGCAGGAATTTTTCGAACGTGGTTCCCCAGACGACGCCATTTGTGGTGAAACGTACGTCGGGAGGTTGACACTCTGACGTCATCGCCATCCTAGTGTGGACGGGTGCTCGCTATGCCGGCCGGCCGGCTATTTGCTGTTTTTAATCTACTTATGTAAGTTTTCTACCTTTTTTTATTAAACTATCCTGCCAGTATTACACTATGGTCAGTTTCTTTTCATTCACATGCCTGTGAGACGAGAGTTTGGGGTCCTTGCTACATCCTCTTAGCCACGCTGTATGCAGTCAAGTTACACCAGCTCGATTTTCCCATACCAGGACGGAACATAGGCTGTTTTTTGCTTGCCTTGTGGTAAGCGCAATATTTGTGTGGTGGCGGATCACTGAGTGTGGTGTCTCTCTCATCTTTACCATGAAGTCTGGTTGTGTCCATTCATGGGTTTCTCTCTGGGACTGATTCTGGTCAATTATCATATATAAGGATTCCCATCTACCACATATGGACATCACCTTTTGGTTCACAGTTATATGTATGGACTTATATATATTTTTCTGATTATCGCAATGTTTCACATACATACATGAATTTTCTAACAGAGGTTTTTGGGACATCGATATAAGAATATTTCATATATTTTATTCTTATACATTTCAGCGCGGTTATTTCTTTTTCTTAAGAATGGAGGAGGCTTAGCTGTTCCCAATGCCAGACTGTATTATCTGACATTACAACTCCAGCAATTTTTGGAATGTTATAGATCGTGAGGATCTCATACAGCAAATTATATTTTCTCAATTTATGGTAGATCAACCGGTGCAGCTAATAGTAGCCAACTACTTCTATAGTAAGCGTAGTTATCCCACATGCTATGTAATTCATAAGATTTGGACGAATATCCAAAAACATACTCATTATGAGGGATATACTCAATACATACAAAAAAGAAGCCACTGCCCCCACCTATAACTGGCCATTGCAGCAAGCAGCATTGGAAGGCAACATATGTTAGAAAAACAGGGCAAGGATAAATCCAAGGAAAACTCCAAGCTCACTTACCGACAACTGAATTAACCTGTTTAACAGTATGTGTTAAAAACAGGGGTTTAGTCTGCACAAATTTGCAAATGCATGCATACGCTACAGAGCCCCACCAAGGCACTCTGGTATCTGTAGCCCTATCACTAGCTCATGAGTGACTCCACAATGGAAGCACATGCATTCTGATGGACACATGGAGGGCAGGTGGACTGAAGCGAGCCCACCCCTTCTTAAAGGTATAGGGGCACACTAAGCACCCAGCACATAGCATAATGGCTGCAAAGGTGCAAAGTGCGTGGCCTGACCAATATAACAGTAATACAAAAAAGAAGCCACTGCCCCCACCTATAACTTGCCATTGCAGCAAGCAGCATTGGAAAGCAACATATGTTAGAAAAAATGTCAAGGATAAATCCAAGGAAAACTCCAAGCTCACTTACCGACCAGCCCGAGGACAACCAAATTAATCTTTTCTAACAGCATGTTAGGGTAAGGATGTGAAACTGTGCCCTCCTTTCCTGCTGCTAATGCATGCCATAGAATGACTGTTCCATCCTGCGCCGATTCTCTGCCCACTTGCTCTGTTTGCCCATGGGTGGCATTGGGTGTGCACACATGTGGCCAATCACTTGTTTTCTAACAGGTAGAAAGAAGTTGCGTATGCATGGTGTGCTTTTTTGTGTCAGATGTAGGCAAATGCGGTGATGAGTGGACATGGTGGAGCACGGTGTGAAAACAGTAGTTGTCAAAGCAGACATGAAGCTGTGGCCTACTGGTTGCCAGCCCCAGATATAAATCATTTGTGTGGTGAGAGGGCACCCCCCAAACCGCTGTGCCTGCCGAGCTACCCCTCCTGCTCATTCCTTGTTCCAGCCCTGGGTACATGTTCACCTAGGGGTGTCAGGACCTGGATCTGAACCTGCAACTTCTGCCGTGTCTGGTAGTACCTCTTCTTGCTGAGAGCTGGAGCTCCCTGGGCAATTACTTTGAAAATCATGCCTTGAACCTAGCTTCTGGTGAAGTCATTGCTCCTCCCATGAACTTCCTTTTTAAGCCATGCCTTTGCACTTCCTGTTTGCTAGATTATTGTGCACTATCCGGCCAATATCTCGCTCTTATCCCTCCTGCTGCATCTGTATTCTTGCTTCCAGCCTTTGACCTGTTCCTGGACTACTCTTCTGCTTGATTCCAACCGGCAACCACTTGTTACCGACCTTTGGCTTGTTTTCTGACTATGCTTCTGTGTGATCCCTACTTGCTATATCTGCTACTGGACCTTGCTCACCTCCTGGTGGGGTGATCCTGAGGACCATGACCTGGTACTAACATGCCGCAACATGTTATGATCATGACTTATTTTTATTAATTTTAATATCCAGTCTTTGTATTTTGTATAATGGTGTTCATGGTTTGGTGTATATAGCTAATGCTGTGATTTTTTTTTTTTCTATTTGTAGGTTTCTGAAATTAGGATACAACGTAAAGCTATTGTTGATTCATGCTCGCACCTTTCCTTTGTATCCTATTCCTATTCCTCTTAAGAGGTGTTATCAGAGATGTAGATTCCTACCATTTCCCTTTAAATGATATGTGATACCCAATAGTGACCAACTTGATGATATGTTCAATACTGTTGCTGTTACTTTACATCATACTTGTGGTGATTGTAGCCATATTAATGCACTTGCAACTAATTTATTTGCACTAACATTCAGATTCTCGGGACAACGTTTTGAGGTGCTTTGAAGAAGGGGGTACACCCCTGAAGCTTGTCCTGAAAATTTGGATATTAGTGCAAATAAAAAAGTATCATGGAGAGTACTCAATTGTTCTTGTTACTTTTTATCCTTGGTTGATCCAATAACCAATCATTGTATTTTGACCGTGAAGGAGCGCCCGCTGTCAAAATACAATAACACAGCGGGGAGGATTCCACCATCCACTTTGTTTGTGTGGATGGGCGAATCCATTTGTTTTGTTTGTTTGTTTTTTTCAGTCAGGCAACTGGCTAATCAAAATAAAATGACCTATCTATGGACAGCCTTTCTATAAACAAAAGGAGACAGCAGAGGGTGCCGACTAATTGTACCATTATTCCCTACAGAGTTGGCGCCCTTTATGCCTTTTTTTCCTTACAGAGATTACTTCAGTCTCATTGAGGACCTGCCACTAGTGGTTTTGGATGCAATAAGATTCTTTTGTATGGACTATTATGCCCCATTTAGCATCCTAGCATACTCTAGTTATTTTACCTTGGAACTTTTACATTCCCTAAGACCCCTTTTACACTGGGGCTGCGCCACATTAGCAGTAAAGCGCCGGTAGTTTTAGCGGCGCTTTACTGTCGTTTTAACGTCGCTTTTCGGCAACTAGTGGGGCACTTTTAACCCCCGCTAGCGGCTGCAGAAAGGGTTACAACCGCCTGTGTTGTGGCGCTTCTGAAGCACTTTTCAGGTGCTTCGGAAGCTCTGCCCCATGCATTCTAATGGGCAGGGATGGTTTAGGAGCACTGTATACAGCGTTCCCAAACCACCCCAAAGATGCTGCTTGCAGGACTTTTTGTAACGTCCCGCAAGTTCACCGCCCCAGTGTGAAAGCACTTGGGCTTTCACACTGGGGTGGTATGGGAGGCGTTTTTTTAGCTGCTTTACAGTAGAGGTGTGAATCTTCACTGGTCTCACAATTCGATTTGGTTACAATTATCCTGTCAAGGATTTGTTTCGATCCAATTCCGTGATGCATCACAATTACTGCCCATGTGCTATTTATTTTATTTTATCTGTTCTTAAAAAAAAATACAACACTCTCTGCATGTAGCAAAGTCTAAACACAGCAGACAACTTAAAGAGGAGCTCCAGGCTCCCCCAAAATACCAGAGGAGATGGTCAGAGACTGCAGACATGGTAGAAGAGATGGTCAGAGACTGAGGACATAATACAAGAGATGGTCAGAGACTGCAGACATAATACAAGAGATGGTCAGAGACTGCAGACATGATACAAGAAATGGTCAGAGACTGCAGACATGATACAGGAGATGGTCAGAGACTGCAGACATGATACAAGAGATGGTCAGAGACTGCAGACATGATACAAGAGATGTCAGAGACTGCAGACATGGTACAATAGATGGTCAGAGACTGCAGACATGATACAGGAGATGGTCAGAGACTGCAGACATGATACAGGAGATGGTCAGAGACTGCAGACATGATACAGGAGATGGTCAGAGACTGCAGACATGATACAGGAGATGGTCAGAGACTGCAGACATGATACAGGAGATGGACAGAGACTGCGGACAATGTCCCCATAACGTCCCCCCAAACGTCAATTTCATTAATTATGGTTTATGTATGTCTTATTGTCATGGTGATTGATTCACATCACAACTTCATTGATACCTTTTTTTTTTTGCATGATTTATGGTTTTTCTCATCACTGCCCAGGGCCGGACTGGGATTAAAAACCAGCCCTGGAAAAAATTTCATACCAGCCTCATAGCGTTATTATACCAGCCCAACGTCATTATTTTCTTGTTCATGAAAGGGAAAACCATGCATTTTAAAGCACATTTGAAGAGCATATTATATATACATAAGACAGATATGAAAGCACATAGGGCTATGAATATATATATATATGAAACAGGAAATTTCAGTTAAAAGTAGTAAGGGTGAAGCAATCATCAAAGGGGACACCTGGGATTCTGGGAATGTGAGGGGGGGGGACGGGACTCTGGTGACACCACCTTCCGCAGAAAATACACTAAGGTAAGAGGGGGGGGTTACTGATATAGGGGGGAAACCTTTATATCAGTGCCCCCTTACATTATTGTATTCACTCCTCCCTTACATCAGTGACCCCCCATCAGACTGGCCTGGCGGCGCTGTCACTGACCTCCTCTCAGGTGCACCAAGCAGGGCTCAGTCAGTCGGCTCCAGCTTGGTGGCTTGGGTTTTCCTATAGTCTCTTCTCCACAGTCCACACGTGTCTGACTTCTCCCATGCCCCCATCCTGGTGGCGCTCCCACTCTTGACTCCTCTCCAGACTCCCTCAGAGACTGCAGACATGATATAAGACAAGAGATGGTCCAAGGCTGTGGCATAGTACAGGAGATGGTCAGAGGCTGCAGGCATAGTACAGGAGATGATCAGAGGCTGCAGGCATAGTACAGGAGATGGTCAGAGGCTGTGGGCATAGTACAGGCAGGGGCGTTGCTAGGTGGCAAAAAGACCAGGGGCTTCAGCCCGAAGGGAGGGTCATCCCTGACGCACACTGACCTACCTGACGCACACTGACCTACCTGACGCACACTGACCTGACATATACTGACCTACCTGACGCACACTGACCTACCTGACGCACACTGACCTGACATATACTGACCTACCTGACGCACACTGACCTACCTGACGCACACTGACCTACCTGACACACACTGACCTGACACACACTGACCTACCTGACACACACTGAGTGACCTACCTGACTAGACTTCAGGTGACGTGACCTCTGAGTTCTCCTGCAGCTAAGCTGTACTGTGTGGCGCGCCCATCAGAGTAGAGTAGACTAGATAGCACTGCAGCAGGCACTCCACTGGTGACTCCAGGCAGCCAGAGCCATGACAGGAGAGGAGAGCCGAGCGGGGATCTCGTAGTGCATTGTAACTCCCGCCTTCTGAAGCCTACAGTGCCTATGATGGACGTCACATGTCCCGCGGTCCCGGCATTGGCCCAGTGGGACGTCCATCATAAGCACTGCAGGCTCCAGGGGGCGGGACCTGCTATGTCACTCGGCCATGCTCGCCGCTCGGGGTCAGATCGGTCCTCAAGACTCAAGTGCAAGCGCACGCTTTTCATCCCGCCGTGGCTGTGCGCAGACGCAGTGTGTCTCTCCGGGCCGGCCGCGCGTGCCAATAATGACGTCACACGTCCCGCGATCCTGGCATTCATTGGACCAGTGTGATGTCCATCATAGGACATGGCAGCGCGGCGCCTATGATGGATGTCTCACTGGTCCAATGCCGGGATCGCGGGCGGGACCGTGTGACGTCCAATAGTCTCGGTCACTCGGAGTTAGGTGCCGCAGCTCGCGTGACCGGACTTTGTGCTCGCTCTTTCAGGGGGGACTCGGGGCTAATAATTTTAAAATAAATGGCCGAGACTCAGGGCTTTTCGGGGTCACATTCGGGGCTTCAGCCACGTCTAGCCACCCCCTCCCGACGCCCCTGAGTACAGGAGATGGTCAGAGGCTGCAGGCATAGTACAGGAGATGGTCAGAGGCTATGGGCATGCTACAGGAGATGTCAAGATGTCAAAGACTGCGGGCATGGTACAGGAGATGTCAGAGGCTGCAGGCATATTACAGGAGATGGTTAGAGACTGAGGACATGATACTAAAGATGTTAAGAGAATGTAGACATGATACAGAAGATGGTCAGAGACTGCAGACACAGTACAAGAGATGGTCAGAGACTGCGGACATGATACCAGAGATCAATGTAGCCTCACCAGTGCCCATCAAATGCAGCCTCACTGTGCCCATCAATGCAGCCTCTGTGCCAGTCCATGCAGCCTCACTGTGCTCATCATTGCCGTCTTACTGTGTCCATCATTGCCACCTCACTGTTCCCATTATTGCAGCCTCAGCGTGCCCATAATTACAGCCTCACATGCCCATCATTGCAGCCTCGCAGTGCCCATCATTGCAGCCTCACATGCCCATCATTGCCGCCTCACCATGCCCTCATTGCAGCCTTACTGTGCCCATCATTGAAGCCTTACCGTGCCCTCATTGCAGCCTTACTGTGCCCATCATTGCCACCTTACCATGCCCTCATTGCAGCCTTACTTTGCCCATCGTTGCCGCCTTACTGTGCTCTCATTGCAGCCTCACCGTGCCCATCATTGCAGCCTCACCGTGCCCATGATTGCAGCCTCACCGTGCTTATCATTGCCTCCTTACTGTGCCCATCATTGCCGCCTTACTGTGCCCTCATTGCAGCCTCACCATGCCCTCATTGCAGCCTTACTGTGCCCATCATTGCCGCCTTACCGTGCCCACATTGCAGCCTCACCATCGTTACAGCCTTACTATGCCCATCATTGCAGCCTTACCGAGCCCATCATTGCCGCCTTATGGTGCCCAGACAAAAACAATAAGAATACTGCGCTTCCCTATACCCCTAAGCTGCAGTTCTCATTCATAGGTAAGAATCAAAATAGTAAAGCTGTCAACAGAACCGCGCTATAAATCTTAAAGTGAATAAATACCCATCAACCTATTATCTTGATTATAGTGTTATGAACAAAACAAATATCAACACAACATGATCGTGATTAATATTGTAAACATTAATTATTGTGACTATAGGTAAATAAATTAGTGAAAAAAACGGATAATAAAAAATGATGAGAAAAAAGGAGGAAATAAGTCCGTGGCCAATAGTGACTTCAAATAAAAACAGTCCTTATTGCAAATACTTTCACCCAGAGTGACTATGGGCTTGATGAATAAAAAACACCTCGTGAGAAGGATCCACCACCTATAAGGATGTATGCTTACCGAAGGCAAGCTTTCATAAGGCTTGTGTATGAAATCCACTCAGCGGGGACACCATCAACGATCACAGCATAGAGGGAGGATCACCCGGAACTCTCCAACATACAAGCCAAAAACTCAGCATGAGGAACCCAGGGGAATAAAAGACACATCCTCCATAGTGTGAATCGGTATAAACAATTTAATGAGTAAAAAATGAAAGTAGCACACTCACATTAAAATCTCGAGTAACAGCATGTATTATAAATCAGCCGGCCGGCCTGCATGCACCCGTTCACAGTGGGGTAGAAACGATGACGTCAGCGCGTCTGCCTTCCGACGTACGTTTCGTCCTATTGGACGTTCCTATGACAACGCTGTTACTCGAGATTTTAATGTGAGTGTGCTACTTTCATTTTTTACTCATTAAATTGTTTATACCGATTCACACTATGGAGGATATGTCTTTTATTCCCCTGGGTTCCTCATGCTGAGTTTTTGGCTTGTATGTTGGAGAGTTCCGGGCGATCCTCCCTCTATGCTGTGATCGTTGATGGTGTCCCCGCTGAGTGGATTTCATACACAAGCCTTATGAAAGCTTGCCTTCGGTAAGCATACATCCTTATAGGTGGTGGATCCTTCTCACGAGGTGTTTTTTATTCATCAAGCCCATAGTCACTCTGGGTGAAAGTATTTGCAATAAGGACTGTTTTTATTTTAAGTCAGTATTGGCCACGGACTTATTTCCTCCTTTTTTCTCATCATTTTTTATTATCCGTTTTTTCACTAATTTATTTACTTATTGTGCCCATCATTGTCATCTTACTGTGCCCTCATTGCAGTCTCACCATGCCCTCATTGCAGCCTCACCGTGCCCATCTCATTGCCGCCTTACTGTGCCCTCATTGTAGTCTCACCATGCCCTCATTGCAGCCTTACTGTGCCTTCATTGCAGCCTTACTGTGCCCTCATTGCAGCCTCACCATGCCCTCATTGCAGCCTCACTGTGCCCATCATTGCTGCTTTACTGTCCCCTTCATTGCCGCATTACTGTGCCCTCATTGCAGCCTCACCATGCCCTCATTGCAGCCTCACCATGCCCATCTAATTGCCGCCTTACTGTGCCCTCAATGCGGCCTCACCGTGCCCTCATTGCAGCCTCACCATGCCCATCATTGCCGCCTTACTGTCCCCACCATTGCCGCCTTACTGTGCCCTCACTGCAGCCTCACCATGCCCTCATTGCAGCCTCACCGTGCCCATCCCATTGCCGCCTTACTGTGCCCTCATTGCAGCCTCACCGTGTCCTCATTGCAGCCTCACCGTGCCCTCATTGTAGCCTCACCGTGCCCTCATTGCAGCCTCACCGTGCCCTCATTGCAGCCTCACCGTGCCCATCATTGCTGCCTTACTGTCCCCATCATTGCCGCCTTACTGTGCCCTCTCAACAGCCTGACCATGCCCGCATTGCAGCCTCACCATGGCCATCTTATTGCCGCCTTACTGTGCCTTCATTGCAACCTCACCATGCCCTCATTGCAGCCTCACCGTGCCCTTCCTCCTTTTTTCTCATCATTTTTTATTATCCGTTTTTTCACTAATTTATTTACTTATTGTGCCCATCATTGTCATCTTACTGTGCCCTCATTGCAGTCTCACCATGCCCTCATTGCAGCCTCACCGTGCCCATCTCATTGCCGCCTTACTGTGCCCTCATTGTAGTCTCACCATGCCCTCATTGCAGCCTTACTGTGCCTTCATTGCAGCCTTACTGTGCCCTCATTGCAGCCTCACCATGCCCTCATTGCAGCCTCACTGTGCCCATCATTGCTGCCTTACTGTCCCCTTCATTGCCGCATTACTGTGCCCTCATTGCAGCCTCACCATGCCCTCATTGCAGCCTCACCATGCCCATCTAATTGCCGCCTTACTGTGCCCTCAATGCGGCCTCACCGTGCCCTCATTGCAGCCTCACCATGCCCATCATTGCCGCCTTACTGTCCCCACCATTGCCGCCTTACTGTGCCCTCACTGCAGCCTCACCATGCCCTCATTGCAGCCTCACCGTGCCCATCCCATTGCCGCCTTACTGTGCCCTCATTGCAGCCTCACCGTGTCCTCATTGCAGCCTCACCGTGCCCTCATTGTAGCCTCACCGTGCCCTCATTGCAGCCTCACCGTGCCCTCATTGCAGCCTCACCGTGCCCATCATTGCTGCCTTACTGTCCCCATCATTGCCGCCTTACTGTGCCCTCTCAACAGCCTGACCATGCCCGCATTGCAGCCTCACCATGGCCATCTTATTGCCGCCTTACTGTGCCTTCATTGCAACCTCACCATGCCCTCATTGCAGCCTCACCGTGCCCATCTTATTGCAGCCTTACTGTGCCCTCATTGCAGCCTCACCGTGCCCTCATTGCAGCCTCACTGTGCCCTCATTGCTGCCTTACTGTGCCTCATTGAAGCCTTACTGTGACCTCATTGCAGCCTTACTGTGTCCTCATTGTGGGACAGTGATGAGCAAAACCATAAATCATACAAAAAAAAAGGTATCAATGAAGTTGTGATGTGAATCAATCACCAAGACAATAAGACATACATAAACCATAATTAATGAAATGGTATGGTCACTTTAAAGTTGAGGTCCACCATCAAGTTTATTTATCATTTTTATTATGGTCAATCGGTCATAATTTGGCAAATTTTCACACAATGGTGCATCAGATATAAACTGTCAGTGTCTGACTTAAGTGTCTGACTTAAGTGTCTGACTTAAGTACCTGATGATGATGACAGAGTGTGCACTGGTTTCCCAATGCCTGCAGCAGTCTGCTGTGACAGTGAGCCGAGGAGGACTCTCTGGAGACCGGGAGTCGGGGACACTTGCTTCACATGTCTTCTCTCCTGTAGCAGCCAGCTCAACACAAGGTGACGCTGGGCAGCTGGGGATGATGTTAGCAGGAGACAGGAAAAGAGGGTGCGGCTAGTGCCCACAGCTCACTTCAGCTCCGTTTGCAAAGGCAGGGCTCATGCACATTTCGGCTGCTTTCGCGGCTTTCACCCACAGCTCATTTTCGCTCCATTCAGAGTGGCAGGGCACAGCACAGATGACGTCATCCAAAAATTGATCAATTTAGTCGCAGCATCGATGGCGAATCGCGATGCATGAATGCTGCAAAAAAAATTCAACATCCATAATTTACAGGCACTATTTTTAGATATTTTTACATATTTATTATTGATATGCAATAAATTCACTTTTGTGCCATTGTTGTTATTATTTGTTTTGCTTACTATAAACAAGCCTTTTTCTCCAGGTGCAAATAGCGCCCCCAACCTTTTTTTTTTTTTTAACAATCAGGAGTGCTCCCCCTTCCTCCTTGGCAGCCAATAAGATCGCTTCTCCTCTTGGCCAATTGGGTCTCAGGACCTGCTTCCTGAGCCAGGATTGGCCGGGAGGAAAATCAGAACGATAATAGCAAATATTAATTTGCTATTGTCACACAACTGGGCGGGCTCGGGGCACAGTTCTCTGTGCCCCAAGCCTACCCGTTTTTGAAGCAAATTAGAGCCTTCTAATCACGTGCTTCTAAAAAAAAAAAGAAATAAAAAAAAACCCAATTGGAATCCATGCATCCGGCGTCCTGCAGGTAGATTAGGGGCCGGGCGCACGGATCAGATCCCCGTATGGACCAGTAGCCGCTGCTTGTAATAGAAACAGGCTTCTTTCTTTAGAGCGCCAAGAGCAGAGTCCCTTCGCAGAGAACTAGATAGACTAAGCTCTTCAGAACACCAGCCAATGTTCCCTTTAGACAAACACATAGATGACTCTCTAGCACATGAAGGGTGGCAGCAGCTAAAAATTTAAATCTCCCTCCCTACACTTACAGACCTCAGATCAGTGCTGCTCTGTCCACACAGATGTCCCTCCTCCTAGGCTCCTCCTTCTGTTGTGAATGTACTGCCAGAGTGGAGGAGGAGCCTAGGGCGATTGTGGTGCCGTGTTGTGTCGGAAGACACGTGGACACTGGGCCCTTGGACTACAGAGCTGTATGCCTCACAATTCCGTCTCCTCCCCGCACATCATGGGGAGCTAAAAGATACAGCAACAGCAGAGATCTCAGAGGAAGAGGAGGGAGCCGCAGCACCCCTCTGTCTATCCAGCTGCGGGGCCAGTCCATGCCTGGTGTCACCCCTCTGGCGGGTGTCATCCATGGTTCTGGCCGCACACCCCCATAGCGACACCACTGCCAAAAGTCTTTAAGATCTCTCACAGCAGCCTGTACTCAATATAGATCCAGGGACAGTTGATTGCCTCCTTCCAACTTCCAAGCGAGACCTTTCCCCACTGATACAAAGACTAGATCTTCAGCAAGCCAGCCCCTCAGTCAGTTCTCTGTCACTTCAGCATCCAGGAAAGCACATGGTAGCATTGCCCTGGAGGGCAGCAGTCCTCCAGGCTGGACTGATTCTCTGCACGAAAAGACCCAGAGCTCAGTGTGCTCAGAGAATTTGAATAGAAGCTCAGCATTCCTATCCTGCTCCCTGGGATTGGCCAAGGCTGCATAAATATTCATACTGCCACCTGCATAGCTCCACACCTATGTTCCAGAGAACTGTCACAGCTCTATGGAAAGCAGAGCTGAGAACACCAAACAGACCGAAAAAAAAATCAGCTGCACTGGCTACAGTCAGCAAAACTAAATTTACCTGACAATTTTTACAGCCACACTGGATGCAGTGAGGCAAGCTAAATTTACCAATCAAAACACACCCAGCTCCACTGAACACAGTAAGCCAGAACTAATGCCGCGTACACACGGTCGGACTTTTCGTCTACAAAAGTCAGACAGCCTGTCCGACAGACTTCCGGCAGACTTTCGGCGGACTTTCGACGGACTTGCGGCGGACTTTCTAACGAACAGACTTGCCTACACACGATCACACAAAAGTCCATCGAATTCTTACGTGATGACGTACACCGGACTAAAATAAGGAAGTTCATAGCCAGTAGCCAATAGGTGCCCTAGCGTGGCTTTTTGTCCGTCGGACTAGCACACAGACGAGCGGATTTCGGGGTCCGTCGTAGTTACGAAGTAAAGATTTGAAGCATGTTTCAAATCTAAAGTACGTCGGATTTGAGGCTAAAAAAGTATGTTGAAAGTCCGGAGAAGCCCACACACGATCGGATTACCAGCCAGCTTTAGTCCGTCAGCGTCCGTTGGACTTTTGTAGACGAAAAGTCCGACCGTGTGTACGCGGCATTAATCTAACTAAACGTAACACCTATCTAGGAGGGTGCTGCATGAGCAATGTGAAAAACCACCACCTTATCCTTTGAAAAGCGACAGGGTCGCAGTAAGACAGTGAACGTGGGAGGAGCAATTAGCAGAATATAGTACACAATTTCTTTAGCATTTAGCCTTGCTGGCAAATAAAACGGACCAAATTAAAATCAGTTTGTAGCATTTCAATAAAAAAAAAAAAAACAGAAGTCTCAGTTGGCAAATATAAGTACAGAATAACAAGGTAGTGAAGGAAGTGAAGAACAAACACAAACACAATGGTCCAACAACAAATTGTCATCAAATTATATTTGTTCCTGGGAAGCTCTGATGAAACATTTTTTTTTTCCCCAAGACCACTTGATAAATGAGCCTGATTAAGTCTGTTTCTTTGACGAGCGCAATACATGTTTTATTTTGGTTATTGCCAATTAAGCCTAATTAGTGTGCACTTACTCCGTTATAGCCTTGCAATAAGCACTTTGCAACAATGAGCTATCCCTCTGGGAATGAAAAGAATAGTCAAGCTTGCTTTCCAACATGTATAAAATGTTTATTTTGTGCAATAAACGATACAACATAATACAAATTATTGATTTTTTTTTTTCTGACACTAATGCTCCCATCTTTTGTGAGGGTAATGAAAATTAATTGGGAAGAATGGTATATCCTTGTTTCGCGAAGGTCTTGTAATTAAAAGGCAGCCGCAAGCTTGTTTTAGAAGCAGAGCTACGAGTGGGCCACCCATGTTGTAAATGTTGAATTCGTTCTGTATGAAAGCCAACTCGCTCCTCTCCAAATGTTTCAATGTGGTTTCTGTGATGCCGCATTTGTTTACTGGCTTGGCGAACCGCCTTCTCTCCTCTTATCATGACGATGATAGTAATCAGCTCCACACTAGATGTAATGTAGTATTATGGTCCTCTCAACAGCTGTGACTTGACAATACTTGCAGATAGTGGTAACTCTTGACAATACATGGACTACAAATAGATATTTGATTATGACACACGATAGGCCTTAGGAGATCAGGATGTAGTTTTAGCAGAAGTAGTAGTTTAATTGCCCCCTTATTTTGGCAGTAGGTATTTTTAGTGCACCCTTACTTTGGTGTCAGTAGTTTTAGTGCATCCTTGCTTCAGCAGTCAGTGGTCTCTTACTTTAGTGATCAGTAGTTTCAGTGCCACCTTACATTGGCAAGCTGTAGATTTAGTGGTCCCTTACTTTGGCATCAATGGTTTTAGTGTCCTTTCAGTTTGGAGGTTAGTAATTTACATGCCCCTGTACTTTAGCAGGCATTAGTTTTAGTTGCCTTTTACTTTAACAGTTAGCAGTTTTAGTGCCCCCTTACTTTGGAAGTCAGTAGTTCAAGTGACACCTTACTTTGCTGGTCAGTAGTTTTAGTGACCCATTAGTTTAGTGGTCAGCAGTTTTAGTGCCACCTTACTTTGGCAGTCAATAGTTGTAGTGCCCCTTTAGTTTAGTGGTCAGTAGTTTTAGTGTCCCTTTAGTTTAGCGGTCAGTGGTTTTGGTGCCACCTTACTTTGGTAGTCAGTAGTTAAAGTGACATCTTACTTTGCTGGTCAGTAGTTTTAAGAGCCTCCTTATGTTGGCGGTCAGTGGGAACTAAAGAGTCAGAGACTTGATGTGAGTGGACTGCTAAACTGAGAACGGACTGATGGTTTCTTGTTCCAAAACTGTTCTCTGAAGAGTGACGACTATCCAGGAGATCAATCCAACCAAGGGAGTCTCACTAAGACACACCCTGTTAGGCCCTCCTGTCTGAGGTATGCCAATGATTTCATATATTTCCTCCGACTTACAGTGCATCTGGAAAGTATTCACAGGTCTTCGCTTTTTCCACATTTTGTTATGTTACGGCCTTATTCCAAAATGGATTAAATTAATTATTTTCCTCAAAATTCTACAAACAATACTCCACCACGCCCCCCCCCCCCCCGGTGAACCCACGCCGTTTTTTTATTTAAAATTTGGCGTGGCGTCCCCCCTCATGATTCATACCAGACAGCTGTCAGCACTGCCTGTTGCTCATCGCGAAAGGAAAAAACGCTGGCTCCCGCGACAGGGCTCACAGGTGTCAAATCTCGTTGCTAACAGCGGCAAGATTGACACAATATTGCAGTCACCTACTGTAAGTATTCACAGCCTTTGCCATGATACTCAAAATTGAGCTCAGTTGCCTCCTGTTTCCACTGATCATCCTTAAGATGTTTCTACAAGTTGACTGAAGTCCACCTGTGGTACATTCAGTTGGTTGGATATGATTTGGAAAGGCACACACTTGTCTATAGAAGGTCCCACAGTTACCAGTGCATGTCAAAGTACAAACCAAGCCATGAAGTGCAAAGGAATTGTCTGTAGAATGCCAAGACAGGATTGTATGGAGGTACAGATCTGGGGAAGGGTACAAAAAAATGTCTGCAGCATTGAAGGTCACAATGAGCACAGTGGCCTCCATCATTTGTAAATGGAAGAAGTTTGGAACCACCAGGACTCTTCCTAGAGCGGGCCGCCCAGACAAACTGAGCGATCGGGGAGAAGGGCCTTAGTCAGGGAGGTGACCAGGATCCCGATGGTTACCCTGACAGAGCTTCAGCGTTTCTCTGTGGAGAGAGGAGAACATTCTAGAAGAACAACCATCTCTGCAGCACTCCACCAATCAGGCCTGTATGGTAAAGTGGCCAGATGGAAGCCACTCCTCAGTAAAAGGCACAAGACAGCCCACCTGGAGTTTGCCAAAAGGCACCTGAAGGACTCTGAGAGAAACAAATTTCTCTAGTCTGATAAAACAAAGATTGTACTCTTTGACCTGAATGGCAAGCGTCATGTCTGGAGGAAACCAGGCACCACTCATCACCTGGCCAATACCATCCCTACAGTGAAGCATGGTGGTGGCAGCATCATGCTGTGGGGATGTTTTTCTGCGGGAGAAACTGGAAGACTATTTAGGATTGAGGAGAAGATGAATGCAGCAATGTACAGAGACATCCTTGATGAAAACCTGCTCCAGAGCGCTCTGGACCTCAGACTGGGGTGAAGGTTTATCTTCCAACAGGACAACGACCCTAAGCACACTGCGAAGATAACAAAGGAGTGGCAACTCTGTGAATGTCCTTGAGTGGCCCAGTCAGAGCCCAGACTTGAACCTGATTGAACATCTCTGGAGAGAGCTGAAAATGGCTGTGCACCGACCGTCCCCATCCAACCTGATGGAGCTTGAGATGTTCTGCAAAGAGGAATGAGAAAAACTGACCAAAAATAGGTGTGCCAAGCTTGTAGCATCATACGCAAAAAGACTTGAGGCTACCAAAGTATTGAGCAAAGGCTGTAAATACTTATGTACATGGGATTTTTTTTTTGTTTTTTATTTTTAATAAATTTGCAAAGATTTTAAACTTCTTTCACGTTGTCATTATTTGGTATTGTTTGTAGACTTTTGAGGAAAATAATGAATTTTATCAATTCTGAATTAAGGCTGTAACATGACAAAATGTGGAAAAAGTGAAGAGCTGTGAATACTTTCCGGATGCACTGTAAATACCGTATATACTCGAGTATAAGCTGACTTTTTCAGCACATTTTTTATGCTGAAAAAGCCCCCCTCGGCTTATACTCGAGTGAGGGTCTCCCGCTGTGTCATGCAGTCTTAACTGTTCGGCGGCCGTCCACTGTAACAAAGCCCCGCCTCCTCCTCGTCCGTCATAACACTGAACACTGGTACAATGCTGGGAAGCTGAATCAGTGTTCCTTCTATCACGGACGAAGAGGAGGCGGGGCTTTGTTACAGTGGACGGCCGCCGAACAGACTGCAGTCGCATGGTGTCTCCCGCTGTGTGTAATTAAAGGTGAGGCTGCAGATGGGCACAGTGAGGCTGCAGATGGGCACAGTGGGGCTGCAGATGGGCACAGTGAGGCTGAAAATGGGCACAGTGAGGCTGCAAATAGGCACAGTGAGGCTGCAGATGGGCACAGTGAGGCTGCAGATGGGCACAGTGAGGCTGCAGATGGGCACTGATGATATAGGTGGGCACAGTGAGGTTGCAGATGGGCACAGTGAGGCTGCAAATGGGCACAGTGAGGCTGCAGATGGGCACTGATGATATAGGTGGGCACAGTGAGGCTGCAGATGGGCACAGTGAGGCTGCAAATGGGCACAGTGAGGCTGCAGATGGGCACAGTGAGGCTGCAAATGGACACAGTGAGTCTGCAGATGGGCACAGTGAGGCTGCAAATGGGCACTGATGATATAGGTGGGCACAGTGAGGCTGCAGATGGGCACAGTGAGGCTGCAAATGGGCACAGTGAGTCTGCAGATGGGGACAGTGAGGCTGCAGATGGGCACTCATGATATAGGTGGGCACAGTGAGGTTGCAGATGGGCACAGTGAGGCTGCAAATGGGCACAGTGAGGCTGCAGATGGGCATTGATGATATAGGTGGGCACAGTGAGGCTGCAGATGGGCACAGTGAGGCTGCAAATGGGCACAGTGAGGCAGCAGATGGGCACAGTGAGGCTGCAAATGGACACAGTGAGTCTGCAGATGGGCACAGTGAGGCTGCAGATGGGCACTGATGATATAGGTGGGCACAGTGAGGCTGCAGATGGGCACAGTGAGGCTGCAAATGGGCACAGTGAGTCTGCAGATGGGGACAGTGAGGCTGCAGATGGGCACTGATGATATAGGTGGGCACAGTGAGGCTGCAGATGGGCACAGTGAGTCTGCAAATGGGCACAGTGAGTCTGCAGATGGGCATAGTGAGGCTGCAGATGGGCACTGATGATATAGGTAGGCACAGTGAGGCTGCAGATGGGCACAGTGAGGCTGCAAATGGGAACAGTGAGGCTGCAGATGGGCACAGTGAGGCTGCAGATGGGCACTGATGATATAGGTGGGCACAGTGAGGCTGCAGATGGGCACAGTGAGGCTGCAAATGGGCACAGTGAGGCTGCAGATGGGCACAGTGAGGCTGCAGATGGGCATTGTTTACTACCAGTAGCTGCTGCATTTCCCACCCTAGGCTTATACTCGAGTCAATACGTTTTCCAAGTTTTTTGTGGTAAAATTAGGTGCCTCGGCTTATATTCGGGTCGGCTTATACTCGAGTATATACGGTAATATGAAACACAAGGGTGTTTTACCTCCAAAAAAATGTATATATCTGAGGTGTGTTTTCTTCTGATTTACTGAAACCTTTCCTGGCTATCCCTATCTGGAAAGCACCTCTACTCATTTTGGCTATGTTTCCAGTACTCATTATTTCACAAAAAGATACTTTATTGCGTCTTTGATCCATCTAGTTTCGAGTCTATCCTTCTGCCGCAGGAACCATTCCTGAATACGGTCTTCTGCATCTGCCCTCACTATGAAATGCAGCCGAATTGCAAATTCAATATGTCACCGCAAACGTGTTTTATTAATGGCAATCATTTCTCTGTTTACCGTGATCAATTTGAAAAATGAGCATCTCATTTTCTCACAAGCGCTACAGCCATATATTATGTGCTTTCATAAAACTTGCTATTATCCAACAAATCAACATGCTTTCTTGTAATGAAAAAGAACATGCAGGGTACGGGTGACTAATAGAGCAGAGAGGAAAACTTATTTTGCTTGCAGCTTGCCTCCAATTTTTATTTATTTTTTTTTCTACAAGAATGGCGAAATGTCAGAATAAGAAAAGTGACGCTTGATCTTATGAAAAACATGTAACAGGTTGGCGTGCTCTTGTGAGCGAATGTTACACCAAGAGCCTTCGTATCATCCAACATGTCTTCATTATCACAAAAGGACATGGAAAGGTCAGCGGTCTGCAATTCCAAGAACATGGGATACGCCAAGTCTGCTTTTGTGTCTTTTCCAATTTGTTCATAACTGTTGGTGGGTTTTACTGGAAGAATAGGTCAGCGTTGGGACCGGCCATTTTGAAAATATTTATAACTGATATCAAATTTGGGATTATCTTTAGAATTTCTGTAATACATAAAGAAAAATAACCAAGGGATTTTTAAGGTGTCAGACACTCATGAATTGAATGAATAATATACCAATTTTTATTTGACTTTAAAAAAGATGAAGGATAAAAATCCATCAAGAATCATTCAATATGGTTCACAGATGTAGTTACTCTACATGTTTCGCCAATTATTGGCTTCTTCAGGAGTTTTGTTAATACTACATATTACACCACAGACGTCTTGATGTGAAATTATACCAAACACAAGCAAATATTACCCATCCACTGTACAGCCAAGAGTCGCCCCACAGGTAGGTATTAGTGAGCCATAGGCGTGGCACGGGTCAACCATATATACAATTGGGAGTGTATGTAGATAAAAGGACTTCCATTCAGATCTACAAAGAGAAAATGGGAAAACAAAAACTCCCCCACCCCTTAAAGGGCACTACTGTTATTGAGTTGTAGGATTTAGACTTAGCATGTGGCCCAAAAAAATGGCATCAGGGGATGAAGTTCTTTATGTATTACTCATTGTGGGATGCGGTGCCCTTGATTTCCTTGGTTCACCGGTACACATGTCCAAAGAAATTTGATTACCATTTCTGTGTTTGCAGATGATGACAAGGTATGTAGTGATATAACGACCTTATAGGATGTCTTCAACCTACAAGCAGACCTTAATGCATTCTTTTATTGGGCAACTATGTGGCATATAAGGTTTAATGTTGATGAATGTAAAAATATGTACTTGGGGGCAAAAAACATACATAACATATGTTGCACCCTCCTAGAATAGTGTAGATTGTTAGGTAAAAATACTTAGCTCCTCTGTAATCAGTGGAGCAGGGGTTGATTATTCAGGCCCGCTCAGTGTCTCACGGGCTGCTGCTCTGATTGCTTCTCTGTGTATTCTAGAGGATTCTAGAATTATAGTGGGAGGAAGAACAGAGTACGCAGCCTGAATATTTATGGGACTCCTGCAAATTCTTGGGGAGATGTGTCTAGAAGGTGATGGAAGAGCCCACAAATAGTCTGGGGCCTGAGGCAGGAGGTACAGAGTTGCTGCTGAAGGAGACCGCTGTGCAGGGATTCTGCCCCTGGGGCAGAGTTTCTTAAGGTGTCATCTAGAAGACATCAAGGTCCCAGCTGAGGCTTCAGCTGGATGGCCTATTTGCAAAAGCTTAGTCCTGGAGTTCGTTTGGGCCTGCAGAAGCTCACTTGAGAGTACCAGGAAGAAGTTGGAGGAGAAGTGTCCAACTATCCGATGGTGGTGTGAGTTTGTGTCTCCCTGGGGGGGATATCAGAAGGAGGCAACCGATGATCCTGTGGCTATTGGAGCATTTGACATTGGTGCTGGAAGTTAGTGACTGTGTGCAGCTCTATCCTAGTCCATTGGGGAGAATTCCTAGTCTCCTGTCAGTAATAGGTTCTGTAGGACATTTTTGTGTAGCTCAGCAAGTGAGAGAGTAGTCCTCAGAGCATTCAGTTCTTCGGTTCTGGGTATCCCATGCTCCCTTCACCACATCCATCTCTCTAATAAAACCCTACAAAAACACCCCTAGACTGTTTTTTCAAGCCAGTGGAAGAATGAGGAAATGTTGTTTGCCTGGCTAAGAGTGCTCTAACTGGGGGGAAAGTTTACCAGCGGCTATTGCAGCAGCTCTTGCAGGGAGTGCGCTACACATACAGTTGTGCTCAAAAGTTTGCATACCCTGGCAGAAATTGTGAAATTTTGGCATTTATATTGAAAATATGACTAATCATCTCAAAAAACTCTCTTTTATTCAAGGATAGTGATCACACGAAGCCATTTATTATGACATCATTTTTTGGCTCATTTTAAAATCATATTGATAACAGAAATCACCCAAATGCCCTGATGAAAAGTTTACATATCCTAGAATGTTTGGCCTTGGTACAGATACAGAAGGTGACACACAGAAGGTGGCAATTAGTGTCTGTGTTTAAATAGTCGATGAGTTTGTTAGCTCTCACATAGATGCACTAAGCAGGTTAGATACTAAGCCAAGGGGAGCAGAAAAGACCTGCGTAACAAGGTAATGCAATTTTACAAAGATGGAAAAGGATATAAAAAGATATCCAAAGCCTTGAATTTGCCAGTCAGTACTGCTCAATCATTTAATAAAAAGGAACATTTGGGGATCTCTTGATACCAAGCCAAGGTCAGGTGGATCAAGAAAGATTTCAGCCACAACTGCCACAGGAATTGTTCGGGATACAAAGAAAAACCCACAGGTAACCTCAGGAGAAATACAGGCAACTCTGGAAAAAGATGGTGTGGTTGTTTTTAACCGCTTGCCGACCGGCTCACGCAGATATACGTCGGCAGAAGGGCACGTACAGGCAGATTAATGTACCTGAACGTTGTCCTTTAAGAAACGGTTTACGGGTGCGCACATGAGTGTGATTGCGGGTCCCGCAGACACAAAGTAAACAAGCATTTCTCTATTCTGCCTAGTGACAGGACACTGATCACAGCTCCCTGTAATTGGGATCAGTGTTGTGTCACACATAGCCCCTCCCCCCCACAGTTGGAATCACTCCCTAGGACACACTTAACCGCTACACTGCCCCCTAGTGGTTAACCCCTTCACTGCCAGTCACATTTACACAGTAATCAATGCATTTTTAATGGCACTGATCGCTGTATAAATGTGAATGGTCCCAAAATCGCGCCAAAAGTGTCCGATCTGTCTGCCATAATGTCGCAGTCACGATAAAAATCGCTGAGCAACGCCATTACTAGTAAAAAAAAAAAAATATTAATAAATATGCCATAAAGTGCCATAAAACTATCCCCTATTTTGTGGACGCTATAACTTTTGCGCACACCAATCAATAAACGCTTATTGCAATTTTTTTACCAAAAATATGTAGAAGAATACGTATTGGCCTAAACTGAGGGAAAACATTTTTTTATATATATTTTTTTGAGGATATTTATTATAGCAAAAAGTAAAAAAATATTGCGTTGTCGCTATATTTTTGTTTATAGAGCAAAAAATAAAAACCACAGAGGTGATCAAATACCACCAAAGGAAAGCTCTATTTGTGGGGAAAAAAGGACGTCAATTTTGTTTGGGAGCCACGTCGCACGACCGCGCAATTGTCAGTTAAAGCGACGCAGTGCCGAATCACAAAAAGTGCTCTGGTCTTTGGGCAGCCAAATGGCCTGGGGCTTAAGTGATTAAGGAACACAATACGATGATACTTGAACAAAGAAGAGCTGCATGGTCAAGTTGCCAGAAAGAAGCCTTTACTGTACAAGTTCCACAACAAAGCCCAACAACACCTTGATATGCCTCATTGGCTTTTTTGTGGCATTGGCGCAGTTAAGGCTTCCTTCTGGCAGCTCAATCATGCAGCTCTTTTTTTGTTCAAGTATCGTTGAATTGTACTCCTTAAAGACAACCACACTGTCTTTTTGGAGAGCAGCCTGTATTTCTCCTGCGGTTACCTGTGGGTTTTTCTTTGTATCCTGGGCAATTCTTCCACCAGTTGTGGCTGTAATCTTTCTTGGTCTACCTGACCTTGGCTTGGTATTAAAAAGAGCCCAGAATTTTCCACTTCTTAATAAGGGATTAAACAGTACTGACTGGCATATTCAAGGCTTTGGGTATATTTTTATAGCCTTTTCCATCTTTTTAAAGTTCCATTACTTTGTTACGCAGGTCTTTTGACTGTTCTTTTCTACCTCCTCATGGCTCAGTGTCTAGCTTGCTTAGGGCATCCACGTGAGAGCTAACAAACTCATTGACCTTCTGTGTCTGTACCAAGGCCAAACATTCTAGGGTATGTAAACTTTTCATCAGGGCATTTGGGTGATTTCTGTTATCAATATGTTTTTAAAAGGAGCTAAAAAAATAATGTCATAATAAATGGCTTCACGTAATCACTATCCTTGAATAAAAGACAGTTTTTTGACTATTTATACACAGACACTAATTGTGATTTAAAAAGCCACAAATGTGAGAAATTAACCTTCAATTGCCATTTTAACCTGTGTGTGCCACCTTCTGTGTCTGTACCAAGGCCAAACATTCCAGGGTATGTAAACTTTCTATCAGGGCCATTTGGGTGATTTCTGTTATCACTATGATTTAACTGGTTCCCGACCGGCTCACGCACATTTACTTTGGCACAATGGCACCGCTACGAAAAATCCCGTAACATATATGGGGTTCCCTATAAGAGCCGCCAGAGGGCGAGTGCACGCGCCCTGTGCATGGCGGGGGACCTGATGTGCGTGGCAATTGCCACCGGCCATGCGCGACTGCGAGCATGAGAGCCAGCACGGGGACTTGTGTGTGTAAACACACAAATTCCTGTTCTGTCAGGGGAAAGGAGACATGTTGTTTGTTCCTAGTAAGTAGAAACAACGATATGTCTCCGCCCCTAGTCAGTCCTATCCTCATACAGTTAGAACACACTGAGGGAACACACATTTAACTCCTTGATCGCCCCCTAGTGTTTACCCCTTCACTGCCAGTAAAATTTACACAGTAATCAGTGCATATTTATAGCACTGATCGCTGTATAAATGTCAATGGTCCCAACAATTTGTCAAAAGTGTCGGATCTGTCCGTCGCAGTACCGCTAAAAATCACAGATCACCGCCATTACTAGTAAAAAAAAAAAATGCCATAAAAATGCCATAAATCTATCCCCTATTTTGTAGACGCTATAACTTTTGAGCAAACTAATCAATATACGCTTATTGCAATTTTTTTTTTTTACAAAAATACGTAGAAGAATATATATTGGCCTAAACTGATGAAGAAATTTGTTTTTTAAAAACATTTTTTGACATAATTATTATAGTAAAAAGTAAAAGAAATCGTTTTTTTTTTTTTCAAAATTGTCACTTTTTTTGTTTATAGCGCAAAAAATAAAAACCGCAGAGGTGATCAAATACCACCAAAAGAAAGCTCTATTTGTGGGAAAAAAAGGACGTCAATTTTGTTTGGGTGCGGCATCGCACGACCGCGCAATTGTCAGTTAAAGAGACGCAGTGGCAAATTGTAAAAAGTGCTCTGGTCAGGAAGGGGGTTCTTCTGGGGCTGAAGTGGTTTAAAAGGATCCAAAAAACTATGTGATAATAAATGGCTTCATGTGACCACTATCCTTAAATAAAATAGTTTTTTTGGCATGATCAGTCATATTTTGAATATTAACCACTTCCGGACCGCCGCACGCCAATGTACGTCCTTAGTTTGAGGATGAATACCGTTGTTATGCAGCAGCTAGCTGCCATAACCCTGGTATCCCCGTATATGGCCAGCGGTCCGGTACAGGATAAAAGTGGTCTCTACGGCGGATTCGCAGCGAGATCACTTTTATCGGCGGTGGGAGAGGGGCCCACCCCCCTCGTGGTCCGGTGCCCTCCACCGCTTACCGGAGCCGTCGGCAGCGGCGCAGGCGATCGCTTCTGTCCCCTACCTTGGTATGGAGACGGGTGAGAGAAAGATGGCCCCCACCCATCTCCATGACACTGCAGGGCGGAAGCGACGTCAAAACGTCACTTCCGCCGCCCATAGATCTTAAAGAGCCTTTTTTTTTTCTTTTTTTTAAATGACAATTTTTTTTTATTATCGCATTTTAGTGTAAATATGAGATCTGAGGTCTTTTTGACCCCATATCTCACATTTAAGAGGACCTGTCATGCTTTTTTCTATTACAAGGGATGTTTACATTCCTTGTAATAGGAATAAAAGTGACACAATTTATATTTTTAAAAACAGTGTAAAAATAAAGAATAAAAGGTAAAATAAATGTCCTGTTATTATTTTATTCTGTATAGCGTTTGTTTTGTATACAGAGCTTTTGAATGAATACACAGAGTCTATATGAAGAGCAGCAGGACCCCTAGAGGCTGTGGAAGGTGCTCCTCGGGGGACGGACACCACATGTTGAGTACCACGATAGGAATGTTCTGTTATTTCTGTTTGTGTTTATTAGCTGACAGATTGGAAAATAGCAATTAGCTGTTTCTTGGATTTCACACAAAAATTTAAAATGCAAAGCATGAAAATAAATCCGAGCATCCATGTAATTTATGAGTCATTATAGAGGTGTTATTTGTCTGATGATTTGATAAATTAAAGATGTTATTTTGGAATACAAAAATTAAAGTCTAATGAGCTAGTAATTTTTTTTTTTTTTAATCTTATACTGCTAAATGTGTGTTTTCAGAAGCCCCTCCAGTTTTCCTCATCAAAAATGTGTGTTTGACACGCGTTTCGGCACTGCAACCATGGGTCAGGCTTGTGGTACCATTATTGTTAATGACCCCTCAAGCACAGGTAGCAGACACACGTTTCGCCATGTGCCAAATTGTGACATAAATATGCTCAAAACACAAAGGTTCTGGAGCTACTTTGAGGCGTTTGTCGCACTTAGGCTTCATTCCCACTCGATCGCTGCGATTCTGCCCGTGATTCTAAATTGCATGGTGATTGCTGCACTGCATGCATTTGGGTGCCGTTAGGATTCTCTTGATTTAGAGGTCTTTGGGAATACAGCAAATCCTGTCTAGTGTGTAGTTTAGCACGTGCTACACTACACACTAGACGGGATTTGCTGTATTCCCAAAGACCTCTGAATCAAGAGAATCCTCTAAAGCCCCATACACACGATCGGACTTTCCGACAAAACCGTGGAATTTTGTTTGAAGGTTGTTGGCTCCAACTTGTCTTGCATACACACGGTCACACAAATGTTGGCCAACAATTACGAACGTAGTGACGTACAAGACGTACGGCGAGCCGATAAAGGAAGTTCAATTTGTCATGTGATATCTCCATTACGAACTCTAGTTTTACAAGACCGAGCTCTTCTGGCTCGTCCTTGATTCCGAGCACGCGTGTTTGTACTTTGGACTTTTGTCCGACGGACTTGTGTACACACGATCGGAAAGTCCGACGACACACATTTGTTGGCGGAAAATTTGAGAACATGCTAGCCAAGACTTGTTGGCGGAAAGTCCGACAACAATTGTCCGATGGAGAGAGATATCACCGTTCTGAAAGAGGTCTGTGAGGAACAAACATCTTCTCCATGCTGGAAGTAACAGGTGCAGGCAATGCTGGTAATTGAGAGGTAAACGAGAAATCCTGGACAGCCGCACTCAAAAGAAATCTTCGATCTTTATTTAAATATGATCATAAAAATACATGCCACAGCATCACAAAGCAGGAAAGCTGACGTGTTTCACACTGTAGTCAGTGCTTAATCATAGCTGATGATTAAGCACTGACTACAGTGTGAAACGCGTCAGTTTCCTGCTTTGTGATGCTGTGGCATGTAATTTTATGATCATATTTAAATAGAGATTGAAGATTTCTTTTGAGTGCGGCTGTCCAGGATTTTTCTTTTACCTCTCAACAATTGTCCGATGGAGCATACACACGGTCGGACTTTCCGCCAACAAGCTCACATCCAACATTTACCGTCAGAAAATACGTGGCATTAGAATTATAACCAAATACTGCAATCAGCTCGTAGAAATTAGGAAAATCATCTCAAAGTTTTGGCATGTTCTTACAGTGGACCCGAATCTGAGTCAATTGATTCCTGAGACACCCCTTTTCACCTTTAGGAGAGCTACATCCATTGCCTCCAAATTGGTAAAGAGTGAGTACAAAGGAGACAAGGATGTTGATCATTGCGAATACAAAGGCACTTTTATGTGCGGTTCGTGTGGCTATTGTAAATACCTGGACACTAACAAAAAATCAATTTTACCTAATGGCCACATTTTGGAACCTCGACATTTTTCAAATTGCAAGACATTTGGTGTGATCCATTTGCTCAAATGCGACTGCGGCTGCTTCTGTGTCGGAAAGACGAAGCTTGAATTTTGGAAAAGAGCTTACCGACATATTAGAAGTATGCAGACCTGCAACCCTGACCTTCCCCTGGGCAGACATACTGCTCTGATCCATAGGGGTGTGTTTCCCAGGATCAAATTTTTGATCCTGGACAGTATTCACCCCAATCCGAGGGGAGGGGGACTCGAACAAGAGTCTCCTCCAGCTCGAATTTGCGCTGGATATATACGTTAAGAGCCACACACCCCCCTGGGTTAAATGATGCGGTCTGTTTCAAGCCCTTTCTTGAGGGTTTCAACTCAGGCGGGATGGAGAAATAAAATTACATGTTAATCTGGCCTTGTACATTGGATATGTCATGCCAGATGTCCTCCTCCGTGTCTGCACCTACGTTGTTCCCTTCCCCCTCTTTTTCTCTTTTTCTTGCTTTGGGCCATTTGAGATCGTTCACTGTATATATATATTTTTTCATTGTTTATGATATGGTTCAGGTCTATACATGTTGCTTTCTATGATGCGTTTTTGCTGTAAATATTTTTGCGTGCAGTCCCTCGCCCATCTCCTCCACGGTTAATCCTATGCCTGTCCCCCTTTCTCGAATATGTGCTGGGAATTGGGTTATATTATTATTATTATACAGGATTTATATAGCGCCAACAGTTTAAGGGATATAGATAGAGCTCAGGAGTGGTTGCTATACGCAACTTGATTCAGCACGATCGTACTATTTGGGCATGCTCTATATAGATATATTGGTCATCAGTACTATTCAGGTTCTGTTTGTTGTTCTCATTTGCCTCTGATACAGATTTCTCTGCTATCTTTGTGGGGCTTTGTTTTGCCATATACATTACAGTATGTACGCCAGCTTATCATGTGTACCTGGCACGGCTAATGCCCCGTACACATGGTTGGATTTTCCGACGGAAAATGTAGGATGGGAGCTTGTTGTCGGAAATTCCGATGTTTGTAAGCTCCATCGGACATTTTCCATCGAAATTTCTGTCACACAAAATTTGAGATCTGGATCTCCAGTTTTTTCGACAACAAAATCCGCTGTCGTAAATTCCGATCGCATGCACACAATTCCGACGCACAAAGTTCCACGCATGCTCTGAATCAAGCAGAAGAGCCACACTGGCTATTGAACGTCATTTTTCTCGGCTCGTCGTACGTCTTGTACGTCACCGCGTTCTTGACGTTCGGAATTTCCGACAAGATTTGTGTGACCGTATGTATGCAAGACAAGTTTGAGCCAACATCCGTCGGGATAAATCCATGGATTTTGTTGTCGGAATGTCCGATCGTGTGTACGCGGCATAAGAGTTTCCCCTTTGGAGACTCTTTGGGGAAGAGCTATGCGCTTTACCGTCTGCCTGGCTCCGTTCCCATTTGCACCTAGGACGACTTCTGTTGTCCTGGGTTGTGTTTGCCATGCCGGTGGGACGTCGTCGCGTCGTGTCCCTCCGTGGCGCACGCTTGTTGCGTCATTGCGCGTGCGCCGCATGGATTATGTGGAGGGTGGCACCGCTCGCGCATGTGCCGTGGGTAGGCGCAGCGCGTCCACTGCCCAGGGGCCCCTTTTGCCAATCAGGGAGGAAGTCAGCTACACACAGCTGACTCACATTCAGCACAGGGACGGTGACGAATGTGGGGCTATTTAAGCCTCCACTTCATTTGCAGACAGGGCAATTGATGGGACTTCTTGGGAGAAGCTGCTGATGGACCATATTTACTGTGAGTAGGCCACTGGGGCAATACTGCGATTCAATGCCTTTTTGACATCTGACTTACAAAAACTATGCATGTTTGAATGGAGATGTATGTACAGTATCTCTCTAACATAGATTCTATATATTTATCCTTTTTCCCTTTGGTGACCCACCTGTTGGCAATATTGATTTCTACCAGTTACTATCTTACCGAATTGGTCCATGCCCTCCACGCTCCCACCGACCTCTCTGTCTGCAATTGATGTCACTGCTCCATATGGGTATATTATCTTTTGTGGGGTTCAGCAAATGGGGATACAAGTGTAATAGTCCTTTACCCATTTACCCCTTTACTCCCTCCTTCAGAATATGTCTTACTTAATTTTTATATGTCTGTTTGTGCTCTTCCTTCCAGATTTACCGCTTGTGGGGCCTCGGTACACATGGTATTTTTTGGCTGTATCTGGGTTTCCAGATTCTGGCTGCGTTTGGTGTGATTGGGGATTGTATCACCTTATAACACCTGGCACTTTTTTTCCAACCTTATCAATTTCAAATTGAAGCAACAACCATGTGGACGTGATGTTCAGGCGACTATACGTGACGGTGTCATTCCTTTGTTTTTTAAATCAATGTGGATGTTCTGAGATATATGCAAATGACCAGGATGTAAGTTTTGTATACCCTCAGTATTGTGTATATGTTTATTTAGCTATACTTATCAAGGTTTAAATATTACTGATCATCTTACATTTGAATTCTATAGATATTATATTTCCAGTGAAAATCCCTGATGAAGGACACAGCGTTCATCTCTGAAACGCGTTGGATTCAGGAAGCTATATCTTTTCTTTGCATTTTTTGTATTCATACATCCACGCTTATGTGCAATATTCTATATGATTGGGGATTGTATCCCCTTATAACACCTGGTACTTTTTTCCATCCTGATCAATTTCAAATTAAAGCAACAGCCACGTGGACGTGATGTTCAGGCGACTATACGTGACGGTGTCATTCCTTTGTTTTTTAATCAATGTGGATGTTCTGAGATATATGCAAATGACCAGGATGTAAGTTTTGTATACCCTCAGCATTGTGTATATAAGAGACAGCATTCATCTCTGAAACGTGTTGGGTTCAGGAAGCTATATCTTTTCTTTGCATTTTTTTGTATTCATACATCCACGCTTATGTGCAATATTCTATATGTGTTTTTCAATAAATATTTGATATTTTTCAAACATTGTTTGTTCATGTGGTATTGCCGGTAAAGTCCCACCCTTAGGGAGTTTCTCCCTGTTATAAACAAAAAAGTCAGTGCTACTACCCATACATCACATAGAAAGCAGAGATCCCGGGTGCTCGATCCACAGTCGCTGGCTGAGTAGGGAAATGAGGAAAAGATGATCCGCACTCCGGTGTTTGCTCTTAAAAAGTGTAATATTTATTGACAAGCCACAGTGACTAAACGCAAATGGGAACAGTTGACGCATTTCCTATAAGGCCTTAGTCATAACCACTGGTTATGACTAAGGCCTTATAGGAAACGCGTCAACTGTTCTCATTTGCGTTTGGTCACTGTGGCTTGTCAATAAATATTACACTTTTTAAGAGCAATCACCGGAGTGCGGATCATCTTTTCCTGGTTTCTCCCTGTTCCTTGATACATTTGGGATGTGGCACACCTTTCTGACTTCTCCTCATCAGAAACCTTTTTCATTGAGGCTGTAATTGGTGCCTAAGGTGCTTCTCCAAAGTATTGCGCAAAGGCTGTGATATTTCTGTACATGGGAATTTTTTTTTTTTTTCGTTTTTTTCTTTTTAATAAATTTGCAAAGATTACAAACTTCTTTCACGTTGTCATTATGGGGTATTGTTTGTAGGATTTTGAGGAAAATAATTAATTTAATCCATTTTGGAATAAGGCTGTAACATAACAAAATGTGGAAAAAGTGAAGCGCTGTGAATACTTTCAGGATGCTCTGTAGAGGAACCGGTCTATAGGAGCCACCGCAGGAGAGAAATGGATGGATCGGCTCTTCTATATGCTGCCCTGCCGCCCCTCCTATCCAGCTCCTTTCTTCTGCCCCTGGTCCCCTGTCCTCTCTCCTGCTCCCCCTGTCTTTCTCCCAACCCATCTGCTCTCTCTCGCCCCCCCACTTGCCCCCTCACTGCTGCAGGGGGTCTGTCAGGATGGAGAGCAGGGAATGGGCTGGTAAATATATCATATAACGGCCTATTCCTTGTCTGAATTGACAATTATTTATTTGTACTGTTCACTGACTCTGTCCATTTATAACTGAGGCATAGTAAACTGTGTTTACTATGCTTCAGTTTGTGAATGAACAATGGAGCCCCTGTACAGAGCTATTCCTGTTTATTCATTCTGTGCAGCTGAGCTGCAGGGATGGAGACTAAGGGCTTTGTACTCAATCTCCTTTCCTCTGTCTCAAAAGTGAGACATCAGGGGTCTGTTTAAAACCCTGATATCTCACCAAAGCCCCCCAATGGGGCTCCTAAAAAAAAATCTGTAAAAATATTGAAAAAAAAATTGTAAAAAATAAATAAATTATGAAATAGTAAAAAAAATAACAAAAAAAAAAATGAATAAAAAAAATAAAAAAACAAAACTACTGACAGCAGAGCCAGAACTACCAGGGTCGCAAATATCGCATTTGCAACTGGGCCCTGGCGCTCCACCACCAGACTCCAAAGGAAAGGGCCCCCAGAGCTCGGGGCTGCTCAGTTTAAAATGCCCGGGCCTATTATTTGCCCCAGTCCCGGCCTGGTGGTGGTAGGTTTCACCTACTGTAACATGAGAAAGTGTGGAAAATTTCAAGGGGTATGAATACTTTTTCAAGGCACTGTAAATCTGTATTTTATGATTTTGTTTTTATACTTATATTCCAGATTAGACATGTGCGCCGTCAATAAATTTATTTAAAAAAAAATTAATTCGTAAATTAATTCATAAAATTAATTCGTAATTTGTTTCCAAAATTCAATTCGGATTCATACGAAATACGAATTTTCGTTAGGTTCGTAAAATTTTCGTAGCAATTACGAAAGTTCGTTATGATAAATTTATCATTATGAGGGGCTCCCACCATCCCTGTGCTGACTTCCTGGGTTTTTAACTTTTAGTTTTGTTAACTTTTCGTAACAATAACGAAAGTTTGTTATGATAAATTTATCCAAAGTTCGTAAATGAAATTTCGTATTTCGTACAAAATTCGTATGCATAAAAATTCGTATTTTGGATCCTTACGAATGTACGAATTTCCGATTCCTGCGAAACTAATCGCACATGTCTATTCATAGATTTCTTCAGGGCGGTCACGTGGCATACAGGGTCCAACCTCTTCCTATCCTCTCCCTGTGGTAGTGCGAGGTCTTCAATGATGTAGAGCGCTGCGCCAAAGTGACAATGTCAGGTTGACAGGTTTTAACAAAATAGTGAACACGCAAAAGTTGCGCCCACGCAGGGGCTAGCATTGAAGTGGTAACAAGAGTTAGCTCACATGGAAGGCAAAAAAAAAAGAGGTGATACATGAACAGAGGAAACAAGAGCTAACATAACAGCAATGAATAGGAGTGTTCGTGGGCCCATGAGGACCGAGGGGTCCCGGAGAGGCTCCCCACAACTAAAGGGTGTCCCCTGGACCCTCCCTAATCCAAAAGGTGGCGCAATATAAGGCCTAGACAGATCTGAATGGAAAGGAAATCAGAAGAAAGTTGAGCGCAAAGGTAAAGCTAGAGGGAAGGAGCTTGCGCACCAACCGAATAGGGAGCTAGAAAAGAGAAGGGGGTGTCTAGGAGTGGGAGCTAAGCTAGAAGGTAGAAGGTTGGAGACCGGGAAACAAGGGGAAGTTAAGGGCTCGGGACCGTCCATCACAGGCGGCCCAAGCTAGCTGGTGGCAGGGTAGGAAGGCAATATGACAGCCATGGTTCCCAAATTTTGAGAAACTTGGCATGAGAGTCATTGGGGATGCTTGACATCTGTTCGTTAAGCATCATGCGATCTCTCAGCCTCTGAAAGGGAACAGATGTTTTTTTCCAGGCTTGGCCAATCGTTCTTTTGGCTGACAGAAACAGATAGGAAGCGAGCTTCCATTGGCGAATAGGCCCGGAATTGGGCAGTGTAATAAGGCAAACTTGGCTTCTTTTGGTATGGGCAGATGAAACAACCTAAATAAGAGGCTGAATACACGGGACCAGAAGCCAGTTAGTCTAAGACATTTCCACCATATATGAACGACATCACCCCGATGGCCACAACCTTGAAAGCAGCGTTCACTCTAGGATGGATTGGCATGGGCAATGCAGGCAGAAACCCAATACCAACGTAGGAGCACCTTATATGCCGCCTCCAAGGTGGCTGTGTTAAAGGAGCATTTGGCCACAGAAGACCAAGCCCCACTCCAGTCCACCAAGTCTATTTTGGCCGCCGAGACTCGTTGAGCCCACTGAGCTACATAAGTGAGTGAAGTAAGGGAAGGACGGTTGTTCAGAGAAGTATAGAGAGCCGAGATGAGGACTGGGGATTCCGGGGAGTGCAAGCAGGTGTGTTTGAATGCAGTCTTCTGGAATGGGTACGTAGAAGTTCTGCGCAGCGAGGTGAGCCAATGCTAAAGTTGGAGATAATGGAAGTATGTCAAGGGTCTTCCAGTATGTCAAGGGTCTCCCGGAGTGAACTGGTGGTGAGGAAGTGTCGAACATGTTAACCACTAGCTGACCAGTTCACGCAGATATACTGCGGCAGGTTGGCTCTCCTTCGCAAACCGACGTACCTGTACGTCGGTCCGTGCAAGGAGGATAGAGGGCGCGTGCACCCACAGCACGCCGCGGCAGTGCGCCCCTGCGGATCTCGGTCATGTTTCAGTAAGCCCATCCCCCTACAGTTATAACACGCTGAGGGAACACATTTTTTTTTTTTTTGATTAAAGTAATTTTTATTTATATAAAAAGACAAAAAACAATTATACATTTGTACATCACACATTTACTCTTTACACCCCCCCACCAACATTTAACTCACACCCTCCTACATATACATAGTACACTTTAGTTCACCCTTTACTTTTATCTCTAAGTTATTCTAATATATCCATTTGTCACAATTCAAACAGCAAAAAAAGGAAAAATAGAAGCGAGAAAGAAATAAAAAAAAAAAAAAAGGGAACCACAAAAAACAATTCTTGATGTCTGAGGGAACACATTTAACCCCTTGATCACCCCCTAGTGTTAACCCCTTCCCTGCCAGTGACATTTTTACATTGATCAGTGCATTTTTATAGCAGTGATCAATCGAATAATGTCACTGGTCCCCAAAAAGTGTCATTTGAGGTCAGATTTGTCCGGCACAATGTCGCAGTCCCGCTATAAATTGCAGATCGCTGCCATTACCAGTAAAAACAGTAAAAATAAATAAAAGTCTCTAAATCTATCCCGTGGTTTGTAGATGCGATAACCAATCAATATTCACCTATTGCGATTTTTTTTACCAAAAATATGTAGAAGAATATATATCGGCCTAAACTGATGAATACATTCTTTTTTATATTTTTTTGGGGATATGTATTATAGCAGAAAGTAAAAAAAAATTTTTTTTTGTTAAATTATTTGGTATTTTTTTGTTTATAGCGCAAAAAAAAATAAAAACGGCAGAGGTGATCAAATACCACCAAAAGAAAGCTCTACTTGTGGGTAAAAAATGACATTTTGTTTGGGTACCGCGTCACATGACCACGCAATTGTCAGTTAAAGGGATGCAGTGCCGTATCGCAAAAAAAATGACATGGTCATTAAGGGGGAAAATCCTTCTGGGGCTGAAGTGGTTAAAACCCGTTAGTAACCCACCAGGAGAATGCCAGTGGTTGGTCTAGGCCTGGGGGGGGGTTAGAGGTTTATTAGTGATTGGGAGCAAGGGCGGGAAAGGCGACATGAGGCAAGCGGAGGACTGCATGGAATCCCAAACATGTAAGCTGTGTTGCATGAGCGGGCTCAAAGTCGGCAGACAAAGATTATGGGGTAGCCAAAGGAGGGTGGGCATGGTGATGGGGGCGCAATTGGGTAGTTCTAAGAGAACCCATAGAGGAATATCTACTGAGGCATGAAGAAGGGATAACTGGGCAATCTGGGTGGCCAAGTAATATTTATTGATATTGGGAACCCCCAGACCTCCCTGTAACCTATACAGTGGAACCTTGGTTTACGAGTAACGCGGTTAACGAGCGTTTTGAAAGACGAGCAACTTTTTAAAAAAAATTTTGACTCGGTTTGCGAGTGTTGTCTCGCAAAACGAGCAGAATTCAAGCTAATGGGCGGTGCAGTACCGCATTTGGCCATAGGTGCGGGGGCACGGGGGACACTCAAAACGGTTCAGAGCCGTTCGGAAATACTCAGGATGACTCGAAAACACTCAGAAATACTCCTTTCCCGAGTGTTTTCGAGCTTTTCCGAGTTCAGCAGAGCTGTCCCCGAGTATTTTCTAGGCTTTCCGGCGCCCCCACCTCTGGCCACATGCAGTATTGCATGTAATAGAAGTCAATGCGGAACAAATTATCTTTGTTTCCATTGACTTCTATGAGGAAACTCGCTTTGATATGCTTTGGATTACAAGCATTCTCCTGGAACGGATTATGCTCGTAATCCAAGGTTCCACTGTATGACAAAAGGGTCGCTCTTGAGATCCTGGGGCATTTGTTGGCCCAGATAAACTGGAAGATTCTTTTATGGAGCAGACAAAGAAAATACGATGGAACTCGCACCAGGGGGGGTTTGACCTGCTTCTAGTGGGTTCTCATAGACTTGAATGGGAATACAAAACCCTATTGGCTCGAATAAAAAGCCAATTGACCTTTAGTTGATCTCCATCTGACCGGCATTTGACCTACTTTAAGTGGGTTCCCATAAACTTGTATGGGAATACAGAGCCCTATTGGCTCAAATAAAAACCTACTGACACAGTCCTCATGCAGAAATGTGAGGCTAATTTCAATAAAATTTCAAAAAAGTGGAATTTCTTTCTTTTTTTTTGTGCTTTAAAATTAATTTCAGTTAAATCACTAAACTCATCCCACCCTCTACTTTATAATATATGTAAGTTTTAGGGTCTATGTTGATAGGCTTTGGCATTTGTAATTGGAATCAGTTTGAGAAGCTTCTGAGATCATTCCGAATCCATTAACAGGTACAATTGACCTTCAGTTGACCTCCATCTGACCTGCTTCTAGTGGGTTCACATAGATTCATCCCGCTCTCTACGTTATATTATACAGTATGTAACCTTTAGGGTCTATATTGATGGGCTTTGGCATTTGTTGTAAGCATCAGTTTGAAAAGCTTCTGAGATTATTCCTGAATTCATTAACAGGTGCAATTCACCTCCATCTGACGAGCATTTGACCTACTTCGAGTGGGTTCCCATAGACTTGCATTGGAATACAATACCCTATTAGCTTAAATAAAAACCCATTGACACAGGCCCTTAATTTGTTGAGCCACTTGTTAAATTATCTAATGGTGTTGCTGCTTCTTGAGTAAGCATGAGATTCTGGACTGGAGACTCAACATCATTAGAGGAAGATTAATTATATGAGTAAAAAAAAGTCAGCGGAGGGCAAAACATTTCTAATAAGCTCTTATAAAGAGGGACGTTGCTGTGATTAGATCTGGCCCGCACCCAAACTAGCGGGTTGTTTGATGTGTGGTTTGCAGGGAAAGATTTCCACAGACAGTACCACATCATAGAGAAGGGTTGGAGCTCAGCTCAGTTTAATTCATGCAGGTGAACACACTAGATGTTTTGTATGGATTACCATAATTCACTGATATCATTTCATATTTACTTTGATTCTGAAGAGCAGAGGTTCTGAACATCAGTGATATGAAGACCAGGAAATTTTCTTCCAAAACGTACTATGCCCCATCAGTAAGGGCTGATTTACCTCTCTGCAATGTGTTATGCGCATTATGTTGCCGTTAATATGTGTTGCTTGAGGGCAGCCCATTGAAAAACAACAATAAAGGTATGGGAAGGCAAAATATTAATTCCCTAAGCATTTATCACCTACCTGGTGCCTGCTATACAGTATGTGTCTGTTGATCTGCCCTGCAGTCATTTACCTATTAAATACGTGCAAGGTAGATCAACAGACATACAGTACATAGCTGGCACTAGGCAGGTAACACCAGGGCCGGTGCTACCACTAGGAAAAACCAGGCAGCCGCCTAGGGCGCACTGCTGCCTAGGGCGCCCGACCACTGGTGTACCTACTCTCTTCTCTCTGCAGCAAGCAACTAAGTCTCAGCATGAGCAGGCAGCTGCTGCTCCGTTCGCACATACTGTAGTGTCAGAGGCGCAGTGGCGGTGGAGGACTGTGTCTGTGTCCCGACTCCCGAATGAATGGAAGCAAGCAAACATTCATTGATGGGCACTGGTAGGCTGCATTAATGGGCGCTGGTTAGGCTGCATTAATGGGCGCTGGTTAGGCTGCATTTGATGGGCGCTGGTGGGGCTGCATTAATGGGCGCTGGTGGGGCTGCATTGATGGGCGCTGGTGAGGCTGCATTGATGGTCGCTGGTGAGGCTGCATATGATTGGCGCTGGTGAGGCTGCATATGATTGGCGCTGGTGAGGCTGCATATGATTGGCGCTGGTGAGGCTGCATATGATTGGCGCTGGTGAGGCTGCATATGATTGGCGCATGTGAGGCTGAATATGATTGGCGCTGATGAGGCTGCATTTGATGGGCGCTGGTGAGGCTGCATTGATGGGCACTGGTAGGCTGCATTGATGGGAGCTGGTGAGGCTGCATTGATGGGCGCTGGTGAGGCTGCATTTGATTGGCACTGGTGAGGCTGAATTGATGGGCGCTGGTGAGGCTGCATTTGATTGGCACTGGTGAGGCTGCATTTGATGGGCGCTGGTGAGGCTGCATTGATGGGCGCTAGTGAGGCTGCATTGATGGGTGCTGGTGAGGCTGCATTGATTGGCGCTGGTGAGGCTTCATTGATTGGCGCTGGTGAGGCTGCATTGATGGGCGCTAGTAGGCTGCATGAATTGGCACTTCATTAAAAAGCTGCGGTATACATGGGCAGGGCAAAGGGGGTGGAGTCAGGGGTGGGGCTCATGGGGGGGCGTCAAAATGAGGTTTTGCCTAGGGTGTCAAAAATCCTTGCACCAGCCCTGGGTAACACACCTGTCCAGCCCATGCAGTGCTAGGCATGTGTAATTCAGTGTAGGTCTCCTCTGCCCAGCGATACTGCCACCGATTTTCCCCCCATCTCTCTGCGACTGTAATCTATGCGATTGTTCCACTGATGCAGGTGGAGAGGGGACATTGGTGTCTCCTAACATCCATCACTGTGTACATCTACAACCCTCTTCCAACTCTGCTCATTTCTGCATCCCCTACTACCCTCTTCAACACTGATCACCTCTGCTTCTCCTTCCACCCTCTTCAAGCACTGCTCACCTTTACATGCCCTACCACCCTCCCCAACACTGATCACCTCTGCTTCTCCTTCCACCCTCTTCAAGCACTGCTCACCTTTACATGCCCTACCACCCTCCAACACTGATCACCTCTGCTTCTCCTTCCACCCTCTTCAAGCACTGCTCACCTTTACATGCCCTACCACCCTCCAACACTGATCACCTCTGCTTCTCCTTCCACCCTCTTCAAGCACTGCTCACCTTTACATGCCCTACCACCCTCCCCAACACTGATCACCTCTGCTTCTCCTTCCACCCTCTTCAAGCACTGCTCACCTTTACATGCCCTACCACCCTCCAACACTGATCACCTCTGCTTCTCCTTCCACCCTCTTCAAGCACTGCTCACCTTTACATGCCCTACCACCCTCCCCAACACTGATCAGCTCTACGTCTCCTTCCACCCTTTTCCATTGCTGCACAGCTCTGCATTCCCTGCTACCCACTTCCAACTCTGCTCACTTCTGCAACCTTTGCTATCCTTTTCCAACACTATGAAATGATGCAACCCAAGCCTTCCCCTTGGTAGACATGTTTCGGCCATCCACGATGAAAATTTTCCAAAAATATTGTTTTTGATTTTAGATTGCATACATTTGGGTATGCGTGGAGGTGATCGGAATAAGATCCTCCTGCAACACAAACAGAGACTGATCTTTCGCCTAAATGCAACCAAACCTCCTGGCCTGAATGAGTCTATTTTATTCAGGCCATTTTTGGAAAGATTTTCATCCGGGGGATCGGAATGGGATCCCAATGATGCAAATCTAATATCTTAACTGTCTCCCATGTCTTGGTGTGCCCGTTTTCTACAACAATAACTATTGTCTGTCACTATAACATCTTTTAAGCATAAATAATGTGTATCTACTGCATTTATTCTATTGAGAGATATTTCTTTGATTGTTACATATCAATGCGTGATTGATGGATACTGTATTTATATGGCTCAGAGTTGATGCTTTTCTCCTCCTTCCTCCCCTTTTTTCCTTTTTCCTTTTCTCCAATGTTATAGCTCAATTGTCCCTTTTTTCTTGTTTTGTTCTGTGAACATCATAGTTAATATCTGCTGCCTGTCATTATATTATCAGCCATTGGGGGTGAGGCGTGTTGGACCCTCTCAGGATAATCCACTTGGCGCACAGGGGGCCGCCCGCGTCATCATCCTTCGACGCGGTCGGCCTTGTTATTGGACACATTTGGCCGAGTGTTTACTCATTGCCCACGGCGCCCCCTGTGCGCCGCGGGTCGCCGTTGCGGACGTTAGTCACCTGGGCGTCATGTCCCGCCCCTCTCCTCTGGATGGATGACGTCACAACGCTGTTACCAGCGTCATTTCCTGTCTTGGCTTTCCCCACCGAGATGACGCTCCGGGGGGGGGGGGGGGGGGCGGACCTGCGCGCCGGGGATTTGGAGGGCAGTCCCTCCTTCTGATCCTGTCCTCACTCTAGTCACAGCTGTAGGAGATACAACTGATTACAAGGAGATGCCCTTTTTAAGACGGACACCTTTTGCTCAGTCTCATGCTGCCTTGTGCACCATGCGGACTGAGCAATTTTCAATCAAGACCACAGGTAACAGTCAGACCTTTTTGCATAATCTGAAACAAAAAGAGGGGGGGTTTGGGACTTTAAATGAGGTATGTGGGATCACACAGCTCCATCCCTATCTATATGCAAGACAAAGAGGGTTTGGGACTTTAAATGAGGTAGATCTAGCATGGCTAAATCATGAGTCAATGTAACAAGACATGTTTTATTCATTAAAAAACATGACATGGCAATATGAGTACATACATACCGTATTTATCGGCGTATAACACGCACTTTTTTCCCCTTAAAATCAGGGGAAAGTCGCAGGTGCGTGTTATACGCCAATCCCCTGCTGTCACAACTTCAAAATCGCCGACCGCGATTTGAAAATGGCGCCGAAATACACAGAGCCGGTCCTCGGCTCTTCTCGGCGGCTCTCGTTCACTTTCGGCTCCACTCGTAGTCCCGAGCGGAGCTATCCGAACCTACTCGGCTAGGGACTACGAGTGGAGCCGAAAGTGAACGAGAGCCGCCGGAAAGAGCCGAGGACCGGCCCTGTGTATTTCGGCGCCGGTGGCGCCATTTTCAAATCGCGGTCGGCGATTTTGAAGCCCAGGATGGCAGGGACAGGGGATCGAAGGCTGCACTGGGGCAAGGATGCACTGGGGAAGGCTGCACTGGGGAAGGCTGCACTGACAAGGCTGCACTGGGGAAGGCTGCACTGGGGAAGGCTGCACTGACAAGGCTGCACTGACAAGGCTGCACTGGGGAAGGCTGCACTGACAAGGCTGCACTGACAAGGCTGCACTGGGGAAGGCTGCACTGACAAGGCTGCACTGGGGAAGGCTGCACTGGGGAAGGCTGCGCTGACAAGGCTGCACTGACATGGCTGCACTGACAAGGCTGCACTGACAAGGCTGCACTGACATGGCTGCACTGACAAGGCTGCACTGACATGGCTGCACTGACATGGCTGCACTGACAAGGCTGCACTGACAAGGCTGCACTGACAAGGCTGCACTGACATGGCTGCACTGACGTGGCTGCACTGACATGGCTGCACTGACAAGGCTGCACTGGGGAAGGCTGCACTGACAAGGCTGCACTGACATGGCTGCACTGGGGCAAGGCTGCACTGAGAAGGCTGCAATGATGGGCATTTAAATGTAAGTTTTTTTCCCTTCAACTTCCCTCCTAAAAGTGTTTTTTTCCTTAAAATTCCCTCCTATATTGGGGTGCGTGTTATACGCCGATAAATACGGTAGTAAATAAGCATAACAATCATATATTATTGACCAGATATTTATAAAAACAATCATAGCAACTTGGAGATGACATATTGAGGTATCGGACAATTGTCCATAGTAAAGAATCGCTTGAAAAGCAGCATGATGGGGTAGCTTGGGAGTGGATGAAAAAAAAACATCTAAAAAGAAAATGGTGCATCAAAATTGGCCTGACGCACGTTTTGTGGTTTCCTACCACATCATCAGGGGCGAGTGCACCAATGTCTGTAAAAAAAGCATAAATAAATAATATGGTTCAAAGTTACACCCAAACACAAAAGAGACTATATATGTAAAGGAGGGGAGAAATGAGCTCATCCCACTAAGTGCTTACATGTCCATTAAGTCTAGACCATGTGAACATGAAAAATGGTGGCTGCTTGAAATGTTCATCCCGGGAGCTGAGAAAGGGGACGGCAGGAAAGCCGGACGCACACAATGATCCCCAGAGAAAAGCAAACAAGTGGTCAAAAAGAAAACCATTTGGGCTCCAATGCTGTGAAAGTGAATAAATCAGGTAGACTATGAATATATGAAGGTGTATTATATCATTGAAAAGTATTGAACAGTAAATGGAGCCCAACACCAAGATAAAAAAGATACAAATGAAGTGTGGAAATAGTGAAAAAAATCTTTTAGCCATGCTAGATCTACCTCATTTAAAGTGGTGTTCCGGCCGAAATTATACTTTTTAAATAAAAATACCCCTATAATACACAAGCTTAATGTATTCTAGTAAAGTTAGTCTGTAAACTAAGGTCTGTTTTGTTAGTTTATAGCAGTAGTTTGTTATTTTATAAACTTACAGCAGGCCGTGGCCATCTTAAGTGTGGGCATCTGAAGCCAGACTGTATTTCTTCCTGGATCTCATCCTTGTAGATCTCGCACATGCTCAGTGCAGCACAAGCAGTGTAATAGGTTTCAGGTCAGGTTTCCATAGCAACGGCAGTTTAAGAGGAAGTTGCCGCCCCACATGCTCAGTGAAGCACAAGCAATGTAATAGGTTTCAGGTCAGGTTTCCATAGCAACGGCAGTTTCAGAGGAAGTTGCCGCCCCTTCCCAGAAGGCATTGCAAACAGGAAATGATGCGATGGGCCGCGGCCAGGGAGGAGGAAGTGAAAAATGAACACAGCAGATATACAGTAGGTGCTGAGAAAAAAAATAAAAAATATCCAATTTGTTTACAGTGCACTGTTTAGTGAGGGATGCTGAAGAGTTGTAAAAGTGGGTGGAACTCCACTTTAAAGTCCCAAACCCTTTTTTTGTTTTTGCATAATCTTGCAGAGCTCATTTTGAGCTGGATGCCATCCACTATTTATGGATTTGCATTACCTTTTATATTTTATATATACATATAATACAATCTTGGCACATAATGTGTGCGGTCCATACTAACTATAAATTATTTTATAGATATCTGATGGGATCTGTCCGGTCTTATCCACATCTCTTTCTCCTTGTCTGCCCATTATCAACATATCAGCCATTTATAAGATGTGTGTACTAAATGACCAGTCATATCGTATTTACATATAGAACTTCACCATTAAACTGCGCACACTTTGTAGTAAATAGGCTCTCTCTTCCCTTTTTCTTGCTTATGCCCTAGAAACTTGAGGGGTATTCCTGCTCCAGCTGTGGCATATGTGGGGTTGGGTGGACGCAAAGTGCCCTCTGTGTTTGGTCCTGAATCCAGGCCCGCTGTGCCCTCTTCCCTCACTGGTTTTCTTCAGCTTGGAGGATATATGGCAGCAGACTTCCTCCCTGATTTTAATGGGATGCAATATTGGTGATAGCCAAGAAATTATGTTATTCGTTATTATGTTATTCGTAATTATGTTTAATGATGAATGTTTACTGCTCTTTGTTTTCTATCAATTGTAGACAATTAATTATTGAACCACTAGCCCCTGAAGAAGAGGATTACCGTTACTAAACTTGAAACATGTCGGACATTCTCTGTCCTATTCTGTTATTCGACAGAGTCAAGTGATTGTTAGTATATGTTTTTTGATATTACATCTGAGTTATATATGCAACCAACTTTGATTTTTATCAATGTTATACTTTCATATTTTTAACTTTTCAAATAAAATATACAATATATTTTCAACATTATCTGATTGCTAAGGAGTTTCTGCCTTTTTAAAGTCCCATAGAGGAAACTTTTGTATCTGCCACCAACTTCAAACACTGATCACCTCTACATGTCCTGCCATCCTCTTCCAGCACTGCTCACCTCTACATCTCCTGCCTCCATCTTTAAACCCTGATCACCTCTGCATCCTATGCCACCCACCTCCAGCACTGCCCACCTCTAGATCTGCTGCCATCCTCTTCAAACACTGATCACTTCTGCATCTCCTGCCACCCACCTCCAGCACTGATCACCTCTAGATCTCCTGCCATCCTCTTCAAACACTGATCACCTCTAGATCTCCTGCCATGCTTTTCCAGCACTGCTCACCTCTACATCTCCTGCCATCCTTTTCAAACACTCATCATCTCTGCATCTCCTGCCACCCACCTCCAGCACTGCCCACCTCTAGATCTCCTGCCATCCTCTTCAAACACTGATCACCTCTAGATCTGCTGCCATCCTCTTCAAACACTGATCACCTCTGCATCTCCTGCCACCCACCTCCAGCACTGATCACCTCTAGATCTCCTGCCATCCTCTTCAAACACTGATCACCTCTGCATCTCCTGCCAGCCACCTCCAGCACTGCTTACCTCTAGATCTCCTGCCATCCTCTTCAAACACTCATCATCTCTGCATCTCCTGCCACCCACCTCCAGCACTGATCACCTCTAGATCTGCTGCCATCCTCTTCAAACACTGATCATCTCTGCATCTCCTGCCACCCACCTCCAGCACTGCTCACCTGTAGATCTCCTGCCGTCCTCTTCAAACACTGATCACCTCTGCATCTCCTGCCACCCACCTCCAGCACTGATCACCTCTAGATCTCCTGCCATCCTCTTCAAACACTGATCACCTCTGCATCTCCTGCCAGCCACCTCCAGCACTGCTTACCTCTAGATCTCCTGCCATCCTCTTCAAACACTCATCATCTCTGCATCTCCTGCCACCCACCTCCAGCACTGATCACCTCTAGATCTGCTGCCATCCTCTTCAAACACTGATCATCTCTGCATCTCCTGCCACCCACCTCCAGCACTGCTCACCTGTAGATCTCCTGCCGTCCTCTTCAAACACTGATCACCTCTGCATCTCCTGCCACCCACCTCCAGCACTGATCACCTCTAGATCTGCTGCCATCCTCTTCAAACACTGATCATCTCTGCATCTCCTGCCACCCACCTCCAGCACTGCCCACCTCTACATCTCCTGTCACCCACCATTAGCACTGCTCACCTTTGCATCTCCTGCCAGCCACTTCCAACACTAATTTGCATCCAAGAAGAAGAGAGAAAATTGATCGCACGCTTGAATCCAGAAGATACTGTAGAAAGGTCTTTATTGTCATGAGCCAGAGAAAATTGCAATGAAGATCAAAGAATTAGAGAACGGAAATGGGACTTTAAATGAAACATGTCATTGTGGGTATAGATAATGGATGTAACCTCCACTGCGGCGTGTGTTGGAAAAACAAAACAGGCTCCCGCCTCGCGCTGGCGGGGCTTGTTTGAGCATGACGCTGATGCGCTGAGGTCAAACCCTGCCCCCACCGTGTGATTATGATGGAAGGCGGAGAAGAAACTGAGCGCACTGCAACCCAGGAAGTGAGACAATTGGGTGTCCAGTCCCACAGCCCATATGCTGGACTAATTGTAGGATAGTCTAGGGCAGTGATGGCGAACCTTGGCACCCCAGATGTTTTGGAACTACATTTCCTATGATGCTCAACTACACTGCAGAGTGCATGAGCATCATGGGAAATGTAGTTCCAAAACATCTGGGGTGCCAAGGTTCACCATCACTGGTCTAGGGGAATGACCCTAAGAAATTAAGAAATAGTAAATCTCTATAACTGAAGGGAGCATATGTCAAATACTGATTGTCAGACAAACTGAAACAAAAAATAGAAGGAAGTAGAGGTATAATTAAATTAATCACTAAGGGTCATAAGTAAATGTAATTGGGTGCGATAAGCCACTGAAAAGCGGGTGTTTTCCACCCATATATATGAAAAATTCAGACAAAGTGGCCTGTTGCTACCTTAATGTATCAATGGCATGCTTCCATCCCTGGTTATCTTACAAAGAATTAGAGAACGGAAGTGGGACTTTAAATTAAACATGTCATTGTGGGTATAGATCAGGGGTCTCCAAACTTTCTAAACAAGGGGCCAGTTTACTGTCCTTCAGGCTTTAGGAGGGCCAGACTGTGGCTATCGGGAGTCAAACATGTCCAGCGGGAGTAAACAATACCATATCTTTGGTGTCAGTGGGAGGACTAGTGCCCCATCATTGATGTCAATGGAAGGAATTGTGCCCTTTTGATGGTGGCAACAAAAATCATTCCCCATTGTTGGTGTCAGTGAATGGAATAGTGCTCGAAGGGCCGGATATAGGCAAGCAAAGGGCAGCGGTTTGGAGACCTCTGGTATAGATAATGGATGTAAATGAATTCAATTAATTTTGATTTGATTTAATGTCATTAACCCCTAGGGGTGGTCCATGATTTTCTAAAAGCATAGGCAAAATAAAATATAATAGGATACAGATATAGTCAAAAAAGATTAATATATTTATATTGATAATCATAAGTTTATGCAAACAAATCAATGGGCATAAATTGATGCAATTCTTGCAAGGAAGTACATGAGTCATAAATTTAACAATCAAAATTACATAAATCTCGTGATAAGGATACAAACTCGAGAAAGTTATATTAATTTCATGATAAAAATAGGCTTAGCTGGGCACTCTTAGTTTAAAACCCAACACGTTTCTTGGCTTCCTGCCAGTCATCAGGGGTAGGATGTACGTATTTACTAAAAAATCAAATAGAATAGAATGAGTATTTATATATGTAAGGCCTTCTGAATAGAGAGAAAATTTTGGAAACAACCGTTTATTTAATATTAGTTTATTCGTCTGAATTTTGCAATGATGATCAGTTGACGCGTTTCACACGTAAAGAACCGTGCTTGTTCACAAAGTTGTGGTTGTGAACAAGCACGGTCCTTTTCATGTGAAACGCAACTGATCATCATTGCAATTTTGTCTGGCTCTTGACAATAAAGAAATTTCCACTCTACAGCATCTTCTGGATTCAAGTGTGCGATCAATTTTTTTTTTCTTCTTCTTGACATTGCCTACAGTGATGAGCCGGGATTAGAACCTTGGATCGGGTGTGTCCAATTTTTTCCCTGAAGCAATGTGTGCACCCTTGTTCTGTTTACTAATTTGCATCCCCTTCCATCCATCTCCAACCAATGGCATCACTAGGGGGGGCAGAGGGGGCCCTGACCCCCCCCCCAACATTATGCTGTGCCCCACCATCTGCTCCCCAAAAAAAATCATTTTCTTTTTTTTCCGCTGACACTGCATAATGCGAGCTCTCACACAACCACGGCCGCCCGATCTGCTCCTTCCCCTGCATCCTCATTGGCAGGGAGAAGAGCGAGTTGCAGGAAGGACTCCACCAGGACTCTCAGTTACTGAAAAAACAGACTGATTTCTCCCGTCCTTAGGACAGGAGAACCAGCCTGTAAATTTCATGAGATGCCAGACCAGCGCTGTCAATAGCAGGAGCAGGACAGCAAGAGGAGGCTGGGGAACCCCACAGTGGCAGAACACCAGGGCCCGGAGGCAAGACAACCTTTGCAACCCTCATAGTTCTCCCACTGCTTTGGACCCTTATATTTTCTTGGTATGCTGGTGACATATATCTCTATATATATATATCTCTATTTTGAGTGCCTTAAAAGTCCATTTAGGGGAACCCTCTTGCATCTTTTGTGACATATATCTCTTGTTTTCTGCCACCCTGGGGAGCCCCAATACAGTAGAAAGGGAGCTCACTACAGAACATGTTAAAGGGACCGTTGTGGGATCGTAGTAAAGGGCCCCAGGATATATATAGTCCCTGTTTCCCCATGTGCCCCCCCTAAATATGGAGACGCCACTGTCGCCAACACTGCTCACCTTTGCATCTCTTGACACCCACTTACAACTCTGCTTACTTCTGCAACCTTTGCAACCTTTCTCCAACACTACTCATGTCTACCTCTCCTGCCACCCTCTTCCAACTCTGCTCACATCTGCACCTCTCACAGCTCTCTTCCAACACTGATAACATCTGCACCCATTTCCACCTCCTTCCAACACTGCTCACTTTTGCATCCCCTTTTACTCACTTCCAAAATTGTTCACGCCGCAACACTCTTCCAACATTGCTTCCCCCTTCAACCATTGCTAATAGATTATTCCAAGTGTACAGTAAGTGACTTAGGGCAGGACTTCTGTCAACAGAGGTACCGCAGTCTCTGGGTGGTGCTATAGGTTGAGCTAAATGATGCTGCTATTATCCACAGCGGCCCACAGTCCTTAGGCCCAGGCTAGATAATTGCAGGAAGTAATATGCCAGGAGAGCAGCAGACAGCGAATATGACGGCCTGGCAGGAGGAAGCTGTGACCTGGAACTGAGCCACGGCACGGTGGCTGCGAAATACGGATGTAGAATACATCATCTCCTTTGAATACATTTTTAGGAATGCATGAAGATGATCAACATTTTCTTTTTTCATTTCAGTTTTTCCTCTATTTCTACATCATTTTAAACTCTGCTGCAAATTGTTCTTGTCAAATGAGGCACAATCTACACGTTCTGCCCTTCGCGTTACAGTCTTCATTTCTTCTTTTTTTGTTTTTTTAAGCTCTGAATAATTTTATCACCAAATTGTTGAACTTTGCAGTGGAAATTGACTGGAAGCGGAAAATTACTGATTTCTATGTCAGTTTTGATAATTTGTTTACACCAAACCTGGAAATGATTGAAACCGTTGGTGGAGGATTGTTTGGCTATAAGCAAAAGGAAAGCTACAAAACTGGAAAAAAAAAAAAATTGTCAGCTGTATAGCCAGTATACAGTGCCTTGAAAAAGTATTCATACCCCTTGAAATTTTCCACATTTTGTCATGTTACAACCAGGAACGTAAATGTATTTTATTGGGAATTTTTTCATAATCCAACATAAAGTGGCACATAATTGTGAAGTGGAATAAAAATTATAAATGGTTTTCTATTTTTTTGACAAATAAATATGTGAAAAGTGTGGGGTGCATTTGTATTCAGCCCCCCTGAATCAATACTTTGTAGAACCCCCTTTCACTGCCATTACAGCTGCAAGTCTTTTTGGAGATGTCTCTACCAGCTTTGCACATCTAGAGAGGGACTATTGGTTGGTATGGATAGGTGACAATGTCAAGGAGAGGGCACCACCATCCCTGAGTAGCAAGTATAGTCAGGAAGGTAATTTAGTGGGGCTTTATGGGTGCCGGGCAGATAAATTTGAACAAACATCGAGGTAAAATATAAAATTCATATTTTATTCAACATATACAAAGTTTAAAAAGTTATGCTGGCTCGACATAATATCATATAAAGACATACAGCAGTACATAGCAAATTAGGTTAGAAATAAACAGTCACTCAGCACTGTAATCCCTACATGTTTCGCCCAATATGGCTTCCTCAGGGGATGTATGTTGAAGGACCAGAATGGATATGTCACTGCATAAAATAGGGTACAATTAGAAGCCATCAAAATATTCACAAAGAATGTGTTTAAAGAAAAAGAAGCAAGCATTGACGATTGTCCATCTAGAGAGGGACATTTTTGCCCATTCTTCTTTGCAAAATATCTCAAGCTCTGTCAGATTGGATGGAGAGAGTCTGTGAACAGCAAATTTGGTGATGTGTAGTGTTAGTTTGGTGAGTGTTGATTTGCGCTTTTTATACTTTTTGCGTTTTTTATTTTGCGCTATTATTATTATTCTTGATATCACTTGAAAAAAAAAAGCCTTTGAAAATTTGTTTGCAATAACTCCATCAGTATCACCAGCAAAGCAGCTTCATTATTATCCCATTAAAGAAGAAGAGAATTGTGCGCTGCATTTCCAGATTTCATAATTTGCCGCGTCACCAACGTTAATTCTCCATTACGAACGCTAGTTTACAAGATCGACTGCTTCTGAGCATGCGTGGACTTTTGTGCGACGGACTTGTGTACAAATTTGAGAACCTGCTAAGAAACATTTGTTGGCAGAAAGTCCGACAGCAAATGTTCGATGGAGCGTACACGCGGTCAGACTTTCCGACAACAAGCTCACATCCAACATTTCCCGTCGGAGAATCTGACCGCGTGTACTGGGCATTACAGCTCCACTACAGATGGGGACCTATTCCCAGGCAGTTTTCTTTACTGCTTAGGAAATCAGTGAACGAAGCACGCAAAGCAACATTTACTTGAAAAAGATCTATTATTAAACTTTTTTTTTAAATAATGTAACTTTTTTGCTTCCTAGGGGACCTATTGCTTATCCACTTGCCTAACGGGCGCTTTCACCCCCTTCCTGCCCAAGCCAATTTTCAGCTTTCAGCGCTGCCACACTTTAGGCCCATACACACGATCAAACTTTTTGACAACAAACATGCACATTACCTGTTTTAAGGCAACATCCGACTGCGTGTCACTCCATCGGACAAACTTTTGCGGTTTTCATCAGACAAATGTTGGCTGTGCGAACAGACAAACTTTCCTGCAACAAAAGTCCTACGTCGGCTAGTCCGATCGTGTGTACACAAATCCATAGGACTTTAGTCCAAAGTACAAACACGCATGCTCAGAACCCATGCAAAAGATCAGACGACAATACAGAAATTGACCAAAGGGTGGCGGTAAAGAGCTGAATAACCACGTGATGTGGTGAAAGTTGGCTGAATAAGTCCTGCCGTGTGTATGCATACCAAGTTCACGGCCAACGCCCTTTGGACAGAAATCCTCGGAAAAGTTTGTTTGAAGTCCGATCGTGTGTACGAGGCTTTAGAATGACAATTGTGTGGTCATGCTACACGGTACCCAAATTACATTTTTAGAATTTTTTGAGACAGGTAGAGCTTTATTTTGGCAGTATTTAATCACCACCACTGGGCTTATTATTTTTTGTTAACTAAACGAAAAAAGTCCAAAAATGTTGAAAAAAAACCCCCTTTTCTTTGTTTGTGTTATAAAATTTTGCAGTAGTAGAAGTCATTCTTCTGCTTTACTGATGTGCGCTGATGAGGCGGCACTGATAAGTTGTTCTCATGGACACTGCTTAGGAGGCACTGATAACATACCTCCCAACATTTTGAGATAGGAACGAGGGACACCTACTAGCAAACGTATGTAGGCATAGGACACTCCTCCTGCCACACCCCCTTAAAGGAGAATTACCCCCCAAAAAAGGTTAATTAAATCCACAAGGGCTTTTTTTTACCACTAACAACCCTTTAAACTGGCTTTTAAAATTTACAAATGCAGCGATTTAGAAATTGTAAGAAAGGTTTAGCGCGGGGAAACACTTTTTGAAAGATAAAAAGTGCATTTTGATATACAACTATATAGATCAGACCAAAATGAGGGACAAATGAGGAGGAAAGAGGGACAGAGGGACATTGCTCCAAGTCAGGGACAGTCCCTCGAAATCAGGGACAGTCCCTCGAAATCAGGGACAGTTGGGAGCTATGTGATAAGGCTGCATTATTAGGTGGCACCGATGAGCACTGATATGCGACACTGACAGGCACTGATAGGTGGCACTGATGGGCACTGATATGCGACACTGACAGGCAACGATAGGTGGCACTGTTCCGATGCATCTGAAATGTATTCAGCTGATTAAAACAGACAATTCAGTTGAGCTTTTACAATGATCAGTGGTAGCCAGCAGTACATTCTTGTATTTTGGGTTGGCCAAACTCAAAATAAAACTCAGCTCCTGTGTACAGAGAAAACGAAGACCGATCGCATTCCAAACAGGGAGTTATGACAAGTTTTTTTTTGTTTTTTTTTTAGGAATTTTAGATCTTTCCGCTCCACCATACATTTTGGCTGTATGAAGAACTGTGAGTTGCTCTTTTTAAATATTTACAATGGCAGTAATTACCTTGACTTCTTCTTATGTGATAGTTCGGAAGATCAAAGATCCTCACAGGAAAATATCTGATTTAAAATTAATTGTGCATTCTTCTTATCTCCGTCTCCTTGATCCTGAGGATGTAAACAGGAATCGTTGGAGCTCTAACACCAGCATGAAGCATGTCTAGGATTGGGTATGATTAGTTACAACATACAAAGCATAAACTATTCACGTCTGAGTGTATTAAAATGGAAGAAAAAAACTGTTGACCTAGATTTGAAAAAGTGGGGAAGTTTAAAGACATTCTATTTGATTTGTATTGTTGTCTATTTCTTCAGTGGGAATATTTCCCCTGTCTACCTGTAATGGTGTACCCTGTCTACCTGTATTGGTGACCCCTGTCTACCTGTGTTGGTGACTCCTGTCTACCTGTATTGGTGACTCCTGTCTACCTGTATTGGTGACTTCTGTTTACCTGTATTGGGGACCCCTGTCTACCTGTATTGGTGACCCTGTCCTAAGTAGGGTTTTTTTCCCGTTTGGGGGAAAAAAAGCAAAAAAGAGTGTTGTGTTCCCCTTAATATCCCAGAACCTTATCTAGGCATGCAGCCCGAGTGGCCAGGAAAGAGAGAACAGTGAGCATATGCCGTCCCACCCTTCCTGTAGAATACCAGACCACGTGGCTTTTGACATTTGGTACATGGGATACCATGATAGACAAGGGCCTTTTTACCACCTCCATGTGCCCCAAAAAGTTGGTGAGGGTTATAGTGGGGCATACCCCCCCAACTTTCTGAGATGGAAAAAAGAGACACCATTCCGTACCATGTGTATTGGCAAAGGACAGCACCCCCCTCCCCACCGTGAGTTACATGAACATGGACCATGAAGTATTAAGCAAAAGTTTCTTGGCTTAACTCAAAAGTGCTTTTTCATCATTATGTTTCCTTTGTCATGACCTTTTAAGTATTTCATTTTCATTTGTCCAAAAAGAGGGACAGCTAAAGAGGAGTTTCTGGTATGGATAGGGGACTACACTGGACCGTCTGGATTGACCAATAGTCATAGGTAGGTGGCTCCATGGGCAATGAGGAAAGAATGACTTCCAGTGGGTTGAGCCCAACAGTGGGGCTTGGGCTGATATCTCTCTGGTATGACCATATGGTGGTTTAAACGAGAAGACTTCGATGAGGAGGAAGGAGCCCCTGGTGTCCAGAAAAATTCAACTCTTGATGTAGGGGTTCACAAAATGTTTATTAAAAAAAAAGCAAACATGTACATTTTGGGTGAATGGACTCTCCCATCTTCAGGCGAAGCATCTTCCCATGGGGGCACTGCACAGCGAGGAGGAGCCAGGAGCGCTGGCGGGGGACCCGAGAAGTCAGCTAAAAATGGGTCACAGAAGTGCAGAACAAAGTGTGATCCATAGGAAATATAGGGCAAAAATGCTTTGGCTATACTTCTCCTTAAAACTACAACTGCCTGGAATCTGTCATTTAGCATTGGGAGTACCGTGTGTGCAACCCACCCACATTTCGTCACAATTAACTTATCAGTGGGGTTCGGATTCTGGTTCAGTGTTGTTGACCTGTTTGGTCGATCTGCCAATGAATCAGACATAAATGCGTTTGAGCAAAACTAGATATGAACCGTGACCCTTCACTGCATTGAAATACAGGTCTAACATGTAACATGGTGCAAAACATGGACTTAGCCTTTTATCTTATCAGCCCTCTGGCATGTACAGTATTTAAATATTAAAAGAAAAACAGTATAATGAAAAGAAGAGCTTAAAGAATATAGGACACAATTGGCCACTCGATACAACATTCTTTTCAATGATTTATTTGTTTAGAGTCAGCACAAAATGACCCACTGCTCCTTTCAATAATAATGTTATCCAAGAATCAGTGACAATATTGATTAATTAGAGAAATTGGAATTGTGTTCTGAATTGAAAGTACAGAAGATGTAATAATTTCAGACGTTCTTCCAAATACAACGCCATGAATGTAGAAAAAAAAAAAGGAAACAGACAGGCAATTGCCGATTAAGGGCAAAGTGACAAGATCCCCGTAGAACCTCAACCCAACCCATACCCCAAATCCCTGTAGAACCCCAACCCATACCCATAATCTCTGTAGAACCCAGACCCAACCTATACCCAAAATCCCCATAGAACCTCAACCCAGCCCATCCCCAAAATCCCTGTAGAACCCAAACCCATACCCAAAATCCCTGTAGAATCCCAACCCCAACCAACCCATACCGAAAAATCCCTGTAGAACCTCAACTCAACCCATACCCAAAATCCCTGTAGAACCCAAACTCAAACCATTCCTAAAATCCCTGTAGAATACCAACCCATACCCAAAATCTTTGTAGAACCCATACCCCAAATCTCTGCAGGACCCAAACACAACCCATACCCAAAATTACATAGTTTGTAAGGTTGAATAAAGAGTCCATCCAGTTCAACCTGACTGAGTGTGGGTGCGTGTCTACAATTCTCCTTATCCCTGTACATTGTGTCTCATTAAAATGCTCATCTATTATATTATTATTTATTAAGGTACCCATATAGCGCCGTCACTTTACGCAGCGCTCCACACCCACATTGCACACTCACATTGGTCCCTACCCTCAAAGAGCCCACAATCCAAGGCCCCCAACTCACATTCATATACTAGGGCCAATTTTGAACAGAAGCCAATTAACCTAGCCAGCATGTCTTTGGAGTGTGGGAGGAAACCAGAGTACCCAGAGGAAACCCACGTAGGCACAGGGAGACCATGCAAACTCCAGGCAGGTAGTTTCGTGGTTGGGATTTGAACCAGCGACCCTTCTTACTGCTAGGTGAGAGTGCTACCCACTAAACCACTGTGCCGCTCCAAGTAAATCCCTGCAGAACCTCGCCCAACATTAACCCATACCCAAAATCCCTATAGGACCCCAGACCCAACCCATGATCACCTTCTCTGGTATTCTATTGCTCCATAAGATATGGGTGAGGAGGAGCAAGTGACCAGCACTGTACATGAAGAAGGGGGGGGGTCATTATCAACTCTGTGTAAGCTCCAACACCATCCAACACAGAACTCATAAAGATCCTGGACAGTGGCAAATCGAATTAGTGGGGGAGCATGGCTAAGGTGAATAAAAGTGGGTTGAGGGTTGGGCCTCAATGGGCAAAGAGACAGAGTCTCTTTAGGAAAGGAGTATTTTTCTTTTGACCTATAAAATATGTATTTCACTTTAACTAACAGAAAATGTTTATTAAAACTTGCAAATAGATAAATGACCATGTAAAACTTATCTTGCTCTTAGACATCCCTTTAAAAAAAAAAACAGGAAGTTTGAAAATCAATTGAACAGTTATATTAATTGTGTGCTCTGTAGTGGAACATCTAAGAGCTTACGTGATCATAACTCATGTTGTAATTGATCCTTTACTGGCTATTGACCGGTATAAATTGCTGCACAGCGTGAAACGTTACGTGTTTCTCTACCTCAGTTCTGGAGAGGTTATACGGAACATTAATTTCTTGACCATGATACATTAACATCCTACCTGTATCCATCATTAACATTCATGCTATGTGTGCATTTTATTCCTTGGCTTGGAAAAAAACACATGGAGCCTGGATCACCCGGGTTGTTCTCCAAAAGTAGTAAACATGGTTTAGGTAAATGGATTGCATCTTATTAGTTTTAGAATATTATTAAGTTTCAAGGAAGACCCCAACTTTTTTTTTTTTTAACCACTTCCTGCCTGGCACATTGTAAATTTACGGGCGGGCGGGCAGGATTTTCCTCCTTCGGGTAGACTTCACATGACATCCTCCCAGGAACGTCACATGACATCCTCCCGGAACGCGCCTCACATGTGGCTGCGTCGCGGCGTGATCTGTCACCGGATGTGTCTACCCTGCCGGCGGTCTTGGCTCCTCCGCCTGCCAAGTACCCAATAGCAAGCCTCTTGCTATGAGGATCCTCAAGCAGGCTCACTCCCAAGCCGTGCTCCTGTGAATGGACATTGTCCATTCACACACACAGTGTGGCTCAGCCCCCCCCCCCCCCCCAACCCCGCGCTCTCCTCATTTTCCGACTGGCTATGAATGACAGCAGCGGAAGCCATTGTGATCCGGGAGAGCCACCGCTCTCATCCACATTGGTGGATCGAGATGGGGCTCAGGTAAGAATAAGGCGGGGCCCTTAATACACAGAATGCATTAAGGTGAAAAAAAAAGATCAGACTTTAGAACCACAAGTTGCACCCGTTTATCTGCATCCCTCTCTTCTCTACAGCTTCCTAAAGCATACATTTTACCCAGCATCTCCGAGCTCCAGGAGGAAGAGGAGGGTGGGAGTCTGATGTCACACACCGCACAGCCTAGAGCAGGAAGCTGAGTGTAATCTGAAACCCGAGCGGAAGCAAGGGACACACCCCCTCTACACCATCACATAGGGAATCACGTATGGCTGAGGCTAATAATCACAGGCTGTATGCTGGAGCTCCCTCTCTCCATCCCCCTGAATCCTTTGGAGACGGCATCACCTGTCATAAGTGACTCACGCAGGTAGCAGAGGAAGGAGATAGCAGACAGAAATCACACTAGGTGCTTTGGATTGAGGTAAGTACACCCTCTAGAACAGTGATGGTAAACCTTGGCACCCCAGATGTTTTGGAACTACATTTCCCATGATGCTCAACTACACTGCAGAGTGCCTGAGCATCATAGGAAATGTAGTTCCAAAACATCTGGGGTGCCAAGGTTCGCCATCACTGCTCTAGAAGGATATGCTTTGATCATTTTTCATTTCAATGGTTTACAACCACTTTAATATGTTTTGGTATAAATATGCTGGGTAATTAAACTTGAGATATATTCTGAGAGGTGGCTTGTGGTCTTTGGCTCATTTGTTGATTTATTTTGTCATTTTTCAATTTCTCTGTATGTTGTATAACCCAGGTTTAGAAAAAATCCTTTTTGAAACCAGTAGCCCATATTATATACACTATATTACCAAAAGTATTGGGACACCTGCCTTTACACACACATGAACTTTAAGGGCATCCCAGTCTTAGTCCGTAGGGTTCAATATTGAGCCCACCCTTTGCAGCTATAACAGCTTCATCTCTTCTGGGAAGACCTCCACAAGGTTTAGGAGGGTGTCTATGGGAATGTTTGACCATTCTTCCAGAAGAGCATTTGTGAGGTCAGGCACTGATGTTGGAAGAGAAGGCCTGGCTCGCAGTCTCCGCTCTAATTCATCCCAAAGGTGTCCTATCAAGTTGAGGTCAGGACTCTGTGCAGGCCATTTAAGTTCCTCCACCCCAAAACTCGCTCATCCATGTCTTTATGGACCTTGCTTTGTGCACTGGTCCAAATCATTTTCTGGACGGGGGATTATTAAAAGTTATTATCTTTATTACAAAAAAAATAAGAATATAGACAAACATTGTTAAAAACTTAGAAAAAAAAGATATTGCTTAGTGAATATAGATCACACCACCAGTTACACCAAAATAATATTGTTTCCTGAATGGTTAGGAGACCGTCTTAATCCTGACGAATATCAGATGTCCATCAGGCTTGGTGTAGGCTGGTTAGGGTGTACTATGGATGAGCTCTACATGTTTCGTGCAAAAGCGCTTCTTCAGGAGCTTAAATATAACTTACAGTATTATTGTAGATAGATTTTTTAGCTTAATAGAAATGTAGACAAATATCTAGGACAACAACGGGGGCTGCAGTGGTATATCACCAGGTATGAGAAGTCTCCATGGTCATGAAGGAGTTCAATTAAATTAGCTTGTCGATAAGTACTAAACCTCACCATATAACAAACAGAGGGTAAAAAGACGAACACTGTAGAAATGAGATGGTTCCTGTAGGGTAACTAGAGGCTTAGTGGTGCCGGACATAAGGAATCTTTATTGTCTATGGAAAGATATTAACTTTGTAATAAAGATATTAACTTTTAATAATGTGTACTTTGGTGCCTATAAAGTCCAGTGTTTCTTTTACTCTATTTAGTATTCCAATTTAATAGGACGTGGTACATCTTTATTAATCTTGCATCCGCAGTGCCATCCTGTGGCAATGCAATTATTCATTTTCAAAAAATGGAGGGGGATATTACGGTGTGGGCTTGTTTTTCAGGGGTTGGGCTCGGTCCCTTAGTTCCAGTGAAGGGAACTCTTAACCACTTTCCGACCAGCCGCCATCATTATACTGCGGCAGGTCGGCTCTTTCCCGCGAATCGCCGTAGCTGTATGTCAGCTCCTTTAAGAGACATAGCAGGAGCGTGCTCGCGCACTTGCACACGCTGCACATCGGGGGGGGACACTGCGCGTGGCCGGCGGCCGCAATGTCCGCCGGCCATCCGCGTTGGTGGGAAAGAGAGCTGGATCGGGGGATCTGTCAATGTAAACCGAGAGATCCCCGTTCTATCCGGGGAGTAGAGAGAGATCTACTGTTCCTAGTGATCGGGAACAGCGATCTCTCTCCTCCTCCAGTCAGTCCCCTCCCCCCACAGTTAGAAACACCTCCCAGGGAACACATTTAACCCCTTGATCCCCCCCCTAGTGTTAACCCCTTCCCTGCCAGTGACATTTACACAGTAATCAGTGCATTTTTATAGCATTGATCGCTGTATAAATGTCAGTGGTCCCAAAAAAGTGTCAAAAGTGTTGCAGTCCTGATCACCGACATAATAATAAATAATAAAAAATGCCATAAATCTATTCCCTATTTTGTAGACGCTATAACTTTTTTCGCAAACCAATCAACATACGCTCATTGCGATTTTTGTTACCAAAAATATGTAGAAAAATACATATTGGCCTAAACTGATGAAGAAATTTGTTTTTTTACTTTTTTTTTGGATTTTATTGTAGCAAAAAGAAAAAAATATATTTTTTTTCTAAATTGTCGCTCTTTTTTTGTTTATAGCGCAAATAATAATAATATTTAATAATAATAATAATAATAGGGGTACACTAGGGGTACACTAGAGTTGAATCTAGTATCCTCCAATACTAGGTACAACTCTAGTGTACCCCTACAAACAAACCGTTGTTTTGAGGCATATTTTGCTGCCGGCTCCTGCTCTGCTCCGGGAGATGCATGTAATCGACCCCTCTGTTCCGCCTTGGGAAATAGGGTATAATTGATATATACTGTGTTGCATGATGTATATTTTGTATATTATATATATAATTACTGTGAATTTTGTTTCATAGATAGGTCTAGTTTCTTTGTGGTCAAGGAATTGAAGTCCTGAGGAAGCTGTTTGTGAAACGCGTTGACCACCTAGGCCAGCTTTACAAAGAAATAATATGTGGAGTATATATGTACTAGCCTATCCAGCAATCGTATGATGGTTTTTAAGAGCATGAGCTCTATATTCTCTTTTATATGTAATTGTTTTTGTAATAAAATACCTTTTATGTGAACTTAATGTGGTTTAGCCCTTCTCTGGTACCGTCAAAGCTCTGGCTGTTTGTTTGTTTTTTACTATATCTATTTTGGATGAGGTACCAATATTTAAGCACGTTTTCTATAATATATTTGAAGTAAAGAGCTCGTTGTAAACTTTGTTAGAACCTGTTCAAGATCGTTGCCATAGGAGACAGCCGTGTCTACACATGCAGACGTGGTGCCCAGCTGGGTGCCTTTCCCTGCATGGCTGTCCACTTATAGAAGTCTCGGAGTCTGCTAATTAACATTTCAACTACTAAAGGGTGTTCTGGTCCTAAACCCCCTCTCCCACAGTTTTGTTTAAGAGACAATAAATCTCTTTGCATTCAAGAAGTGTCTGGCGCCCATGAATCTACCTTGCATCACACCCACCATGCCTCGTAACCCACTCTACACAGAAGGATGTCAGCTGTCCCTAACTCTGGAGGTCACCTTTCTACATAAATTATATAAAATAAAATAAATAATATAATATATATTAAAATTATAATAATAATTTTATATATAGATATATCTATATCTATATCTATCTATATCTATCTATATATATATATATATATATATATATATATATATATATATATATATATATATATTAGGGTTGCACCGATACTAGTATCGGTATCGGTACTCGTGCAAATGCACCGATACCTGAAACCGATTTCAGTCTCGGTTCTTTGAGCTGTCAGTGGGTCTCCCCTGTTGACAGCTGAAGTGTTAAAGAAGTCCGGTAATCGGAGCTGTCAAAAAAAAAAGCAGCCGGCAATGTTTATTAACAACATTGTTCAACCGCTAAAACACTAAAATTAAAAGAAACATTCTTTCTTTTTGTAGCTTTCTGTTTCTTCATCTACAGATCAAAGGGATTAACAAACGTTCCTCTGTTTAACCCCTTATTAACCCTTAATTCACTCTAATCAGCCTTAATTAACTCCCTATTCTCCTCCATTGAATTATTATTTTCCTCCTTTTTTTTTTTTTTGTTCACGTCTATTTTATAAAACGATAAACAATGAAAACTTTTTTTTGTTTGCTTTGTTAGTGAATATTTTTACACATATATATTAACATATATTTACATATATTTTTTTAGTTGACATTGAAAAAGCGCAAAATTAAAAATAAATAAATAAATAAATCGATTTAATTTGCAAATAACTTTTCAGTGCTTTGTACCATTGCTGACAGCTGAAGTGAAAACAAAACAGTTGCGTTCGGTATCGGTAATTGGTGTCGGCGAGTATTAAAAAAAAAAGTATCGGTACTCGTACTTGTAAAAAAAAAATGGTATTGGTGCTTCCCTAATATCCCTAATATATATATCTATACAGATATATAAATATATATATACACTGTATATGTGTGTGTTTATACAAAATGAATATTTTAAAAGATAAATAAAAATAACAATTACTGATACGAATGGAACTTTGGAGCCTTTTTTGTCCATGGAATAAACATTTATTTATGTATTTATTTATTTTTGTGTGCGCTCATCTATCAAAGAAATGGCATTAGTTACTGTTTACCGAAGATAATTACAGATTAACATCAAGATGCAAATGTTAAAATGAGAAAGTGAGATTTTTCTTCCCCTCATGTGATGGAGCAGAATGATTAATCGTTAGGGAAAAAAGACAAGTGTTTGAGTCGGTAAGAGGATTACATATAAAGAGATCATGCAAATCCCGTTACATCTGATCTCTGCCAAAGGTGATTAGTTATTTTGAATAATCAGTTTTCATCTTTTTGAAAAGGGTTTATGAGTTGTTTTTCTTATACAATATCTTCATCAGCAAGACATCCTTCTGGTAAATTTCTGAACGGTTCCAGGGAAAATAGACCACTTTTTTTTTCCATCTTTGAAAGAAGGGTTTATGCAGATGAATATATATATATACTCACTGGCCACTTTATTAGGTCCCCCTTGCTAGTAGCGGGTTGGACCCCCTTTTGCCTTCATTCTTGGTGGCATAGATACAACAAGGTGTTGGAAACGTTCCTCAGAGATTTTGCTCCATAGTGACATGATAACATCACACAGTTGCTGCAGATTTGTCAGCTGCACATCCATGATGCCAATCTTTTGTTTCACCACATCCCAAAGGTGCTCTATTGGATGAGATGTGGTGAGTGTGGAGACCATTGGAGTACAGGGACCTCATTGTCCAGTGGTGAGATGATTGGAGCTTTGTGACATGGTGCATTATCCTGCTGGAAGGAGCCATCAGAAGATGGGGACACTGTAGTCATAAAGGGATGGACATGGTCAGCAACAATACTCAGGTAGGTCGTGGTGTTTAAACCATGCTCAATTTGTACTAAGGGGCCCAAAGTGTGCCAAGAAAATATCCCCCCCCCCATTACACCCCCACCACCAGCCTGAACCGGTGATACCCCATCTCCCCCACCATCACACCCCCACCACCAGCCTGAACCGGTGATACAAAGCAGGATGGATCCATGCGCCAAATTCTGACCCCACCATCTGAATGTCGCAGCTGAAATCGAGACTCATCAGACCAGGCAACGTTTTTCCAATCTTCTATCGTCCAATTTTGGTGATCCTCTGTGAGTTGTAGCCTCAGTTTCCTGTTCTTAGCTGACAGGAGTTTCACCCGGTGTGGTCTTCTGCTGCTGTAGCCCATCCGCTTCAAGTTTCGATGTCTTGTGCGTTCAGAGATGGTATTCTGCAGACCTTGGTTGTAATGAGAGGTTATTTGAGTTACTGTTGCCTTTCTATCATCTGCAACCATCGTCTGCCCATTCTCCTCTAACCTCTGACATCAACAAGGCATTTTACTCCACACAACTGCCGCTCACTGGATATTTTCTATTTTTCCCACCATGCTCTGTAAACCCGAGAGATGGTTGTGCGTGAAAATCCAAGGAGATCAGCAGTTTTTGAAATCCTCAGACCAGCCACCTGGCACCAACAACCATGTCACGTTCAAAGTCACTAAAATCCCCCTTCTTCCCCGTTCTGATGCTCGGTTTGAACTTCAGCAAGTCGTCTTCACCACGTCTAGATGCCTAAATGCATTGAGTTTCTGCCATGTGGTTGGCTGATTAGAAATTTGTGTTACCAAGCAATTGAACAGGTGTACCTAATAATGTGGCCAGTCAGAGTATATATATATATATATATATATATATATATATATATATATATATATATATACGCAGTATCTCACAAAAGTGAGTACACCCCTAAGTGAAAATGTCCAAATTGGGCCCAATTAGCCATTTTCCCTCCCCCGGTGTCACGTGACTTGTTAGTGTTACAAGGTCTCAGGTGTGAATGGGGAGCAGGTGTGTTAAATTTGGTGTTATCGCTCTCACTCTCTCATACTGGTCACTGGAAGTTCAACATGGCACCTCATGACAAAGAACTCTCTGAGGATCTGAAAAGTAGAATTGTTGCTCTACATAAAGATGGCCTAGGATATAAGAAGATTGCCAAGACCCTGAAACTGAGCTGCAGCACGGTGGCCAAGGCCATACAGCGGTATAACAGGACAGGTTCCACTCAGAACAGGCCTCGCCATGGTCTACCAAAGAAGTTGAGGTCACGTGCTCAGCGTCATATCCAGAGGTTGTCTTTGGGAAATAGACGTATGAGTGCTGCCAGCATTGCTGCAGAGGTTTAAGGGGTGGGGGGTCAGCCTGTCAGTGCTCAGACCATAAACTGCACACTGCATCAAATTGGTCTGCATGGCTGTCGTCCCAGAAGGAAGCCTCTTCTAAAGCTGATGCACAAGAAAGTCTGCAAACAGTTTGCTGAAGACAAGCAGACTAAGGACATGGATTACTGGAACCATGTCCTGTGGCCTGATGAGACCAAGATAAACTTATTTGGTTCAGATGGTGACAAGCGTGTGTGGGGGCAACCAGGTGAGAAGTAGGGATGAGCTTCGAGCTCGAGTCGAACTTATGTTCGACTCGAACATCGGCTGTTCGCCAGTTCGACGAACAGCGAACAATTTGGGGTGTTCGCGGCAAATTCGAATGCCGCGAAACACCCTTTAAAAGTCTATGGGAGAAATCAAAAGTGCTAATTTTAAAGGCTTATATGCATGGTATTGTCATAAAAAGTGTTTGGGGACCCGGGTCCTGCCCCAGGGGACATGGATCAATGCATTTTTTCGGGAGCAGTGATTTTAATAATGCTTAAATTCAAACAATAAAAGTGTAATACGTGTGGCAAGGTAGGGAATGGCGCTGTGCAAAAAAAGGGGTATATTGGTATATAATATATCTAATAATGGTGGTAGGTGCACCAATGTGACATGCTGTAGGGAACACCAGTAAATGGTACCCTCAAAGTGCAGTGCTATTAATTAATAAATAATGATAGTCAAGTGCTAATCAATTGATAATCAATCAGTGAGTAAAAAAATTAAAAGTTTACAACTGTGATCTCATGTGTAAGTATTGATAGGGTGACCACTAGTAATGTGAAAGAGTGTCAAGTGCAGTACAGTATTCCAGCTCCCCGCTGGATGGTAGGAAGTGAGATGCAAATATTAAATTAAAATAAAGAGTGTCCACAGTCCTCTATAGTAAGAGAAAAGTGCTAAACAATATGTGTAAAAAATATATGCACCATACATAAACATAGAGTCTAACCACGACCATATGCATAAAAGTGTGTGTAAGGTAAAGGATATCCACAGTCCTCTATAATAAAGTGCTAGGAATACGAAACAATATATAAAAAATGAATACGTAGAAAAAAGTAAAATAAAGAATGTGCAAATATTAAGACTCAACGTGGTGAATGGTTAATATATATATATAAAGGTAAGTCTCTAATATCCTGATGATAAACCAATATAGAGTCTCATATAAAGGTGGCAAAAAAGTTCATGTGATATCTTCCACAGGATTTCCTCCAAATATTTAAACAAAATACAAATAAACACGGGGATCTGATTGACATCTGGATTGGATCGGGATCTGGCGTACACACTTCCTATGCCCATACCCCTGCAGGGGTACAGCGTTCCGGTGAGTGGGATCACATCGGGGGGAGTGTGTTTGTTTAAATATTTGGAGGAAATCCTGTGGAAGATATCACATGAACTTTTTTGCCACCTTTATATGAGACTCTATATTGGTTTATCATCAGGATATTAGAGACTTACCTTTATATATATATATTAACCATTCACCACGTTGAGTCTTAATATTTGCACATTCTTTATTTTACTTTTTTCTACGTATTCATTTTTTATATATTGTTTCGTATTCCTAGCACTTTATTATAGAGGACTGTGGATATCCTTTACCTTACACACACTTTTATGCATATGGTCGTGGTTAGACTCTATGTTTATGTATGGTGCATATATTTTTTACACATATTGTTTAGCACTTTTCTCTTACTATAGAGGACTGTGGACACTCTTTATTTTAATTTAATATTTGCATCTCACTTCCTACCATCCAGCGGGGAGCTGGAATACTGTACTGCACTTGACACTCTTTCACATTACTAGTGGTCACCCTATCAATACTTACACATGAGATCACAGTTGTAAACTTTTAATTTTTTTACTCACTGATTGATTATCAATTGATTAGCACTTGACTATCATTATTTATTAATTAATAGCACTGCACTTTGAGGGTACCATTTACTGGTGTTCCCTACAGCATGTCACATTGGTGCACCTACCACCATTATTAGATATATTATATACCAATATACCCCTTTTTTTGCACAGCGCCATTCCCTACCTTGCCACACGTATCTGCTTCAGGGTACACGTTAGTGTCCCTTGTTTACATAGGGGGGCTGCAGTTGCAAATACACCCTGTAGCGCGGATCCACTGACAAAATTAATAAAAGTGTAATATCCCTTTAAATTTCGTAGCTGGGGGGTGTCTATAGTATGCCTGTAAAGGGGCGCATGTTTCCCGTGTTTAGAACAGTCTGACAGCAAAATGACATTTCAAAGGAAAAAAAGTCATTTAAAACTACTCGCGGCTATACTGAATTGCCGGTCCGACAATACACATAAAAGTTCATTGATAAAAACGGCATGGGAATTCCCCACAGGGGAACCCCGAACCAAAATTTAAAAAAAAATGACGTGGGGGGTCCCCCTAAATTCCATACCAGGCCCTTCAGGTCTGGTATTGATATTAAGGGGAACCCCGGCCAAAATTTTAAAAAAAATTGGCGTGGGGTCCCCCTCAAAATGTATACCAGACCCTTCAGGTCTGGTACGGATTTTAGGGGAACCCCGCGCTAAAATTTAAAAAAAATGGCGTGGGGTACCCCCAAAAATCCATACCAGACCCTTATCCGAGCAAGCAACCTGGCAGGCCGCAGGAAAAGAGGGGGGGACGAGAGAGCCCCCCCCCTGAACCGTACCAGGCCACATGCCCTCAACATTGGGAGGGTGCTTTGGGGGTAGCCCCCCAAAGCACCTTGTCCCCATGTTGATGGGGACAAGGGCCTCATCCCCACAACCCTTGCCCGGTGGTTGTGGGGGTCTGCGGGCAGGGGGCTGATCGGAATCTGGAAGCCCCCTTTAACAAGGGGACCCCCAGATCCCGGCCCTCCCCCCTGTGTGAAATGGTAAGGGAGTACCCCTACCATTTCACAAAAAAAATGTCAAAAATGTTAAAAATGACAAGAGACAGTTTTTGACAATTCCTTTATTTAACCACTTTCCAACCGCCCCATAGCCAAATGATGGCTGCAGGGCGGCTGGATAACTCTGGGATCACGTCATATGACGTGATTCCAGAAAACTGCTCCCGCGCGCCCCCTGGGGCGCGCACATGGGAACATCTGTGACCGCCGGGTCCAGAGGACCTGGCGCATCACGGATCACGGTAAACGGCCGCTGAACGCAGCCGTTTACCATGTGACCGCTCCGTCAAATGACGGAGCGATCACATGTAAACAAACCGGCGTCATGTCATGACGCCGGTTCCTCCCTCCCCTCTCTGTACCGATCGGTACAGAGGGGGAGAGATCGGATGGGAGCCGCGCTGTGGGCTGGATGTATAGTGCCCACAGCGCAGCTCAGTGACATGTACAGTCACATCCATCCATCCATGCTCAGCCACCCCCTCCATGCTCTGCAATGACCCTGTGCAATACTCTGCAATGATCCTGTGCAACCCTGTGCAATACTCTGCAACCCTGTGCAATACTCTGCAACCCTGTGCAATACTCTGCAATGATCCTGTGCAACCCTGTGCAATACTCTGCAACCCTGTGCAACCCTGTGCAATACTCTGCAACCCTGTGCAACCCTGTGCAATACTCTGCAATGATCCTGTGCAACCCTGTGCAATACTCTGCAACCCTGTGCAACCCTGTGCAATACTCTGCAATGATCCTGTGCAACCCTGTGCAATACTCTGCAATGATCCTGTGCAACCCTGTGCAATACTCTGCAATGATCCTGTGCAACCCTGTGCAATACTCTGCAATGATCCTGTGCAACCCTGTGCAATACTCTGCCATGCCCCGCCATACTCCGCCATACCCCGCCACACTCCGCCATACCCCGCCATACCCCGGCATACTCCGCCATACCCCGCCATACTCCGCCATACCCCGCCATACTCCGCCATACCCCGCCATACCCCACCATACTCCGCCATACTCCGCCATACTCCGCCATACCCCGCCATACTCCGTCATACCCCGCCATACTCCGCCATACTCCGCCATACCCCGCCATACTCCGCCATACCCTGCCATACTCCGCCATACCTTGCCATACCCCGCCATACCCCACTATACCCCGCAATACCCCGCCATATCCCGCCATACTCCGCCATACTCTGCGATACCCAGCCATACTTTGCCATGCTCAGCCATACTCGGCTATACTCTGCCATGCTCGGCCATGCTCGGCTGTACTCGGCCTCTGTATGTGGCCAGGCTGTGGAAGTCTCACACATGTGGTATCGCCGTACTCAGGAGGAGCAGGAGAATCTATTTTGGGGTGTCATTTTTGGTATGTACATGCTATGTGTTAGAAATATTGTATAAATGGACAACTTTGTGTTAAAAAAATGTGTTTAACCACTTCCTGCCCGCCTTCCGTCATACGACGTCCTTGACTTTGTGCGGGGATATCTGAATGATGGGTGCAGCTACAGGCATCATTCAGATATCATCTTTTTCAGCCGGCGATTCCCTACACCATAAGAATGATCAGAGTGGCTGTTCCACTGCTTGATCATACTTACGGGAGGCGAGAGGGGACGCCCCCCCTCTCGCCGCCCTCAGGTGCTTCTACCGACTCACCGCTACAATCGAAGCCAGGATCTTTTTTTTTTTATTTTTTTTTATTTCAGGCTTCCCAGCCTAGAGGTGAGATGTGAGGTTTTATTGACCCCATATCTCACTGTAAAGAGGACCTGTCATGCCATATTCCTATTACAGGGGATGTTTACATTCCTTGTAATAGAAATAAAAGTGATCAAAAAATTTATTTTTTGGAAAAAAGCCTCAAACTAAAATAAATAAAGTAAAATGAACAATAAAAAAAAAAAAAAAAAAAATTCCCTGTGTCCCTGTGTGCCCGCAGTCAGAAGCGAACGCATACGTAAGTTGCGCCCACATATGAAAATGGTGTTCAAACCACACATGTGAGGTATCGCTGCGATTGGTAGAGCGAGAGCAATAATTTTGGCCCTAGACCTCCTCTGTAACTCACAACATGTAACCAGTAAAATTTTTTAAAGCGTCTCCTATGGGGATTTTTAAGTAGCGAAGTTTGGCACCATTACACGAGCGTGTGCAATTTTGAAGGGTGACATGTTAGGTATCTATTTACTCGGCATAACTTCATTATTCACATTATGTAAAAACATTGGGCTAACTTTTCTGTTTTGTTTTTTTTGAAAGCACAAAACTGTTTTTTTTTTTCAAACGAAACGTGTTCGAAAAATTGTTGCGCAAATACCGTGAGAGATAAAAAATTGCAACGACCGCCATTGTATTCTCTAGGGTCTTTGCTAAAAAATATATATAATGTTTTGGGTTCTATGTAATTTTCTTGCAAACAAATGATGATTTTAGGAGAGAAATGTCAGAATTGGCCTGGGCACTCCAGAACGCCTGATGGTGTTCCGTGCATGTTGGGCCTCTGTATGTGGCCACGCTGTGTAAAAGTCTCACACATGTGGTATCGCCATACTCGGGAGTAATAGCAGAATGTGTTTTGGGGTGTAATTTGTGGTATGCATATGCGGCGTGTGAGAAATAACCTGCTAATATGACAATTTTGTGAAAAAAAAAAAAAGAAAAAAAAAATCTTGATTTTTCAAAGAATTGTGGGAAAAAATTACAACTTCAAAAAACTCACCATGCATCTTTCTAAATACCTTGGAATGTCTTCTTTCCAAAAAGGGGTCATTTGGGGGGTATTTGTACTTTTCTGGCATGTTAGGGTCTCAAGAAATGAGATAGGCCGTCAGTAATCCAGGTGTGATCAATTTTCAGATATTGGCACCATAGCTTGTGGACTCTATAACTTTCACAAAGACCAAATAATATACACCGATTTGGGTTATTTTTACCAAAGATATGTAGCGGTATACATTTTGGCCAAAATATATGAAGAAAAAAATTACTAATTTGCAAAATTTTATAACAGAAACGAAGAAAAATGCATTTTTTTACAGAATTTTCGGTCTTTTTTCTTTTATAGCGCAAAAAATAAAGAACCCAGCGGTGATTAAATACCACCAAAAGAAAGCTCTATTTGTGTGAAAAAAAGGACAAAAAATTCATTTGGGTACAGTGTTGCATGACTGAGTAATTGTCATTCAAAGTGTGAGAGCACCGAAAGCTGAAAATTGGTCTGGTTATTAAGGGGGTTTAAGTGCCCAGTGGTCAAGTGGTTAAATGCTTCTTCTTTCTTCTATTTTCTATCTTCTTTCTTCTATCTTCTATCTTCCTTCGGTTTCTTCCTCCATCTTCTTCTTCTGGTTCTTGTTCTTCTGGTTCTTCTTGTTCTTCTGGTTCTTCATCCGGTCTTCTCATCCGGCATCTTCCTCAGCGGCGCCGTCTTCACTTCATCTTCTTTCCTCGGCCGCTCCGCATCCACGATTGGATGGGAGGCTCCCGCTGTGTGACGCTTCTCCTCTTCTGACAGTTCTTCAATAGCGGAGGGCAGGTGACTGCGTGCCCCTCTGACGCAGGGCGGGTGACCCCGCCCCCCTCTGACGTCACGGGGAATGCAAATTGTGGACAAGGAAAGATTACTCCTGCGCTTGTGAGGGTCTGTTTGGGTTTGAGAAAAGTAGTATTGTGAAATTATAGCGAATCTGAAAGAGATGGTGTTGCATGTCCCGCTGCCCAGAAAATGACCCCGGGGTGGTCAGGTAAGGCTATATGGAGAGTGATGGATGAAGGGTGCGTGATCAGTTGCTCACATCAAAAAGTATAAAATGTATTCAAATGAAAAAGCCAATAAAGGCAAATAAAAGCGATTAAATAATGCCAATACTACGTATCAATACAAACAGGTGACAAAATATAAAAAACATGGAAATTTAAAGATAAAAATGGGTTGAAAGTATCATGAGCCCATATTGAGGCGGGTGTTTAGAGTTGGCTGGCGCGTTTCAAGGATAACCTCTTCATCAGAGCCTTTGAGAACCCTGGCCAAAATAAAAAAAAAATTAGGGGAACCTCGGATAAGGGTGTGGTATGGAGAACCCTGGTTCTCAAAGGCTCTGATGAAGAGGTTATCCTCGAAACGCGTCAGCCAACTCTAAACACCCGCCTCAATATGGGCTCATGATACTTTTAACCCATTTTTATCTTTAAATTTCCATGTTTTTTATATTTTGTCACCTGTTTGTATTGATATGTAGTATTGGCATTATTTAATCGCTTTTATTTGCCTTTATTGGCTTTTTTATTTGAATAAATTTTATACTTTTTGATGTGAGCAACTGATCACGCGCCCTTCATCCATCACTCTCCACATAGTCACGGGAATGCCACAGGGAAGTCTCCGTGCATCAGAGGGGGACGAGGTCACCCGCCCTGCATCAGAGGGGGGCGGGGTCACCTGCCCTCCGTTATTTAAGAACTGTTAGAAGAGGAGAAGCGTCACACAGCGGGAGCCTCCCATCCAATCGTGGATGCGGAGCGGCCCAAGGAAAGAAGATGAAGTGAAGACGGTGCCGCTGAGGAAGATGCCGGACGAGAAGACTGGATGAAGAACCAGAAGAACAAGAAGAACCAGAAGAACAAGAACCAGAAGAAGATGGAAGAAGAAACTGAAGGAAGATAGAAGATAGAAGAAAGAAGATAGGAGAAAGAAGATAGAAAATAGAAGAAAGAAGAAGCATTTAAATAAAGGAATTGTCAAAAACTGTCTCTTGTCATTTTTAACATTTTTGACATTTTTTTGTGAAATCGTAGGGGTACTTTTGTACCCCCTTACCATTTCACACAGGGGGAGGGCCGGCATCTGGCGGTCCCCTTGTTAAAGGGGGCTTCCAGATTCTGATAAGCCCCCTGCCCGCAGACCCCCACAACCACCGGGCCAGGGTTGTGGGGATGAGGCCCTTTTCCTCATCAACATGGGGACAAGGTGCTTTGGGGGGCTACCCCCAAAGCACCCTCCCAATGTTGAGGGCATGTGGCCTGGTACGGTTCAGGAGGGGGGGCGCTCTCTCGTCCCCCCCTCTTTTCCTGCGGCCTGCCAGGTTGCGTGCTCGGATAAGGGTCTGGTATGGATTTTTGGGGGTACCCCATGCCATTTTTTTTTAAATTTTGACGCGGGGTTCCCCTTAAAATCCATACCAGACCTGAAGGGTCTGGTATAGATTTTGAGGGGGACCCCACGCCAATTTTTTTTTTTTAATTTTGGCCGGTGTTCCCCTTAATATCCATACTAGACCTGAAGGGCCTGGTATGGAATTTAGGGGGACCCCGCACGTCATTTTTTTTAAAATTTTGGTTCGGGGTTCCCCTGTGGGGAATTCCCATGCCATTTTTATCAATTAACTTTTATGTGTATTGTCGGGCCGGCAATTCAGTATAGCCGCAAGTAGTTTTAAATTACTTTTTTCCTTTGAAATGTCATTTTGCTGTCAGACTGTTCTAAACACGGGAAATGGGCCCCTTTACAGGCATACTATAGACACCCCCCAGGTACGAAATTTAAAGGAATATTACACTTTTATTGTTTGACTTTAGGCATTATTAACCACTTCAGCCCCGGAAGATTTTACCCCCTTCCTGACCAGAGCACTTTTTACAATTCGGCACTGCGTCGCTTTAACTGCTAATTGCGCGGTCATGCAATGCTGTACCCAAACGAAATTTGCGTCCTTTTCTTCCCACAAATAGAGCTTTCTTTTGATGGTATTTGGTCACCTCTGCCGTTTTTATTTTTTGCGCTATAAACGGAAAAAGACCGAAAATTTTGAAAAAAAATGATATTTTCTACTTTTTGTTATAAAAAAAATCCAATAAACTAAATTTTAGTCATACATTTAGGCCAAAATGTATTCGGCCACATATCTTTGGTAAAAAAAATGTCAATAAGCGTATATTTATTGGTTTGCGCAAAAGTTATAGCGTCTACAAACTAGGGTACATTTTCTGTAATTTACACAGCTTTTAGTTTATGACTGCCTATGTCATTTCTTGAGGTGCTAAAATGGCAGGGCAGTACAAAACCCCCCCAAATGACCCCATTTTGGAAAGTAGACACCCCAAGGAAATTGCTGAGAGGCATGTTGAACCCATTGAATATTTTTTTTTTGTCCCAAGTGATTGAATAATGACAAAAAAAAAAAAAAAATTACAAAAAGTTGTCACTAAATGATATATTGCTCACACAGGCCATGGGCATAAGTGGAATTGCACCCCAAAATACATTCAGCTGCTTCTCCTGAGTATGGGGATACCACATGTGTGGAACTTTTTGGGAGCCTAGCCGCGTACGGGGCCCCGAAAACCAAGCACCGCCTTCAGGATTTCTAAGGGCATAAATTTTTGATTTCACGCCTCACTACCTATCACAGTTTTGAAGGCCATAAAATGCCAAGATGGCACAAAACCCCCCCAAATGACCCCATTTTGGAAAGTAGACACCCCAAGCTATTTGCTGACAGGCATGGTGAGTATTTTGCAGCTCTCATTTGTTTTTGAAAATGAAGAAAGACCAGAAAAAAATAATTTTTTTTTCTTTTTTCAATTTTCAAAACTTTGTGACAAAAAGTGAGGTCTACAAAATACTCACTATACCTCTCAGCAAATAGCTTGGGGTGTCTACTTTCCAAAATGGGGTCATTTGGGGGGGGGTTGTGCCACCTGGGCATTCCATGGCCTCCGAAACTGTGATAGGCAATGAAGAGTGAAATCAAAAATTTACGCCATTAGAAAGCCTGAAGGCGGTGATTGGTTTTCGGGGTCCCGTGCGCGGCTAGGCTCCCAAAAAGTCCCACACATGTGGTATCCCCGTACTCAGGAGAAGCAGCAGAATGTATTTTGGGGTGTAATTTCACATATCCCCATGGCATGTTTGAGAAATATATCATTTAGTGACAACTTTGTGCAAAAAAAAAAAAAAAAAATTTGTCTCTTTCCCGCAACTTGTGTCACAATATAAAATATTCCATGGACTCGACATGACTCTCAGCAAATAGCTTGGGGTGTCTACTTTCCAAAATGGGGTCATTTGGGGGGGTTTTGAACTGTCCTGGCATTTTATGCACAACATTTAGAAGCTTATGTCACACATCACCCACTCTTCTAACCACTTGAAGACAAAGCCCTTTCTGACACTTTTTGATTACGCGAAAAAGTTATTTTTTTTTGCAAGAAAATTACTTTGAATCCCCAAACATTATATATTTTTTTAAAGCAAATGCCCTACAGATTAAAATGGTGAGTGTTTCATTTTTTTTTTTCACACTGTATTTGCGCAGCGATTTTTCAAACGCATTTTTTGTGGAAAAAACACACTTTTTTAAATTTTAATGCACTAAAACACACTATATTGCCCAAATGTTTGATGGAATAAAAAAGATGATCTTAAGCCGAGTACATGGATACCAAACATGACATGCTTTAAAATTGCGCACAAATGTGCAGTGGCAACAAAATTAATACATTTTTAAAAGCCTTTAAAAGCCTTTACAGGTTACCACTTTAGATTTACAGAAGAGGTCTACTGTTAAAAATACTGCCCTCGATCTGACCTTCGCGTGATACCTCACATGCATGGTGCAATTGCTGTTTACGTTTGACGCCAGACCGACGCTTGCGTTCGCCTTAGCGCGAGAGCAGGGGGGACAGGGGTGCTTTTTTTTTTTTTTCTTTATTATTTTTTTGCTTTTTTATCTTATTTTTAAACTGTTCCTTTCATTTTTTTTTTTAAAATCATTTTTATTGTTATCTCAGGGAATTTAAATATCCCCTATGATAGCAATAGGTAGTGACAGGCACTCTTTTTTGAAAAAAATGGGGTCTATTAGACCCTAGATCTCTCCTCTGCCCTCAAAGCATCTGACCACACCAAGATCGGTGTGATAAAATGCTTCCCCAATTTCCCAATGGCGCTGTTTACATCCGGCGAAATCTAAGTCATAAAATGCTCGTAGCTTCCGGTTTCTTAGGCCATAGAGATGTTTGGAGCCACTCTGGTCTCTGATCAGCTCTATGGTCAGCTGGCTGAATCACCGGCTGCTTTCTCAGGTTCCCTGTTGAGACAGGAGAGCCAGAGAAAAACACGGAAGACGGTGGGGGGGGGGCATTCCCTCCCACTGCTTGTAAAAGCAGTCTAGAGGCTAATTAGCCGCTAGGATTGCTTTTACATGAAAGCCGACCGCTGGCTGAAAAGAATGATACCAAGATGATACCTAAACCTGCAGGCATCATTCTGGTATAACCACTCAAAGTCGTGAATGGCGTACCTGAAGACAAAAAAATGGTTAACAATAAAGCACAGTAAACGGTAAAGTATAAAACATTGCATACCTGAAAAGCAAACATGTTAAACATAATAACAATAAAACATTGCAGAATAGAATACAGTAAAAAAGAGCAGAACACCAGAGAGAGAAGAGAGAGAACAATAAAACGACAACTATTTTTTTTTATTTTTGTTTGTGGTTTTTTTGCAAACTTGTAACTTTTATAACTGTAACCGGTTCCAGGTTCGGGTCTCTCAAAATGCGATGGCATCTTGGGAGACCCTGTGAAAGTGTGTCCTAGTCTGTGGAATGCTGTACCCTACGCTAATACTCAACTAGTGAATGGTAGCGTTCAAAACATTCACCAATGCAAAGACCAGGATTGTCAGGACAGGAGGGACAATAATAGCGGGTGTCACGCCTATATCCACGCTTGCTGCAGACACGACATCTATTTTGGGGGGGTTTGTTGGGTAGGGGTACTCGGGAGGACATAAAAATGCCTCTCATGCAGCCGACTGCATTTGGTTGGGGATGTGAATGGGGGAAGTACGGGCGCTGCAGAAGCGGTGGGTTCCCAATTAGGATTGGCGAATGCAGCAGGAAGGGCATTATGGGCACGACGGGCCTGTGTTTGTCTTTTTGGTGGCAGCGGGACACTACTTGTGCTTGCCACCTCACCAGCTTGAACTGCACTTATGGGACTCGCCACGTCACCAAGTGTTACTGCAGTGCTGGTTTGACTATGACCGGGGTGTACTAGGCCGCTGGCGCTTGCCAGTCCACCAAAACGCTACCAAAAAAACTGTTAGCGATCGCAGGGATCAGGCCTGACTCTGCGAACGCTGCAGTTATGCGTTTAGTGTTTTGTAAGTGACAGTGATCGATCGATACTGCACTTGGGTGGGCTGGGCTGGGCCGGGCGGAGGGGCAAAACGCAGGTGCTAGCAGGTATCTGGGCTGATCCCACTAACACTGCGTTTTTGGGAACCCTAAACTGCTGGGGACGCCAGTATAGATCTGATCGGATCTAGTGTGCCTGGCATGTTCTACTGTGTGTGTTTGTGTTGTGCACTTACTTACATGTCTTCTCCCCTCGGCGCTGGAACGGAAACTCCCGAGCCGAGGAGAGATGACATCACATCCTCTGCCTCTGTGTACTATACAGAGGCAGGGGATGTTTCTCATTGGCTGGGAGCGATCGCGAGGGGGGGGCCACGATCGGATGGCCCCCCTCATCTCTCAACTCTCCCAGCCAAATGCCGACCGCAGCTGGCACCGGGGGGGGGGGGTCCGATCGGACCCCCCACCCGCGGGAAGGCAATCACGTACCAGGTACGTGATTTTGCCTGCCCGTGCCATTCTGCTCACGTATATAGGCGTGAGGCGGTCGGCAAGTGGTTAAAATCACTGCTCCTGAAAAAACTGCCGTTTTTAAAACTTTTTTTGCATTGATACATGTCCCCTGGGGCAGAACCCGGGTCCCCAAACACTTTTTAGGACAATACCATGCAAATTAGCCTTTAAAATGAGCACTTTTGATTTCGAACGTTCGAGTCCCATAGACTTCAATGGGGTTCTAACGTTCGTACAAAGTTTTGGTCTGTTCGCAAGTTCTGGTGCGAAACCGAACCGGGGGGGTGTTCGGCTCATCCTTAGTGAGGAGTACAAAGACAAGTGTGTCTTGCCTACAGTCAAGCATGGTGTGGTGGGAGTGTCATGGTCTGGGGCTGCATAAGTGCTGCTGGCACTGTGGAGCTACAGTTCCTTGAGGGAACCATGAATGCCAACATGTACTGTGACATACTGAAGCAGAGCATGATCCCCTCCCTTCGGAGACTGGGCCAGAAGGCAGTATTCCAATATGATAACGACCCCAAACACACCTCCAAGATGACCACTGCCTTGCTAAAGAAGCTGAGGGTAAAGGTGATGGACTGGCCAAGCATGTCTCCAAACCTAAACCCTATTAATCATCTGTGGGACATCCTCAAACTGACGTTTTGAGAAGCGCAAGGTCTCTAACACCCAACTGCTCCGTGATGTCATCATGGAGGAGTGGAAGAGGACTCCAGTGGAAACCTGTGAAGCTCTGGTGAACTCCATGCAGCGCTGGAAAATAATGGTGGCCACACAAAATATTGACACTTTGGGCCCAATTTGGACATTTTCACTTAGGGGTGTACTCACTTTTGTTGCCAGCGGTTTAGACATTAATGGCTGTGTGTTGAGTCATTTTGAGGGGACAGCAAATTTACACTGTTATACAAGCTGTACACTCACTACTTTACATTGTAGCAAAGTGTAATTTCTTCAGTGTTCAGTTGGCACATGAAAAGATATAATAACATATTTACAAAAATGTGAGGGGTATACTCACTTTTGTGAGACACTGTACATACAGTATATATACAGTTCATATAATCTACATGTAGGACGCTGGATACATGGATTCCAATGGGGGGGGGTGTTGTTGTTTTTGTTTTTTTTTCTTAAAGCACGTGATTAGAGGCAGAGGCTCTAATAGGCTGTCTGTGCACTGTTTGCTGCCCCCCCCCCCCCAAGAAAATATACCACCGGCCGCCACTGGGGTTGAAACCAAGGCATGGTGTTCTGAGGTGGGTAGTGGGCGGAACCAAGGCATGCTGCTCTGAGGTGGGTAGTGGGTGGAACCAAGGCATGGTGCTCTGAGGTGGGTAGTGGGTGGAACCAAGGCATGGTGCTCTGAGGTGGGTAGTGGTTGGGACCAAGGCATGGTGCTCTGAGGTGGGTAGTGGTTGGAACCAAGGCATGGTGCTCTGAGGTGGGTAGTGGGTGGAACCAAGGCATGGTGCTCTGAGGTGGGTATTGGGTGGAACCAAGGCATGGTGCTCTGAGGTGGGTATTGGGTGGAACCAAGGCATGGTGCTCTGAGGTGGTTATTGGGTGGAACCAAGGCATGGTGCTCTGAGGTGGGTAGTGGGTGGAACCAAGACATAGTGCTCTGAGGTGGGTAGTGGGTGGAACCAAGGCATGGTGCTCTGAGGTGGGTGGAACCAAGGCATGGTGCTCTGAGGTGGGTGGAACCAAGGCATGGTGCTCTGAGGTGGGTAGTGGGTGGAACCAAGGCATGGTGCTCTGAGGTGGGTGGAACCAAGGCATGGTGCTCTGAGGTGGGTGGAACCAAGGCATGGTGCTCTGAGGTGGGTAGTGGGTGGAACCAAGGCATGGTGCTCTAAAGGTGGGTAGTGGGTGGAATCAAGGCATGGTGCTCTGAGGTGGGTAGTGGTTGGAACCAAGGCCTGGCGCTCTGAGGTGGGTAGTGGGTGGAACCAAGGCATGGTGCTCTGAGGTGGATATTGGGTGGAACCAAGGCATGGTGCTCTGAGGTGGGTATTGGGTGGAACCGAGGCATGGTGCTCTGAGGTTGGTATTGGGTGGAACCAAGGCATGGTGCTCTGAGGTGGGTAGTGGGTGGAACCAAGGCATGGTGCTCTGAGGTGGGAAGTGGTTGGAACCAAGGCCTGGCGCTCTGAGGTGGGTAGTGGGTGGAACCAAGGCATGGTGCTCTGAGGTGGGTAGTGGGTGGAAACAATGCATGGTGCTCTGAGGTGGGTAGTGGGTGGAACCAAGACATGGTGCTCTGAGGTGGTTATTGGGTGGAACCAAGGCATGGTGCGCTGAGGTGGTTATTGGGTGGAACCAAGGCATGGTGCTCTGAGGTGGTTATTGGGTGGAACCAAGGCATGGTGCTCTGAGGTGGGTAGTGGGTGGAACCAAGGCATGGTGCTCTGAGGTGGGTGGAACCAAGGCATGGTGCTCTGAGGTGGGTGGAACCAAGGCATGGTGCTCTGAGGTGGGTAGTGGGTGGAACCAAGGCATGGTGCTCTAAAGGTGGGTAGTGGGTGGAATCAAGGCATGGTGCTCTGAGGTGGGTAGTGGTTGGAACCAAGGCCTGGCGCTCTGAGGTGGGTAGTGGGTGGAACCAAGGCATGGTGCTCTGAGGTGGATATTGGGTGGAACCAAGGCATGGTGCTCTGAGGTGGGTATTGGGTGGAACCGAGGCATGGTGCTCTGAGGTTGGTATTGGGTGGAACCAAGGCATGGTGCTCTGAGGTGGGTAGTGGGTGGAACCAAGGCATGGTGCTCTGAGGTGGGAAGTGGTTGGAACCAAGGCCTGGCGCTCTGAGGTGGGTAGTGGGTGGAACCAAGGCATGGTGCTCTGAGGTGGGTAGTGGGTGGAAACAATGCATGGTGCTCTGAGGTGGGTAGTGGGTGGAACCAAGACATGGTGCTCTGAGGTGGTTATTGGGTGGAACCAAGGCATGGTGCGCTGAGGTGGTTATTGGGTGGAACCAAGGCATGGTGCTCTGAGGTGGTTATTGGGTGGAACCAAGGCATGGTGCGCTGAGGTGGTTATTGGGTGGAACCAAAGCTTGGTGCTCTGAGGTGGGTATTTGGTGGAACCAAGGCATGGTGCTCTGAGGTGGGTAGTGGGTGGAACCAAGGCATGGTGCTCTGAGATGGGTAGTGGGTGGAACCAAGGCATGGTGCTCTGAGGTGGGTAGTGGGTGGAACCAAGGCATGATGCTCTGAGGTGGGTAGTGGGTGGAGACAAGGGGTGACTCGATATAGGGAGTACCTGCACCTATACTTTAAGAAAAATAGGCCCTGGGTGACGCAACATAAAATTTGTTACTATGTTGAAAATTCTCAACACTCCAGAACTTCTGAAAGACAAACTCATTTTAAAAGTTTAGCTAGTCGGTTTTTTTAAAAAAAACGTTTTATTTATCTGGGTCATGTTCTGTACGTATTTGTTGTATATTTTTTAATGATGTTAGCTTAACACACCCTAATTATATGGCTGTCTTTAGAAGTGAAAAAAAAAAAAGTCTTGCAGAATTTTCCAAGCAGCCCAGCTCAGCAACGCATCCCCGTTGAGTAGCAACCTAATTCTCTAAGCAAATAAGAAAATTAAGACACCGCACTTACTAAATCATGCAGGGAAGGCTAAGGATTATCACTTTCCAAGGTCATAAAATGTAAGTTGTTTAATATGTTAGAGAGATTATTTATACCGGTTTCAAACTGCCTTTTAATACACAATAAACATTGAAGGAGTCATGACAGAATTCCCGTTGTAGATTGCACGCAGCAGTTAAAGGCTGTTTGTAAAGATCTTCCCGCTGTGCTTTTTTTATCCTAGCCAAATAAAAAAAGACTAGCCAGCTTGTTCCCGCATTCATATTTTAATAGGATTTAAGGGAGGCGAAAATAAGTTGTTATGTGAATTGTGTGTTCCTCCGCCAAGTCGATGTTCACAGAAACAATTAATCCCAGGCGTTGCAATGAGCGGCAGAATAGGAACATTTTTGGCACAGATAATATTTTTTTTTTTTGCATTGACTAAAATTTGAATCTTTACGTCTGACTTTTAGTGAATTTACTGTATAATGGCATTTTAAAATGTGATAATCCAGTTTTATTTAAATACTTTAGAGAGGGAGGATAATGCTTTTTTTTTTCAGGGGGCCAGCTGGCATCGGGTATGTTGGGGCTGTTTGAGGTGAACTCTTCAAAGCACCTAAAATGGAACTCTAGCCAAAACTTTAATTTTATTTTTTTTGAATAGAGTAGGGAAGGCTTAGAACTGCTGTCAAGTTTATATTCCTGTCCGTTGTGGAGATATACTGTTGACTTCCTATGTGATCATCTGGATGGAAGATCAAGGGAAATGCCAACAAAAGGCACACGTATAGAAATGAAGCGCACTACCCCCCGTAGGAGCTGCTGGGTAGTTCATTCTTTTCCGATAGTATGATCCTGTTACCCCCCTTCACTGCATAAATCATACAGCAAACACTCCAAAACAATAAAACATTAACTTTATTCTCTCCATTGATGCATAACAGAAAGAATGTGAGTAGATCCTCCAGAAATATGAGCTGCCTTCATACCTTGCTTCCTGTAATGGTCTGCATACCTTCTCCCTCCTGTTTACTACTACTTCCCAACCGAACAGCATTTCCAAATTTAAGTCCAAAGAACAATACTCTGAATAGAGTTCTTAGGCAGACTGTTAGACCCCATTCACACAGGGACGACTTGTCAGGCGACCTAGTCGCCTGACAAGTCGCCTCCCGTTCTGTACTATGGAGCCGTTCTAAGGGGAGCGACGCAAGTCGCTCCGACTTAGAAAAAGGTTCCTGTACGACTTCGGGGGCGACTTGGGGCGACTTGCATAGACTTCTATACAGAAGTCATTTTGCAAGTCGCCCGGGCAGTCGTTTGCAGGTCGCCTCGCTGAGGCGACCTGCAAGTCGTGTTGCCCCTGTGTGAATGGGGTCTGAGGATTTCTCCCGGGTGATAACTATTTAAGACTCCACGGTCAGCTCCTTAACCACTTACCGACCGGCTCCTGTACATATACGTCGGCACTTTGAAGATGGATATCTCGGTAACGGCAGCAGCTGCTGCCACAACCGAGGTATCCAAGTTTACAGGAGCCGGTTCTGTGTACGATAATGGTGGTCTCTGCAGCGGGTTCGCCGCAAGATCACCGTTATCGGCGGCGGGAGAGGTGAAACCGGAGCCGTTGGTAGCGACGGAGGAGATCGGGACCTCTCACTGCTGAGGTATGGAGACGAGTGAGGCTAATATGGCTGCCACCCGTCTCCATACCATAGGAGGGCGGAAGCGACGTCATGACGTCAGCTCCGCTCGTATGTCTTAAAGGCATTTTTTTTTTGTCATTTTGTTCAAAAAAAAAAAACATTCATGAATTAAAAAAAAAAACACTAAAATTAGCCAGATTTTTTTGCATAATATGAAATGAATGTTACGCCGAGTAAGTAGATACCTAACATGTCAAGCTTTAAAATCATGCACACTTGTGGAATGGTGCCAAACTTCGGAACTTAACCACTTCCATACTGCGCAAATTCCAGCGCTCCTCTCCTACATGTAAAAATCATTATTTTTTGTTAGAAAATTACTCAGAACCCCAAAACATTATATATACATATATATATATATATATATATATATATATATATATATATATATATATATATATATATATATATATATATATATATATATATATATATATATATATATATATATATATATATATATTTATCAGAGACCCTAGGAAATAAAATGGCAGGCATTGCAATTTTTTATGTGACACGGTATTTCCACAGCAATTTTTCAAACGAAATTTTTCCTTTTTTTAATTTTTTTTTTTTAACCACTTGAGCCCCGGACCTTTATGCTGCCTAAGGACCAGAGGTCTTTTTCCAATTTGGCACTGCGTCGCTTTAACTGCTAATTGCGCGGTCATGCAATGCTGTACCCAAACGAAATTTGCGTCCTTTTCTTCCCACAAATAGAGCTTTCTTTTGATGGTATTTGATCACCTCTGCGGTTTTTATTTTTTGCGCTATAAACGGAAAAAGACCGAAAATTTTGAAAAAAAATGATATTTTCTACTTTTTGTTCTAAAAAAAATCCAATAAACTAAATTTTAGTCATACATTTAGGCCAAAATGTATTCGGCCACATGTCTTTGGTAAAAAAAATGTCAATAAGCGTATATTTATTGGTTTGCGCAAAAGTTATAGCGTCTACAAACTAGGGTACATTTTCTGGAATTTACACAGCTTTTAGTTTATGACTGCCTATGTCATTTCTTGAGGTGCTAAAATGGCAGGGCAGTACAAAAGCCCCCCAAATGACCCCATTTTGGAAAGTAGACACCCCAAGGAAATTGCTGAGAGGCATGTTGAACCCATTGAATATTTATTTTTTTTGTCCCAAGTGATTGAAAAATGACAAAAAAAAAAAAAAAAAAAAATATTTACAAAAAGTGGTCACTAAATGATATATTGCTCACACAGGCCATGGGCCTATGTGGAATTGCACCCCAAAATACATTTAGCTGCTTCTCCTGAGTATGGGGATACCACATGTGTGGGACTTTTTGGGAGCCTAGCCGCGTACGGGGCCCCGAAAACCAATCACCGCCTTCAGGATTTCTAAGGGTGTAAATTTTTGCTTTCACTCTTCACTGCCTATCACAGTTTCGGAGGCCATGGAATGCCAAGATGGCACAAAACCCCCCAAAATGACCCCATTTTGGAAAGTAGACACCCCAAGCTATTTGCTGAGAGGCATATTGAGTCCATGGAATATTTTATATTTTGACACAAGTTGCGGGAAAGTGACACTTTTATTTTTTTTTTTTTTTTTTTTTCATAAAGTTGTCACTAAATGATATATTGCTCACACAGGCCATGGGCATATGTGGAATTGCACCCCAAAATACATTTAGCTGCTTCTCCTGAGTATGGGGATACCACATGTGTGGGACTTTTTGGGAGCCTAGCCGCGTACTGGACCCCGAAAACCAATCACCGCCTTCAGGATTTCTAAGGGTGAAAATTTTTGATTTCACTCTTTACTGCCTATCACAGTTTCGGAGGCCATGGAATGCCCAGGTGGCACAAAACCCCCCCAAATGACCCCATTTTGGAAAGTAGACACCCCAAGCTATTTGCTGAAAGGCATGGTGAGTATTTTGCAGCTCTCATTTGTTTTTGAAAATGAAGAAAGACAAGAAAAAACATTTTTTTTTTTCTTTTTTCAATTTTCAAAACTTTGTGACAAAAAGTGAGGTCTGCAAAATACTCACTATACCTCTCAGCAAATAGCTTGGGGTGTCTACTTTCCAAAATGGGGTCATTTGGGGGGGTTTTGTGCCACCTGGGCATTCCATGGCCTCCGAAACTGTGATAGGCAGTGAAGAGTGAAATCAAAAATTCACGCCCTTAGAAAGCCTGAAGGCGGTGCTTGGTTTTCGGGGTCCCGTACGCGGCTAGGCTCCCAAAAAGTCTCACGCATGTGGTATCCCCGTACTCAGGAGAAGCAGCAGAATGTATTTTGGGGTGTAATTTCACATATTTCCATGGCATGTTTGAGCAATATATCATTTAGTGACAACTTTGTGCAAAAAAAAAAAAAAAAAAAAAAAATTTGTCTCTTTCCCGCAACTTGTGTCGCAATATAAAATATTCCATGGACTCGACATGCCTCTCAGCAAATAGCTTGGGGTGTCTACTTTCCAAAATGGGGTCATTTGGGGGGGTTTTGAACTGTCCTGGCATTTTATGCACAACATTTAGAAGCTTATGTCACACATCACCCACTCTTCTAACCACTTGAAGACAAAGCCCTTTCTGACACTTATTGTTTACATGAAAAAGTTTTTTTTTTTTGCAAAAAAATTACTTTGAACCCCCAAACATTATATATTTTTTTAAAGCAAATGCCCTACAGATTAAAATGGTGGGTGTTTCATTTTTTTTTTTCACACAGTAATTGCGCAGCGATTTTTCAAACGCATTTTTTGGGGAAAAAACACACTTTTTTTAATTTTAATGCACTAAAACACGCTATATTGCCCAAATGTTTGATGAAATAAAAAAGATGATCTTAGGCCGAGTACATGGATACCAAACATGACATGCTTTAAAATTGCGCACAAACGTGCAGTGGCAACAAAATAAATACATGTTTAAAAGCCTTCAAAAGCCTTTACAGGTTACCACTTTAGATTTACAGAGGAGGTCTACTGGAAAAATTACTGCACTCGATCTGGCCTTCGCGGTGATACCTCACATGCATGGTGCAATTGCTGTTTACGTTTGACGACAGACCGCCGCTTGCGTTCGCCTTAGCGCGAGAGCAGGGGGCGACAGGGGTGTTTTTTTTTTTTTTTTTTTTTTCTTTATTATTTTTTTGCTTTTTTAATCTTACTTTTAAACTGTTCCTTTCATATTTTTTTTTTTAATCATTTTTATTGTTATCTCGGGGAATGTAAATATCCCCTATGATAGCAATAGGTAGTGACAGGTACTCTTTTTTGAAAAAATTGTGGTCTATTAGACCCTAGATCTCTCCTCTGCCCTCAAAGCATCTGACCACACCAAGATCGGTGTGATAAAATGCTTCCCCAATTTCCCAATGGCGCTATTTACATCCGGCGAAATCTAAGTCATGAAATACTCGTAGCTTCCGGTTTCTTAGGCCATAGAGATGTTTGGAGCCACTCTGGTCTCTGATCAGCTCTATGGTCAGCTGGCTGAATCACCGGCTGCATTCTCAGGTTCCCTGTTGAGACAGGAGAGCCAGAGAAAAACACGGAAGACGGTGGGGGGGGGGGGCATTCCCTCCCACGGCTTGTAAAAGCAGTCTAGAGGCTAATTAGCCGCTAGGATTGCTTTTACATGAAAGCCGACCGCTGGCTGAAAAGAATGATACCAAGATGATACCTAAACCTGCAGGCATCATTCTGGTATAACCACTCAAAGTCGTGAATGGCGTACCTGAAGACAAAAAAATGGTTAACAATGGTTAACAATAAAGCACAGTAAAGTGTAAATAATTACACACCTGAAAAACAAACATGATAAAACATAATAACAATAACAATAACAATAAAACATTGCAGAATAGAATACAGTAAAAAAGAGCAGAACAATAGAGAGAGAGAATAGAGAGAGAGAGAACAATAAAACAACTATTTTTTTTTATTTCATATTTTTTTTTTTTTTACACTTTTTTTGTAACTAACTTTTATAACGGTAACCGGTTCCAGGTTCGGGTCTCTCAAAATGCGATGGCATTTTGGGAGACCCTGTGAAAGTGTGCCTAGTCTGTGCAATGCTGTACCCTACGCTAATACTCAACTAGTGAATGGTAGCGTTCAAAACATTCACCAATGCAAAGACCAGGATTGTCAGGACAGGAGGGACAATAATAGCGGGTGTCACGCCTATATCCGCGCTTGCTGCAGACACAATATCTTTTTTGGGGGCGTTCGCTGGGTAGGGGTACTCGGGAGGACATAAAAATGCCTCTCATGCAGCCGACTGCATTTGGTTGGGGATGTGAATGGGGGAAGTACGGGCGCTGCAGAAGCGGTGGGTTCCCAATTAGGATTGGCGAATGCAGCAGGAAGGGCATTATGGGCACGACGGGCCTGTGTTTGTCTTTCTGGTGGCAGCGGGACACTACTTGTGCTTGCCATCTCGCCAGCTTGAACTGCACTTATGGGACTCACCACGTCACCACGTGTTACTGCAGTGCTGGTTTGACTACGACCGGGGTGTACTAGGCCGCTGGCGCTTGCCAGTTCACCAAAACGCTACCAAAAAACTGTTAGCGATCGCAGGGATCAGGCCTGACTCTGCGAACGCTGCAGTTATGCTTTTAGTGTTTTGTAAGTGACAGTGATCGATCGATACTGCACTTGGGTGGGCTGGGCCGGGCGGAGGGGCAAAACGCAGGTGCTAGCAGGTATCTGGGCTGATCCCGCTAACACTGCGTTTTTGGGAACCCTAAACTGCTGGTGACGCTAGTATAGATCTGATCGGATCAGATATTGATGCGATCAGATACTATACCACTAAGGGTGGTGTACGGTGCGTGCGTGGGTGTTAGCGGTACTGGCGCTAATCTGACGCTGCCTGGGGCTGGTGCTTGCCAGTTCACCAAAATACTACCAAAAAAACTGTTAGCGATCGCAGGGATCAGGCCTGACTCTGTGAACGCTGCAGTTATGCGTTTAGTGTTTTGTAAGTGTCAGTGATCGATCGATACTGCACTTGGGTGGGCTGGGCCGGGCGGAGGCGCAAAACGCAGGTGCTAGCAGGTATCTGGGCTGATCCCGCTAACACTGCGTTTTTGGGAACCCTAAACTGCTGGGGACGCTAGTATAGATCTGATCGGATCAGATATTGATCCGTTCAGATACTATACCACTAAGGGAGGCGTATGCTGCGTGCGTGGGTGTTAGCGGTACTGGCGCTAACCTGACGCCTGGGGCTGGTGCTTGCCAGTTCACCAAAATGCTACCAAAAAAACTGTTAGCGATCGCAGGGATCAGGCCTGACTCTGCGAACGCTGCAGTTATGCGTTTAGTGTTTTGTAAGTGACAGTGATCGATCGATACTGCACTTGGGTGGGCTGGGCGGAGGCGCAAAATGCAGGTGCTAGCAGGTATCTGGGCTGATCCCGCTAACACTGCGTTTTTGGGAACCCTAAACTGCTGGGGACGCTAGTATAGTATCTGATCGGATCAGATATTGATCCGATCAGATACTATACCACTAAGGGAGGCGCATGCTGCGTGCGTGGGTGTTAGCGGTACTGGCGCTAATCTGACGCTGCCTGGGGCGACGCATATCACCGCCGGGCGATCGGGGGGCTAAACCTTTATTCGGTAATAAACGGCGGGTGCCCTGACACTATAAAAAATAAACAAACTAACCAACGTCAACCGTAACGGTTATACGGTGATCAGTGGTGAAAGGGTTAACTAGGGGGCAATCAAGGGGTTAAAACATTTATTAGATAGTATATGGGGGTCCCTGACGCTATAAAACGCTGACGGCGAACCTAAATATTTACCTCACTAACTAGCGTCACCAGCGACACTAATACAGCGATCAGAAAAATGATCGCTTAGTGACACTGGTGAGGGGGGGTGATCAAGGGGTTAAAACTTTATTAGGGGGGGTTAGGGGGGTACCCTAGACCTACAGGGGGCTAACAGTATCTGTCCCAACACTGTAACTGTCACAAACTGACACTATGCAGTAATCAGAAAAAAAAAAAAAAAAAAAAAACTGCTGGTGTCAGTTTGTGACAGGGGGGGGGGGGTGATTGGGGGGGGATCGGGGGGGGGATCGGGGTGTTTTGTGTGCCTGGCATGTTCTACTGTGTGTGTGTGTGTTGGTGCACTCACATTGATGTCTTCTCTCCTCGGGCCGGAACGGAAAATACCGACCCGAGGGGAGATGACATCATTTCCTTTGCTGCTGTTTAGCATACAGCAGCAAAGGAAGATTCTCATTGGCCGGCGGCGATCGCGAGGGGGGGGCCACGAACGGATGGTCTCCCCCTCATCACCGATCGCCGCTGGACAAAAGACGACCGCCTCGGGCACCGGGGGGGGGGTCCGATCGGACCCCCCACCCGCGGAAGGCAAATCACGTACACTGTACGTGATTTTGCCTGTCCGTGCCACTTTGCCGACGTACATCGGCGTGAGGCGGTCGTCAAGTGGTTAATTTTATGAATTAAAAAAAAAAAACGCTTGATTTTTTTGTATAATGTGAAAGATAATGTGACGCTGAGTAAATAGATACCTAACATGTCACACTTTAAAATTGCGCACACTTGTGGAATGGCGCCAAACTTCAGTACTTAAAAATCTCCATAGGCTACGCTTTAAACATTTTTACAGGTTATCAGTTTAGGGTTAAAGAGGAGGTCCTGCACTAGAATGATTGCTCTTGCTCTAACGTTCGCGGCGATATCTCACATGTGTGGTTTAAATGCCGTTTACATATGCGACCCAACCTACGTATGCATTCGCTTCTGCTTGCGAGCACGAGGGGACGGGGGTGCTTTAATTTTTTTTTTTATTATTATAGTTTATTTTATTACATTTTTTAAACTTTTACACTTTCCCTTACATTTTTTTATTTTTTTTTTGATCACTGTTTTTTCTATTACAAGGAATGTAAACATCCCTTGTAATAGGATTAGGGTATGACCTCTTTACAGTGAGATCTGATGTCTATAAGTCCCCATATCTCGCCTCTAGTCTGGAAAGCCTGAGATAAAAAAAATAAAAAAAACGATCTTGCTTCCCAGCTGAGGAAATGTCAGTGTTTACATTTGCCGATGCCGGACGTGAAGTCATAACGTCGCACCCGGCCTCCGAAGGTCATAGATATGACCGGGGACCATCTGGTCCTCGGTCAGCTCTATGGTAAACGATGGCCGCCGGCTGATTCTTTCTCCGGCTCGCCGATCGTGCAGGCTAGCTGGTAGAAGCAGCGGAGTGGCGGCAGGAGCGGACATCCACTATGATTATTTTTACAATGCAGGGAATTGCCGGCAGAAAAGGAAGATAACTGAATGATGCTTGTAGCTGCAGGCATCATTCAGATATCTCCACTCAAAGTCCACGACTTCATATGACATCCTTGGGCGGGAAGTGGTTAAAGCACTTTTGATACATTTTTTCAAGCGCTGTTTATCATACCTATGTTTGGTGTCAACTATATATTATATATACTTCATTTCTCCATAGAGGCATCCCCTCCATCACCCTCTTTTACCATTTTCTGGGTAAGATACGAGAGATGAGATGTTATCCATTGTAAGACTACCTATTTATTAACTTTTCTCTTCCTCCTAGAGCGTTGTGGTTCAGTTACTTACCTTATACCCAAATGTCATATTGATCTTGTCCTGGGAGAAGGGGACATTTGGGTTTCAACCAGTGTCATCCTGCCCTTCATCTGAGGTGGCCCCCCTGACCTGGTGTTGCCCACACTTCTACTTTCAAGGTCGATTAGGCAAGCATTCTCTTTAAATCCTTTGCTTGCGAATGGTGATATATATATATATATAGATACAGTATATGTGTACACACACAAAAATAATAAAAATGTTTAGTCAATGAAAATTGTACTTTTCAATTTGATATGATACTATGAAAAATTATGGAATATCAGTCAATCAATCTTGAGGAAGCAAGTAAAAGCTCGCAAAATGCATTGACTATTCAAGCATGGAGGAACTGTGGATGTGATCCTCCATACTCATGCTGCTACTACCAGTGGCGCAATACACCTGCCACCCCCGGGTCGGTCAGTCGGTCGATCAGTCAACCCCCCCGTCTGCCCACTTACCACACCTAAGTTGTGGGCAGCTTTGGCTCCTTCGTGCGTCTCCTCCTCCTGGGCGGCTTCACCCTGCGTCTCCTCCTGCTCAGCAGCTTCACGGAGGCTTCACCCTGCATCTCCTCCTCCTCTGCGGCTTCACAGGGGCTTCACCCTGCGTCTCCTCCTCCTCTGCGGCTTCACCCTGTGTCTCCTCCTCCTCTGCGGCTTCACCCTGTGTCTCCTCCTCCTCAGTGGCTTCAGGGAGGCTTCACCCTGCATCTCCTCCTCCTCAGTGGCTTCAGGGAGGCTTCACCCTGTGTCTCCTCCTTCTCTGCGGCTTCACAGAGGCTTCACCCTGCGTCTCCTTCTTCTCTGTGGCTTCACAGAGGCTTCACCCTGCATCTCCTCCTCCTCTGCGGCTTCACAGAGGCTTCACCCTGTATCTCCTCCTCCTCAGTGGCTTCAGGGAGGCTTCACCCTGCGTCTCCTCCTTCTCTGCGGCTTCACAGAGGCTTCACCCTGCATCTCCTCCTCCTCTGCGGCTTCACAGAGGCTTCACCCTGCATCTCCTCCTCCTCTGCTGCTTCACAGAGGCTTCACCCTGTGTCTCCTCCTCCTCTTCGGCTTCACCCTGTGTCTCCTCCTCTTCAGTGGCTTCAGGGAGGCTTCACCCTGTGTCTCCTCCTCCTCTGCCGCTTCACCCTGTGTCTCCTCCTCCTCTGCGGCTTCACCCTGTGTCTCCTCCTCCTCAGTGGCTTCAGGGAGGCTTCACCCTGCGTCTCCTTCTCCTCTGCGGCTTCACCCTGTGTCTCCTCATCCTCTGCGGCTTCACCCTGCATTTTCTCCTTGGCGGCCAATACAGTTGCCTCTCCTCTCTGCCAATCGGGTCTTAAGGCCCGCTTCCTTTTTGACCGGGAGGAGAATCAGGCAGACAATAGCGAATATTAATTCCCTACTGAGGGAAATCAGAATCAGGCTCCCAACAGAAGCAATCCAGTCCTAGTGTGCAGTCTGCAGCACAGGTGCCAAGGCTCAGTGTGTCTTCTCACACTAAATACAATATATAAGAGAGAAGATCCGGCAACTCAAAAGTCATTGATGCAAAAATGTATTGGCTACATATGAGCATTAAAAAGTAAACACGCTGACGCGTTTCGGCATAAGCCTTAGTCTTAGGGTTAACCCTAACGCTAGACTAAGGCTCACGCCGAGAAGCATTAGCTGTTTGCTTTTTAATGCTCATATGTAGCCAATAAATTTTTGCATCAAGGACATTTGAGTTGCCGGCTCTTCTCTCTTATATATTAATTCGCTATTGTCACACAGTGCTCTGCGCCCCAAGACCACCCTTTTTGAAGCAAATTAGAGATTCAGGCTCTAATCATGTGCTTCAAAGAAAAACAAAAAACATTGAAATCCATGTGTCCGGTGCCCTACATGTAGATTAGGGGCCGGGCACATGGATTAGGGGAGGGGGCGGCTCCCCTGCGCCCTTAATGGAGTGGCCACTACTGGATACTACATACATATACCTCCTATTGATGGACTTCTGTATATCCTAAAAGTTTGTTTGATTGGACCTCTATCTCAATGCTTGGGATTGGGTATCTGTTTGATCTACTGAGCGTAGGGGGTGCTACAATAATTTTATATAAAGATGATGTTTTAGAATCTTTTGAATAAAGTTTGTTATACATTTTAATCAATCGCCTCATGTTGTGCCTATAAAGTCTCCCATGTTCTTGGGAAACTAGTTTTCTTCTTTCCCCTTTTCCCTTCATATGCCTCCTGGACAGTATGTCCTCACACTACTGTAGAGCCCACAAGGAGTCACAGATTATAGCACCGCCACAAGAGGCCCAATGTGCCAGCATCCACAGCATAGACCTAACCAATAAATACCAAAAGGTTGGTCACAGATGGGGTGCCGGCTGGCGCTCTGGACACGATGGGCTGATCCGGGGTGCCTTCTCCCCACAGGTGTTGGCCCTAATTAGTGCTTCACCTAGACATATATTCCAGCACAGCAAACCTTTTTTTTTTTTTCTGGAGGGGTGGGGGTTATAACTAATTATTGATCAATACTGATTAGGGTTTTTAATTTTTCTATTGCCTTCGGGCCATAATACCTACCAAAACTGCAAGTTTTGTAATGGTTCATCCCTCTCCAGCTGGTTGTTTTAATCTTTCTTGTTTCTGGTTAGAATCCTTTTTTGTTTTAATCAGATATGGTTTATTGTTTTTTTGCCCTGTTTTCATCTTTGGGCTAACCTTTGGGTCTTTATTGGTTAGGTAAATGCTATGAGGCTGGTGCATTGGGCCTCCCGTAGGTCCTATAATCCGTGACTCCTTGTGTGCTCTAATGTAGGGACCTCCAGTCCAGGAGGCACTCTTTGGTGGCACAAGGGGACTGCATTTCTTTAAAAGTGTTTCTAAAGGGAGAAGGTTTTTTCATCTTAATGCATTCTATGCATTAAGATGAATAACTTTCTGGGTGCAACAGCCCCCCTCAGGACCTGATACTTACTTACTTGAGTCCCATCTCGATCCAGGGATGTTACACGAGAGACGCGGCTGTCCAGGAATCTCCCTCCTGATTGGCTGAGACACAGCAGTGGGCACTATTGGCTCCCACTGCTGTCAATCAAAGTCAGTGAGCCAATTGGGAGAGAGAGGGGGCAGGGCCAAGCCGCGGCTCCGTGTCTGAATGGACACACAGAGCAGCGGCTCGGCTCGGGTGCCCCCATAGCAAGCTGCTGTGGGGGGGCAAGAGGGAAGGGCCAGGAAAGCTAGCAGTGGTCCTGAGAAGATGAGGATCCGGGCTGCTCTGTGCAAAACCACTGCCCAGAGCAGGTAAGTATAATATTTTTGTTATTTATAAAAACAAAAACAAAAAAAACAGACTTTATTATCACTTTAATACATGATTGATGACTCTGTAAGTGTAGAAATACTATAATTGATATTCAAACACAAAAATATCTTAATACAAACTTACAAAAGTGTGTTGCACTGTCCCTTTGAATATATCACAATCAGATTATATTTATTTATTTTATATTTATTTATCCCCCCGACGAAGCCCCGCTGGGTGGCGTAACGCGTAGAGGGTGGAGCTAGTGACACAGAGAGAACACGCGGAGATCTGGACGGAAGCTACTCATTGCTTAGAGATTTAAGTGGAAAGTGGCAAGACGGTGTATATTTGTATCACACGCATCCACAAGCTGCAGCCTCTACTGACAGCACCGCCTGTGGTGATTCTGGGCTATGCGCTAGTCTTTCATTTGTAGTGCACCAGTATTGTGCACATGATAATGTGAGCGTTATTTTTTTTTCTGCCAATAAATTGTACTTGTTTTATGGAACACACTATGGTGTTATAAATATTTATTTTGGAGCATTAAACTCTGGATATATGGCAAGACATATGTGATCTGGTGGAGGTGGTGCAGGATCCTGGCGATCTGGCATATTTGAGTTGTTACCCTCAAATGGACAAGCACTTTCTGACCGATTTGATAGTAGGTCATGATATTAAGATGAGCGGCTTTATTGAGGTGGAGGACACATCACATTGTGGTTGGTAACATAACGGAAAATTGTGAAGACATTTGATATTTGGACACTATAATTGCATGTTCTCTATTACGTGGACTGTTGGTTGGATTGTATATTAGAAGACATCTCTTTATTCACTTTTTCTTAATTGATATGATTTATTTACTTATTTATTTATGATTTATTTTAAGGACATTTGATTAACCCTTTGGCGCCAGCGCCTCCTGACCCTTTAAGGAGTTTTAGATGCCGGGAGGCAGGGCCGGGTTTATGGTCATGTGACCACCTTCTTATGTGACCATCATGTGACGATCATCTGTCGCCACTTTAATTCACCTCAAAGGTGTTCTATTGGGTTGAGCCCAACCCCTGAAAAACAACCCCACACCATAATCCCCTCTCCACCAAATGATTTGAACCAGTGCACAAAGCAAGGTCCATGAAGACATGGATGAGTAAGTTCGGGGTGGAGGAACTTGACTGATCTGCAAAGAGTCCTGACCTCAACCCAAGAGAACACCTTTGGGATGAATTAGAGCGGAGACTGCGAGCCAGGCCTTCTCGTTCTACATCAGTGTCTGACCTCACAAATGCTCTTCTGGAAGAATGGTCAAACATTCCCATAGACACACTCCTAAACCTTGTGGACAGCCTTCCCAGAAGAGATGAAGCTGTTATAGCTGCAAAGGGTTGGCCAACTCAATATTGAACCCTACGGACTAAAGCCCCGTACACACGATTGGACTTTCCGACAACAAAACCGTGGAATTTTGTTCGAAGGGTGTTGGCTCCAACTTGTCTTGCATACACACGGTCACACAAATGTTGGCCAACAATTCCGAATGTAGTGATGTACAAGACGTACGGCGAGCCAATAAAAAGGAAGTTCAATAGTCCTGTGATATCTCCATTACGAACGCTAGTTTTACAAGATCAAGCGCTTCCGGCTCGTCCTTGATTCCGAGCATGCGTGTTTGTACTTTGGACTTTTGTCCAACAGGCTTGTGTACACACGATCGGAAAGTCCGACAACACACATTTGTTGGCGGAAAATTTGAGACCATGCTAGCCAACATTTGTTGGCAGAAAGTCCAATAGCAATTGTCCGATGGAGCGTACACACAGTCTGACTTACCGCCAACAAGCTCACATCCAACATTTCCTGTCGGAAAATCCGATGGTGTATACGGGGCATTAGACTGGGATGCAATTAAAGTTCATGTGCGTGTAAAGGCAGCTGTCTCAATACTTTTGACAATATACTGTATATACTTATGTATGGTTTCCTGAAGAAGTGGACAATGCTTTACAAAACATGTTGAGAAAGAACCTCTCGAAAATAAGACAAAAAACCTTTCAACAATTTTTATGCTGTAGTCCGCATAAGAGGCATGTTGTATTTTTAGTGAAACTTTTCTTTTTCTGTGCCTTCACGCTGACATTTAATAAATGGATAACAAAATAAGGGCTTAAACCAATGGAAGTGTAAAAACTCATTTTATAAAGTGGCTTATAGCAGCAACTTAGGTCGAGTAATATCCAGCGATAGTGTGCATGGATGGAAACAGACGTGACGACCAATAAGCTCCATTAAGGAAGGAGAGCATTGAATCCCCCATACTCATAAGTCACAACACAAAACACATATTCAGCAACTTAGAGAGAGAGAGAGAGATAACTACTGACCAAAATAATCAAACACCGGATAGTGTAAATCCAAGAGCGGTGGAAATGGGAATGCAACTCCGTCCGTGGAAACAACATCAAAGGGGAATCATCAACAACTGAATGACGTGTAGATGCTCCTACCAGAACAGGTGGACTCAAATGTCAGCGACATAGAGGCAGTATGCCACACAGGGCAGGTGTATGGATATCCAGATGGTTTGGACCTCTAGGATGGAATCCAGGGGGAACCAGGAGTAACCTCCAAATCGACCGCCAATCCAAGGACCATCAGGGTAGGATCTTTGATGGTGGGTTCACCAGAACAGGGTATCCACTCACATCAGGATGATATGTGGAGAAAAAAAGTATTGCTTCCACATGGTGCAGGTAAAAAAGGGGCTATTTTATTTCTAAAAGCCGATTACAGATAAAAAGTGATCACAAGTAAAATGGAGAGTGATGGAACGGCCCTACGTGTTTCGACCAAAGGGCCTTCAACTGTTGTTATAGGGTTATTCCATTGTTTATGACTGTTTTTGTCAATGGACAATTATTTAATATGGACTTTTGAGTTTTTTTGATCATTCATTATTTTTTGGCACATTTATCACGATATTTGTGTATAACAGTTAGCGCTACATTTTCCACCACCCTGTTATTCCATGTTTGTCACATTATATGTAGCTGCTCATTTTTCACTTTTTTGGGGTTAGCGCAGTGTTTCCCTTTACATTTCTGGGATGTATAATGCACCCTCCCTGATTGCCAGGTTGGGGACATACTCAGTGTATGTTGCCTAACCAGTAGGGGGAATGATCTGAAGCAATTGGCTTTGACGAATACGAACTGTAAATGTGTAGGCGTAAATATGAAGTATGAACTTTACTGGGGAATGTTTCCTTGGTTGATCTGAATACATTAATGTAACAAAAGTGGAGGATTCAAACACTCATTCAGACGGGTGATCTGGGTTGGATAGGCTGCTACGTTCAGAGGCAGCTAAGCGCCTCCTTTGAGGGTTGTAGTACTCTCTGCTATGGGCACATATAAACTGTCCAATTAGCTGCGGCCAGAAACACCATCCCTGGATGCCAGCGGCCTGCGTCCAGGGCCCATCAGAGTCTATCATTGCATGTATTCTTTTGGATGACATGCAAACTACAACTCCACCTGTCAGCCGGTCCATTCTTTGTACAGACTGTACCTGCCCACTCATGGCCACCTTTGATCGCCCATCTAAAGGAACCCTAATATTACCAGCTAACCAATGAGCTGCTTGTCCTCAGAACTCTAGGGGGGGGGGGAATAAAAGCCAATTAGCACTGATAGATGATGCTAACACAGCTCCGCGGCTTTGTGTTTGCATAAAAAAAAAAAATGAAACAAGTCATAACAAGACGTCCGCTAATTTAATTTATGTGCATGTTATCACTGATGTGTTTGGAAATTATTAAATTCAAGTTAATGAATATTGCATAAAATGTTTTTATTACTTAAAGCATGCGTGTCCTCTGGGATTATCTGCTGCGAAACAGGTGAAGTAAAATAGAAATTCAATCTTCTACTTATGTGAACTTTTGCTCATCTTTTGGTATTTCTTCTTCTTTTTTTTTATTTTTATTTGACTTTTAAATGAGTCAGATGTTGCCTTTTTACAGCCAGAAAAAAAAAGTTTGCTATATTTGCAAGCTAAAGTGGTTCTCCAGAAAAAATATTTTTTAAATATGTTTTTATTTTTTATTGTAAGTGCACCTCTCAAGCCAGGAATACAGGTGCTGCTGGTTTCCTAGCTGTGTCTGGTTTCAATACTTTTAAAGTTCTTTCAGACAGGTGGTGGAATTGCTGTCCTTACCACTACAGATCGCTTTTCAGAGAGCGGTATAGAAACGGCTGAAAGTGATTCAGGAAGAGATACTGTCTTTATTTTTTTTATTTTTTATCCACTTGCAATTTTCCTGTAGTTGCAATTTTTATATATACTGTATATATTTTACTATACCATATTTCATTGGTGGTCAGTGGGAAGAATGCTCCTTACATTGGTGGTCAGTGAGAAGAATGTTCCTTACATTGGTGATCAGTGAGAAGAATGTTCCTTACATTGGTGATCAGTGAGAAGAATGTTCCTTACATTGGTGATCAGTGAGAAGAATGTTCCTTACATTGGTGATCAGTGAGAAGAATGTTCCTTACATTGGTGATCAGTGGGAAGAATGTTCCTTACATTGGTGATCAGTGAGAAGAATGTTCCTTACATTGGTGATCAGTGAGAAGAATGTTCCTAACATTGGTGGTCAGTGGGAAGAATGTTCCTTACATTGGTGGTCAGTGAGAAGAATGTTCCTTACATTGGTGGTCAGTGGGAAGAATGTTCCTTACATTGGTGATCAGTGGGAAGAATGTTCCTTACATTGGTGATCAGTGAGAGGAATGCTCCTTACATTGGTGGTCAGTGAGAAGAATGCTCCTTACATTGGTGATCAGTGGATAGAATGTTCCTTACATTGGTGGTCAGTGAGAAGAATGCTCCTTACATTGGTGGTCAGTGAGAAGAATGCTCCTTACATTGGTGATCAGTGGGAAGAATGTTCCTTACATTGGTGATCAGTGAGAGGAATGCTCCTTACATTGGTGGTCAGTGAGAAGAATGCTCCTTACATTGGTGATCAGTGGGAAGAATGTTCCTTACATTGGTGATCAGTGAGAAGAATGCTCCTTACATTGGTGGTCAGTGAGAAGAATGCTCCTTACATTGGTGATCAGTGAGAAGAATGCTCCTTACATTGGTGATCAGTGAGAAGAATGCTCCTTACATTGGTGGTCAGTGAGAAGAATGCTCCTTACATTGGTGGTCACTGAGAAGAATGCTCCTTACATTGGTGGTCAGTGGGAAGAATGTTCCTTACATTGGTGATCAGTGAGAAGAATGTTCCTTACATTGGTGGTCAGTGAGAAGAATGCTCCTTACATTGGTGATCAGTGGGAAGAATGTTCCTTACATTGGTGATCAATGAGAAGAATGCTCCTTACATTGGGGATCAGTGGGAAGAATGTTCCTTACATTGGTGGTCAGTGGGAAGAATGCTCCTTACATTGGTGATCAATGAGAAGAATGCTCCTTACATTGGGGATCAGTGGGAAGAATGCTCCTTACATTGGTGATCAGTGGGAAGAATGCCCCTTACATTGGTGGTCAGTAGGAGGTGTGTCCTTTACATTGGTGATCAGTGGCAAGAATGCTCCTTACATTGGTGGTCATTGGGAAGAATGTCCCTCACAGTGGTCAGTGAGAAGAATGCTCCTTACATTGGTGATCAGTGGATAGAATGTTCCTTACATTGGTGGTCAGTGAGAAGAATGCTCCTTACATTGGTGGTCAGTGAGAAGAATGTTCCTTACATTGGTGATCAGTGGGAAGAATGCTCTTTGCATTGGTGATCAGTAGAAAGAATGTCCCTTACATTGGTGGTCATTGGGAAGAATGCTTTTTACATTCTTACATTGGTTGAGAGTGGGAAGAATGCTCCTTATATTGGTGGCCAATGGGAAGAACATCCATTATAGACAGTTAAAAAGATCATTAGTGTGCTGCAGCTGATTCCACCAAGTGGTGTTGGGCCCTGGATCTAAGCAGCCACCATCAAATGAGACCTTTGGAGGAACCCTAGGGTTTCACAGAACCCTGGTTGAGAATGGCTGCAAGGAAACCAACGATGAATACAGGAGTTTGTGAGCTCTGTATAAACAATGTAATGTAACTGTGCTTTTCTTCAAGGTGTATCCAAATTAGAATTTAATTCAACACAGTAACACATTGTATTATACTGCACCTATTGACAGTAATAACTGTTCATTAAGCAGGTCTGTGATTAGTGGAGGAGGTGAGACGCTCAATATATGGATGTTATGAAACCATGTACTTTCCTGCAGTCTACGGTAGAAATATACCCAGTAATTACATGATTACTTATCCTAGTTTTCTTTTGTATTTTTAATCCACTTACAAATAGAGCATTAGCTAATCAGGAACGCATAGTGAGGTTCTATTTTAAAACTGAGCCGATTTATGTAAACCAAATCATATTGCATGGATTCTAAGCTGATTGTAAAAACTGGTAGAAGACCACAATGAAGGGTTCTTCTCCCAAATAAATCATATGATCGATATGTAGCCCCCTCCTAGATAGGTGCTAGTTAGGTAAATTTAGTTCTTTAACCCCTCTGTAATCAGTGGAGCAGCTTGTGATTGCTATGGCCTGCTCTGAGTCTCTCTGATTGTGGGTTTGACTGCTTCTCCCCTGTCTTCCGGAGGGTTCTGGAAAGTAGTGGACTGGGAGAGTCAAATCTACTGCCTGAATATGTATGTGGTCCCAGCCAATCCCTGGGGGAGGATGCCCAGTAGGTGGCTGGGAGGGTGCATACATAGTCTGGGGCCTGGAGAAGAGGGGTTCTCATCTAGGAGAAGTTCCCAGCTGTTGCCCCTCTGGGCAGTCCAGAGGTGTTTTTTTTATTTGCTCTTTGAGGTGTTGGCTGTGTTAGCTGGGGGAGCATTTCTACTGAATTCTGCTAGAGTTGAGTTAAGCTTCGCTACCACTCGTTACTGACCTTTGGCTTGTTCCTTGACTATGCTTCCGCTTGACTCCAACCTGCAACCACTGTTACTGACCTTTGGCTTGTTACTGACTGTGTTTCTGCTTGATCCCTGCCTGCTTGTTCTGGTACTGGACCCTGTCTTGCTCACCTCCTGGTGGGGCAATCCCGAGGACCGCAACTTGGCACTAACACGCAACAAAACCCGTCTCCACCATCAGGAGCTCTGGTGAACACTGGCTAGTACTTAGACCGCACATCTCTGGTGAGCCCGCGTCATCCACCAGGATGACTTGCTTCTGTACTAGGCTTGTGAAATTAGTTTCGTAATAAATCGAAATTCGGCCGGATTTTGCATCTTTCGGACATTCGGATGCATGTTCGAATAAAAAAATTACGAATTACAGCGAATACAATAGAAATTATAGCGGATATATCGAATGAATTCGACATGATTTGGTAATTCATTAAAGGTCTAATAGAACAAAAGGTCAACTCAAAGCAAATCTTACAGTCCAATCAGCTGATTCATTTTGTGCTGGAGGTTGGATTACTGGCGAAGTGCATTCCTGTGAACTGAGTGAGAAGGGTGTTGTATTGTATTTGAGCAGAGGAGAAGAGATATTGTCATTGTGTGTGTTAATAGATGCAACAAACAAACGACTTTCCAAACTACGAATTATTATCACAAATATATATACATACATAAATATCGAATTTCAACTAATACAAACGAAATTATAGTGCATATAACGAATGCATTCGACATGATTCGAGATTCAGTATAACGAATATCAACACTCTACGAATAATAAGAAATTATCCGAAAATTTATTAACGTAAAATAACGAATATAACAGAACGAAATGATGTATTTTACGAATGACAACGAACCAAAACTAAACAAATTTTTCCGTTGTGCACAAGTCTATTCTGTACTTATCCAGCTAGATGGTGGGAGCCTCTCTAATGCTTTAGCTACTGGCAGGGCTGGGACAAGGGGTGGGCAGGAGGGATGGCTGCCCTGGGCATGGGCACTGTGGTATCATGTGTGGTTCAGGGGCACCACAAGGAGATTGGGGGAGGGGATTTGTGTTGGGAGGGGGAATTTTTAGGTGCGGCAGGAGGTAAGAATTGTTTCAGGAAGGGGAAATTTGGAGAGGTGTGCTAGGAGTGGTGATTTGATGGGGGGGGATTTGTGTTGAGAGGGGAGATGGGGGAAGCGGATTTGTGCTAGGGTGGGGCACTTGGGAGTTTTGTGCTAGAAAAGGTAATATGGTGGGGGATTTGTGCTAGGAGGGGACCTTTTTTTGGGGGAGGGGGATTTGTGCTAGTAGGGATGTTTGGGGGGTGTTTGTGCTAGAAGTAGAAATAGGGGAGGGGGGATTTGTGCTGAGAGGGGGCATTTGGAGTGGGGGATAGAGGATTGTGCCCAGGGGGGAAATTTGAGGTGTAGAGGATTTGTGTTAGGAAGGGGGAATTTTTTTTTTTAGAGAAGGGGGAATTGTGCTGGGGTTATATGTACAATGAGAGGACTCGAGCTAAGCATGCAGATTAATGCTTAATTTTTTTGGAGGGAGGGAATTTTTGCTGACACATAATGCTCATACATCTTGGGGGGGGGAGCAACTTGGCATGTTCACCCTGGGCTCTAGATGACTTGGTCCCAGCACTGGCTACTGATCTCCTAGCATGGCCCCTGACCGTGACATTAGGACTGGGGAAACCCCCACAAATCCCTGAAGCATGCCAAAATATTTTAGTTAGTGGGTATTAAATAATCAATAGAGAGTGATCAAAACCCATCGGAAGACTTTTTGGAAACGTTGCATAGAGTCCCCTAGTTCCACCTGTTTTTCATTAGTTGGGTGCCAAGTCATTTTGTTTTTTTTCTTATTTATTTTTTTAATACTTTTTTATTGGTTTTCTGAAAAAGTTGTACAATACAGAGCCTTTGGGCATTCCCTGGCTCAAACAGCACAAAACGATCAAAAATAAAAAGAGAAAAACACAACTACTGTACTACAACAAACCCCGCAGGTTGAAACCTGCGTAAATATAAAAAGTTCATCCAGTCGTTACTGCTCGCTCTCACAAATATTGTGTTATAGCAATGCAATTAATCTTTTCCAAAACAAGGACCAGGTGCATTAGATGTACTGGAAATGCATCCATAAAGTCTTTTGCCGCGTACACAGGATCGGAATTTCTGACATGAAATATTCTATGTGAGCTTGTTGTCGGAAAGTCCGACCGTGTGTTTGCTCCATCGAACATTTGCTGTCGGAATTTCCGCACGCAAATGCTTGAGAGCAGGTTCTCAAATTTTCCGACAACTTCACTTGTTGTCGGAAAGTCCGATCGTGTGTACACAAGTCCGTCGCACAAAAGCTCACGCATGCTCGGAATCAAGCAGAAGGAGCCGCACTGGCTGTTGAACTTCCTTTTTCTCGGCTCGTCGCACGTCTTGTACGTCACTGTGTTCTTACGTTCGGAATTTCCAAAAACATTTGTGTGACCGTGTGTAAGTTTGAGCCAACATCCTTTGGAAAAAAATCCACGATTTTGTTGTCGGAAATTCCGATCGTGTGTACGCGGCATTAGGCTAGCAGAACTTTAATAAAAGACAATTATCCAAATGTCTGATTTATAGAGGTATGTAAGTCACCTCCCACCCAACCACGCATCATTGTTCATCGTTTGTGGTTGGAGATTCTAGCCATATGTTCCAAATTTTGTCAATTTTTCTGGGAGAAAGATAAGTTGCTTTGTATAGAGGTACAGGTGCATTAACTATGGACTTTCAAAAATTTAAGGAGGATTCCACAGGTTGTTTCCATTATAAAATAGTTGCTTTTCGAGCATAGAACAATAATAACCCTAGTAGGGTTCTGGTTGCCCTGCGGTGTGCCAAGGGAACCACCAAGCCCAGTAAACGGACCGAGACTGTTTGGGGGATTGTGATAGCGGTTAGAGAAGTTATGAACAAAAATAACTGTACCCCAGAAAGATTGAAAATTGGGGCAGGATCATAGCATACGACAGAAGTCTGCATCGTTGCTGCCACACTTCCAACATTGGCCAGAGGCCCCCGGGATAGATTTTACTCAATTTAAGGGGTGTTAAATAAAGGCGATGGAGCAACTTACACTGAATAAGACTCGAACTGCAATTAATCGTAAAAAGGGGTACTCCCGGACATCCTCCCAGTCCTCCGTGTCCAGTTCTGGATAATCTTCCTGCCATGCAGAGTATAAACCCTCCAGATCAAAATGGACTGATGGAAGAAGTGCCTTATAGATATTGGATAGGGGCTTGTCCAACTGGTCATCTCGTAATAGAGATTCCATGTTAGATTGAAGGATGGTTAGGGGTTGCGAACCAAATTAAGTCATTTGTTCTTAATTTGGGCTATGATTGGCTGTGTGGACCACCATGCTTTCGCCATTGTCAGCTTAGCTGCTATAAAGCACGGGTCTCAAACTTGTGGCCCCCCAGCTGCTACGGAACTACAAGTCCCATCATGCTTTTGCCTGAGGCAACCATGTTTGTAACTGTCAGCCTTGCAAGGCCTCATGGGACTTGTGGTTTCACAACAGCTGGAGGGCCGCCAGTTTGAGACCCTCGCTATAAAGAGCAAATTGAGCAATTTCATTGGGTATTTCATGCAGGGTTCAACACCTAAATTAGGGCCGGGAAGAGCCCATGGCCATAACTCCACATGCACCATAAGGGTGGAGCCCGAGGGAAAGACTGAAGTTCTGTTTTAACAAACAATCAGCATAGGGGGCAATAGGGAGCACTTAGGCAATACTAGCATCAGAGTGTGTTTAATATCTGTTCGACCTGCGAGAGGAAAGTACGTTACCCTCACAGTCCAGTTCTCTGGCTGAAGTGTCTAACCACATGATTAATAGTCAATGTCAGCCAGCTACTCGGTATAATCCAAGCGTTTCAGGGTTTCTTCCTGAGGAAGGCTGTCACTGTCGAAACATGTTAGCCTGTTACATTTGTGTTTTTCCATGTAGCAGATACAGAATTGCACTTGATAATTAATTCTGGTTGAAGCTCTTACCTTGTCCTGAACATGTAAAGTACAACTTCTCTCTGAATTTTTAAATCTATGCTTAGATAAAATATACGACTTTCTGCAAAACACAAAAGGAGGCAATCACTGCAATATTTGTAGAAGCAATAGTGAATATTTATATTTCTCATAAAGATATTTAATAATGCATTATATGACAAAATAAAATGAAAAGTCCGCTTTGGTAGAGTGGAATCCTGTTCCCGGCGGATAGCGCGGATCTGCAGAAAGACTTTGCATTAGGTGTTTTATGAAAGTTCCACGTGCTGTAAATCCATTTTAGTCTTTTCCTCTGTCTTTTATTTTTATTCTTTTTTTTTTATGATGCGCTGGTAAAAAAAAAAAAAAAAAAGTAATACTAATTCTATGTTTTTGATTGTAGAGGGCTTCTTTTTGTGCAATTAATGGAGAAGTTTTCTTGTTTATTTCTCACCTGCCCCTCCCAACTGAACGGATTATGCAAATCCTCCCCCCAATAATCTTTAAATAAGACACGGGCTGTTAGCTGTGTTACACATAGACTTGGCTCGGAATTAATCAGCAACGCAAGGATGAGCAGGCAGGGCCAATGTGCGGGCGAGTGTGCGCAGGCTCCGCTCATTAGACTCGCTCTTATTCCCAGCGCTGGATGCAAATATTTGTAATTGAATCTCGCCAATCTCCACTTACCAATACTGTGCGGTATCGCTCCATTACAGAAACATATAAATGTGAATTTGATGGCAGATAAAACCCCAAAGAATTTCCGTCGCTTTTCATTTTCTAGACGTTTGAGGGAACTTCAGATGCTGTTTGGCAGTTTCTAGGTTTCCTCCTCTAGAATTTCACTTTACATTTAGATAACGACTTATCGTTCAGACTCTGGAGGTTCAGACTTATAATCCTTTATTGCGCTCTATAATTGTTTTGGGAATGAGTCAGTTTCTAAATTTTAAAAAGCTAAAAAAGTCCTAAAATAAAATATATATATATATATTTTTGCTTATTGTTTATGCTACTGTAGCCTGGCTAGTCTTCATGCATTACAGGGTAACTCCATTTTCGTGGGAAAAGAAAATAGCAAAAAAAAAAATAATAATAATATATATAAAATTTTTATATATATATATATCTTTATATAGATATATATATCTATGGATATATATATATATATATATATATCTATATATATAGATATATATATAGATATATATATATATACACACACACACGCGCGCGCGCGCGCACACACATACATATACAGTATATATATATATATATATATATATATATATATATATATATATATATATATATATATATATATATATATATATATATATACACAGTATATACACAAAAGTGAGTACACCCCTCACATTTTTGTAAATCTTTTCATGTGACAACACTGAAGAAATGACACTTTGCTACAATGTAAAGTAGTGAGTGTACAGCTTGTATAACAGTGTAAATTTGCTGTCCCCTCAAAATAACTCAACACACAGCCATTAATGTCTAAACTGCTGGCAACAAAAGTGAGTACACCCCTAAGTGAAAATGTCCAAATTGGGCCCAAAGTGTCAATATTTTGTGTGGCCACCATAATTTTCCAGCACTGCCTTAACCCTCTTGGGCATGGAGGTCACCAGAGCTTCACAGGTTGTCACTGGAGTCCTCTTCCCCTCCTCCATGAGGACATCACGGAGCTGGTGGATGTTAGAGACCTTGCGATTCCACCACCTTCCATTTGAGGATGTCCCACAGATGCTCAATAGGGTTTAGGTCTGGAGACATGCTTGGCCAGTCCATCACCTTTACCCTCAGCTTCTTTAGCAAGGCAGTTGTCGTCTTGGAGGTGTGTTTGGGGTCGTTATCATGTTGGAATACTGCCCTGCGGCCCAGTCTCTGAAGGGAGGGGATCATGCTCTGCTTCAGTATGTCACAGTACATGTTGGCATTCATGGTTCCCTCAATGATCTGTAGCTCCCCAGTGCCGGCAGCACTCATGCAGCCCCAGACCATGACACTCCCACCACCATGCTTGACTGTAGGCAAGACACACTTGTCTTTGTACTCCTCACCTGGTTGCCACCACACACGCCTGACACCATCTGAACCAAATACGTTTATTTTGGTCTCTTTAGACCACAGGACATGATTCTAGTAATCCATGTCCTTAGTCTACTTGTCTTCAGCAAACTGTTTGCTTCCTTCTGGGATGACAATTTGATGCAGTGTGCGGCGTATGGTCTGAGCACTGACAGGCTGACCCCCCACCCCTTCAAGCTCTGCAGCAATGCTGGCAGCACTCATATGTCTTTTTCCCAAAGACAACCTCTTGATATGACGCTGAGCACGTGCACTCAACTTCTTTGGTGGACCATGGTGAGGCCGGTTCTGAGTGGAACCTGTCCTGTTAAACCGCTGTATGGTCTTGGCCACCGTGCTGCAGTTCAGTTTCAGGGTCTTGGCAATCTTCTTATAGCCTACGCCATCTTTATGTAGAGCAACAATTCTTTTTTTCAGATCCTCAGAGAGTTCTTTGCCATGAGGTGCCATGTTGTGTACTCACTTTTATGCTGTGTATGTGTGTATGTATATATATATATATACACAAACACACACACGCGCACACACATACATATATATATATACGACTCACAGGCAAAACACACAGTTCTTTAGTAGACACTGGGGGGGGGGACAATTAATTCTTAATGGCATCATTACGCATCAGCAAAACGCCCATGTTTCTACACGTGATGAAAAAAACTGGTCCCGTTCCATGTGACGCGTTTCTAAAAAAGGTTCATGGACATCTTCTACTGTGTTTTATTCAATAGGCTGCTGTACACACGATCTGGCGCACGCACAAGTGTGAACCTAGACTTCTTTCACACTTGCTTTGGTCTCCGAATAGCGATCCGCGGTACATTGCCTCCTCACCACCTGTTTTAACCCCCTTGAACCCCGCACTACAACTGCACACATTTTTTAGAGCAACCCCATTCGCTTGGGTCACACTCAGTAGGCAGTACGCCAGGTAAAAGTGACAGGGGGTATAATTCCTTCCGCACCCGGGAAGCACTGTGTCATGGCCGCTGCATGTGTACACTCCCAGGCCCCGGACTCTGCAGCTAAAGGGGGAGCGGTTGGAAGGGGGGCAGTAAAAACGCAGATCAACTGTGGGGTTTTACCACCCCTCAACTGCTAGTGTGAATGAGTCCATAAAGCCTACTAAAAACTGCCTTTTTTATGTCTTTCTAAGGTTCTTCTTAAAGCAGCTCAAAACAGGAAATCACCCCGGGACTGGGCGTCACTCAACCCCAAAAGACTAAGGACATCTAGTGGTGAAGAAGAGGGACAGCTCCAGGTTGAAGGTGACTATTGCAGTCAGAGCTGATTTAAGAACAGAAAAGGAAAAGGTCTGGTGTGACCCACAAACCACGGGAGTGAGGCTATCACGCCCTGTACTCATAGTCTTTCCTCAGTCTTCACTGGGCCGTCACTCAGTGCAGAGTACAAATGCATAAAAAGTATCCCAACGCGTTTCGCAAGACCATGCTCGCTTCATCAGGGGTAGATGCGTGTGTAGCGAGTATGGTCTTGCGAAACGCGTTGGGATACTTTTTATGCATGTGTACTCTGCAATTTTACATTTTCTACCTTGATACGTGTAATGACATTTTCTGCTGTATGTATCATTTCAGTGGCTTGGCTATGATTCATGTTTATGTTTGCATGACTATTTTAATACATTTTGAGACTGCATTTACTCATGTCAATTGTTGGCTAAATGCATTCACCTCATTTAAAGTCCCGGGGCGAATTCCTGTTTTGCGTTGCATATATTGGGATGGAGATGGTTTGTGGGTGACCCCAGACCTTTTCCTTTTCTGTTCTTAAATCAGTTCTGACTGCAATAGTCACCTTCAACCTGGAGCTGTCCCTCTTCTTCACCACTAGATATCCTCAGTCTTTTGGGGTTGAGTGACGGCCCAGTGAAGACTGAGGAAAGACTGTGAGTACAGGGCGTGATAGCCCCACCCCCTTAGTACAGTGCTCTGTGTATTGGGGCAGAGAATGGTGCTGATGACATCACGCACAGGAGTTATAACCCTCCTTTATTGTATCTAAAATGTAAAAGAAAATGTGAGTACCAGTGTTTAACTTGGTATCAGCCTCTTAAAGTTCTTGTAGAGGTAGAGAAGCAGCACAATAAGCCAATAGGAGGAGAAAGTAGAGTGACAGAGAGATGAGCCCATGAGTCTACTGCTTCTCTTTTCACTGCTCAGTCACAGGCTGGGGAAGGGACAAGGCCTGTAAGTGTTGCTCAACTGCTCCATAGAAACAGCAAGACTCCTGTGTGGTAGAGCTGTGTAAATCTCAGGACTGGATGGACAGAAACACAAAAAGGTAGGTAAGACGGCTCCCATCTGTGCATTTCTGTGTGTTTTAGTTTTCTGTCCGGTCTTCAGCTTTAAGCATTTCCTATCTGTATCTCTCATAAACGTTGCATCAAATGAAATCTATATCATCATGTTTAGCGGAGGTTTAGGTCAGCTGCTTGGACCATTATCCATCATTTTCTTATAAGCTCCTTGTCCGCTCCCTGCTTTTGTGATTAAGCCCAGATTTATTCTCCAATTTTTACCGCGCTGTCACAGCTGGCTACAGAGCTAAGCAGTCATCCGGATGAAGTTTTTCTTTGATATTAAGGTCTAAACATTTACTGTCTTGTCGATATTTGGTTCGGCTCAGAAACGATTGTTCTGAAAATTTAAAGCTTGAACTTTGAGATTTGCGCTATCCCAACAATTACCGTCATCTGAGATTAGTGTTCCCCGGTTCATAACCTCTTCACGTGTCTGCCACAAGATCCACGGGACTTTTAATAAAAAATAATAAATAAATGATATACCTTTTAAATATTTACACACAGTATATACGTATGTAACAACAATATATGTATATATACAGTGCCTTGAAAAAGTATGCATACCCCTTTGGCACCAATTACAGCCTCAAGTCTTTTTGAGGATGTCTCTGTACATTGCTGCATTCATCTTTCCCTCGATCCTGACTAGTCTCCCAGTCCCTGCCGCCGAAAAACATCCCGACAGCATGATGCTGCCACCACCATGCTTCACTGTAGGGATGGTATTAGCCAGGTTATGAGCAGTGCCTGGTTTCCTCCAGACATGACGCTTGCCATTCAGGCCAAAGAGTTCAATCTTTTTTTCCATCAGACCAGAGAATTTTGTTTCTCATGGTCTGAGAGTCCTTCAGGTGCCTTTTGGCAAACTCCAGGTGGGCTGTCATGTGCCTTTTACTGAGGGTGTGGCTTCCGTCTGGCCACTCTACCATTCAGGCCTGATTGGTGGAGTGCTGCAGAGGTAGTTGATCTTCTGGAAGGTTCTCCTCTCTCCACAGAGAAACGCTGGAGCTCTGTCAGAGTGACCATCGGGGTTCTTGGTCACCTCCCTGACTAAGAACCTTACCTCCCAATCGCTCAGTTTGGCAGGGCGGCCCGCTCTAGGAAGAGTCCTGGTGGTTCCAAACTTCTTCCATTTATGGATGATGGAGGCCACTGTACTCATTGGGACCTTCAATGCTGCAGAAATGTTTCTGTACCCTTCCCCAGATCTGTGCCTCCATACAATCCTGTCTCAGATGTCTACAGACACTTCCTTGGACTTCATGGCTTGCTCTGACATGCACTGTTAGACCCCATTCACACAGGGGCAACACGACTTGCAGGTCGCCTCAGCGAGGCGACCTGCAAACGACTGCCCCGGCGACTTGCAAAACGACTTCTGTATAGAAGTCTATGCAAGTCGCCCCAAGTCGCCCCCGAAGTCGTACAGGAACCTTTTTCTAAGTCGGAGCGACTTGCATCGCTCCCCTTAGACCGGTTCCATAGCACAGAACGGGAGGCGACTTGTCAGGCGACTAGGTCGCCTGACAAGTCGTCCCTGTGTGAATGGGGTCTTACCTGTGGGATATAGACAGGTGTGTGCCTTTCCAAATCATGTCCAACCAACTGAATTCACCACAGGTGGACTCCAGTCAATTTGTAGAAACATCTCAAGGATGATCAGTGGAAGCAGGAGGCACCTGAGTTCAATTTTTGAGTGCCTTGGTAAAGGCTGTGAATACCTATGTACATGGGATTTCTTCCTTTTTTATTTTTAAAATTTTGGAATAAGACTGTAACATACCAAAATGTGGAAAAAGTTAATACTTTCCGGATGCACTGTGTATATATAGTATATATATATTACACATAATATACATACAATTTATGTAATAATGTATTCATCTTTATCTTTCAATTATTGGCTGGAAATCTGCTTTAATGACTTGCCGGCTAGGAGATTACATGTGTGAGCGTGCGTGCCAAGAACCCGGTAGACATCCCAGAACCCGGTAGACACCCCAGAACCCGGTAGACACCCCAGAACTCGGTAGACACCCCAGAACCCGGTAGACACCCCAGAACTCGATAGACACCCCAGAACCCGGTAGACACCCCAGAACCCGGTAGACACCCCAGAACTCGGTAGACACCCCAGAACTCGGTAGACACCCCAGAACCCGGTAGACATCCCAGAACTCGGTAGACACCCCAGAACCCGGTAGACACCCCAGAACTCGGTAGACATCCCAGAACCCGGTAGACATCCCAGAACCCGGTAGACATCCCAGAACTCGGTAGACACCCCAGAACCCGGTAGACACCCCAGAACTCGGTAGACACCCCAGAACCCGGTAGACACTGCCAATGTACAGATACGTGATTGTGGCTGTACGAGCCGTCCACTCGTAATAACATGCGGGCGGGCGGCTCGTAGAGACACAATCACGTACCTGAACATTGGCAGGGTCTACCGGGTTCTGGGCGCGCACGCTCGCACATGTAATCTCCTAGCCAAGTCCCGTTGTGATTGGACACAGCGTGATTTTAGTCAACAGGTATCAGCCAATGATTCATAGCTGAGACCTGCTGATCAGCTGTGTCCAATCACAGCCCAGAGCTCTGTGCTGACATACACACAGGGCTCTGTACAGAGGGAGCAAACAGATATTTAATAAAAATCAGCACATACACATTGTTAGGCACACAGTTAACCCCTTGATTACCCTGAGATGGTATCCCCCTCTCAGCCAGTGTCCTTAGTACGGTGACAGCGTATGTTATTATCACTGATCACTGTATTAGTGTCACTGGTGATGTCAGTGTCAGTTAGTGACCCTTCCAGCCAGCATCAGTTAGTGTCAGATTTCTCGCCACACGATCACAGTCTCAGAGTCGCTGTTCACCGCCATCACTAGTATATAAAAAAATCTCACCTGGAGCAGCGAGTTTTCTTGTTTGGATATAAAAAAAAAACGAAAATTCTAAACCTTAAACCTAAAATTACAGTATAGAATGCCTTGAAATAATACTCATACCTAGTGGAAGGAAAATGATAAATGGTTTTCATTTTTATTTACAAATAAATATGTGTAAAGTGTGGGGTACATTTGTATGGCGCCCCCCGGAGTCAATACTTTGTAGAACCTCCTTTCTCTGCAATTACAGCTGCAAGTCTTTTTGGGGATGTCTCTACCAGCTTTGCACATCTAGAGAGGAACATTTTTGCCCATTCTTCTTCTTTGCAAAATATCTCATGCTCTGTCAGATTGGATGGAGAGCGTCTGTGAACAGCGATTTCCAAGTCTTGCCACAGATTCTCATTTGGATTTAGGTCTGGACTGTGACTGGGCCATTCTAACACATGAATATGCTTTGATCTAAACCATTCCATTGTAGCTCTGGCTGGATGTTTCGGGTCGTTGTCCTGCTGGAAAGTGAACCTCCTCCCCAGTCTCAAGTCTTTTGCAGACTCTAACAGGTTTTCTTCTAAGATTGTCCTGTATTTGGCTCCATCCATCTTCCCATCAACTCTGACCAGCTTCCCTGTCCCTGCTGAAGAAAAGAATCCCCACATCATGATGCTGCCACCACCATGTTTCACGGTGGGGATGGTGTGTTCAGGGTGATGTGCAGTGTTAGTTTTCCGCCACACATAACGTTTTGCTTTTAGGCCAAAAAGTTCAGTTTTGGTCTCATCTGACCAGAGCACCTTCTTCCACATGTTTGCTGTGTCCCCCACATGGCTTCTCGCAAACTACAAACAGGACTTCTTATGACTTTCTTTCACCAATGTCTTTCTTCTTGTCACTCTTCCATAAAGGTCAGATTTGTGGAGAACACGACTAATAGTTGTCCTGTGGACAGATTCTCCCACCTGAGCTGTGGATCTCTGCAGCTCCTCCAGAGTTACCATGGACCTCTTGGCTCTTCTCCGATGAATGCTCTCCTTGCCCGGCCGGTCAGTTTAGGTGGGCGGCCATGTCTTGGTAGGTTTGCGGTTGTCCATACTCTTTCCATTTTCGGATGATGGATTGAACAGAGCTCCGTGAGATGTTCGAAGCTTGGGATATTTTTTTTTAGAACCTAACCCTGCTTTACACTTCTCCACAACTTTATCCCTGACCTGTCTGGTGTGTTCCTTGGCCTTCATGATGCTGTTTGTTCACTAAGGTTCGATAACAAACCTCTGAGGGCTTCACAGAACAGCTGTATTTATACTGAGATTAAATTACACACAGGTGGACTCTATTTACTAATTAAGTGACTTCTGAAGGCAATTGGTTCCACTCGATTTTAGTTAGGGGTATCAGAGTGAAGAGGGCTGAATACAAATGCCCCCTCCCCCCCCCCCCCCCCCCCCACACACACACACACACACACACTTTTCAGAATTTTTTTTTTTTTTTACAAAAAAATATGTGCCACTTTATGTTGGTCTATCACATAAAATCCCAATAAAATACATTTACATTTTTGGTGACAAAATGTGGAAAATTTCAAAGGGGGATGAATACTTTTTTAAAACACTGTATATCATATGGTTTGCAGATGCTATAACTTACACACAAACACTTATTGGATTTTTTTTTTTTTTTAACAGAGACATGTAGCAGATTAAAATATTTATTTATTTATTTATTTATTTTGTAATTGAATATGTTTTAAAGCAGAGTAAAAAAGTTGTTTTTTTTTTTTTTAATTTCAGTAATTTTCTGCTAATATATAATAAAAAAACTATACAATAAAGATCTATTTGTGTGAAAAAAAATTAAATACATTTTGGGTACAGTGTTGCATGACCGAGCAATTACTAGTTAAATTAGCCCAGTGCTAATTAGCAAAAAATGGCCTGGTCATGAAGGGGGTAAAACCTTTCGGTGGTCAAGTGGTTAAATTAAACAAATAGAAGAATAAGATATATATGAGGCTTGTTTTTTGTTTTTTTGTTTGGATAGTGAATGAACATAACATAAAAACATAAAATAGCACAAAAATGACAGAATGTAAAATCTTTGATACACAGGAAAATCCTTTGAAATGCCTCCACCAAGATTACACAAATTCAGAGGTCGCTCTCGGACTTTCATGTTCCCAAGACACACATTGACTTCAGTCCCTTTGAAATCCATCTGCGGAGGGGGAGACGTTGCTTCCTATTCTGTTGGGCCAAAAGAGGTTTCTGAATTCACCGATCTTCTTCTCTCCGCCCCCCTCTGATTCCTGTTTATTGGTGGGATACGGAGGAACCGGCGGGCAGCAGAAGTGCCATCGGATAGTCAAGTCTAATTAAAGGAACTGTCTGTGCCGGGCGCTGTGCAGGCTGGAAAAGTGACCCCCCCACAGTGATTGCTTTACTAAGAAGATACAAATAACAAACATTATATACCGTCAGCAACAAGGAATGGCAAAAAATGAATGTAGCATATAATTGCTACATAAAACACCGCAATGCATCCATTAATGTATATACATTGCATTGCTTTTCTTGTAATGTGTTATAATGGGGTAGATTTACTTAAACTGGAGAGTGCAAAATCTGGTGCAGCTGTGCATGGGAGCCAATCAGCTTCTAAGGCTCCATTCACACTAGCGCGTTTTTTGATGCATTTTGCATTTTGCAGAAATGCACGGGAATTTTTTAACATGGGTTCCTATGGAACATGTTCACATCAATGCCTTTTTGTTTCTCTGCATTTTTGGAAAGGGTCAGGGACTTTTTTTCATGCAAAATGCAGCGTTTTGCATGTAATAGAATTCAATGGACAAGCATCAAAAATGCAAGTGCACCGTTTTTGCAGCGTTTTTGATGCGTTTTTGATGCGTTTTTGCCGTTTTTATTTCTTTTATTTTTATTTTTTTATTTTTTTTAAGACTGTAAAAAAAAAATGTAAAAAAAAAAACAAAAAAAAAACGCAAAACGCAAATCGCGGCAAAATCGCGGCAAAAACGTGGCAAAAACTCAGCTCAAAAACGTGGCAAGCATGAAAAAAAAACCTCCAAAAACGCTCAAAAGCAACATGCATAGGTGTGAATCGTGCCTCACTCCTGCCTGTACAGTTAAGCTTTGACCATAAAACCTGGAAGCTGATTGGCTCCCATGCAGAGCTGCACCAGATTTTGGACTCTCCAGTTTTAGTAAATCAACCCCATTATAACACATTACAAAAAAAGCATTGCAATGCACACACATTAATGGATGCATTGCAGTGTTTTATGTAGCAATTATATGCATTATGCATTTTTTTTTGTCTTTGGTAACCAATTGCCATATAGTGCAGAACCTCCCCCACTCCCAGACAGATTTCTGGTAGGGATATAATGCAAAACCAGATTTCAGACGGTTATGCTTACAGCTATATATAGATATAGATATAAATATATACACTATATTACCAAAAGTATTGGGACGCCTGCCTTAAGGCTCCATTCACACTAGCGCGTTTTTTGATGCATTTTGCAGAAATGCACGGGAATTTTTTAACATGGGTTCCTATGGAACATGTTCACATCAATGCCTTTTTGTTTCTCTGCATTTTTGGAAAGGGTCAGGGACTTTTTTTCATGCAAAATGCAGCGTTTTGCATGTAATAGAATTCAATGGACAAGCATCAAAAACGCAAGTGCACCGTTTTTGATGCGTTTTTGCGGTTTTTTTTTTTTTTAATTTTTTTTTTTTTTTTTTTCTAAGACTGCAAAAAAAAACTGTAAAAAAAAAACAAAAAAAAAAAACGCAAAACGCAAATCGCGGCAAAATCGCGGCAAAATCGTGGCAAAAATGCTGCTCAAAAACGTGGCAAGCATGAAAAAAAAAACCCCCAAAAACGCTCAAAAGCAACATGCATAGGTGTGAATCCAGCCTTAGGCTGGATTCACACCTATGCATTTTTTGTGCTTTTTGCATTTTGCAGATTTGCTCTATAGAACGTGTTCCATAAGAAACCATGTTAAATGGGCTGTAGTGCAAGTCTGCAAAATGCAAAAAGCACTAAAAATGCATAGGTGTGAATCAGGCCTAAGGCTGGATTCACACCTATGCATGTTGCTTTTGAGCGTTTTTGGAGGGTTTTTTTTCATGCTTGCCACGTTTTTGAGCAGCGTTTTTGCCGCGATATTGCCGCGATTTTGCCGCGATTTGCGTTTTGCGTTTTTTTTTTTTTTTTTTTTTTTACAGTTTTTTTTTACAGTCTTAAAAAAAAAACAAAACAAAAAAACCCCCCCGGCAAAAACGCATCAAAAACGCACCAAAAACGCATCAAAAACGCTGCAAAAACGGTGCACTTGCGTTTTTGATGCTTGTCCATTGAATTCTATTCCATGCAAAACGCTGCATTTTGCATGAAAAAGAGTCCCTGACCCTTTCCAAAAATGCAGAGATACCAAAAAGCATTGATGTGAACATGTTCCATAGGAACCCATGTTAAAAAATTCCCGTGCATTTCTGCAAAATGCATCAAAAAACGCGCTAGCGTGAATGGAGCCTTAGTCCATAGGGTTCAATATTGGGTCGGCCCAACCTTTGCAGCTATAACAGTTTCAACTCTTCTGGGAAGGCTGTCCACAAGGTTTAGGAGTGTGTCTATGGGAATGTTTGACCATTCTTCCAGAAGCGCATTTGTGAGGTCAGGCACTAATGATGGACGAGAAGGCCTGGCTCGCTGTCTCCGCTCTAATTCATCCCAAAGGTGTTCTATCGGGTTGAGGTCAGGACTCTGTGCAGCCCAGTCAAGTTCCTGCACCCCAAACTCGCTCATCCACACTATATTGCTATAAAAATATTGGGCCACCCCTCCAAATGATTTGGTGGAGGGGGGATTATGGTGTGGGGGGTTGTTTTTCAGGGGTTGAGCTTGGACAATTTCATGCTCCCAACTTTGTAGGAACAGTTTGGGGATGGCCCCTTCCTGTTCCAACATGACTGCACACCAGTGTACAAAGCAAGGTCCATAAAAGACATGGATGAGCGAGTTTGGGGTGGAGGAACTTGACTGGCCTGCACAGCATCCTGACCCCAACCCGATAGAACACCTTTGGGATGAATTAGAGCGGAGACTACTAGCCAGGCCTTCTCAACCAACATCAATACCTGACCTCACAAATGCTCTTCTGGAAGAATGGTCAAACATTCCCATAGACACACTCCTAAACTTTGTGGACGGCCTTCCCAGAAGAGTTGAAGCTGTTATAGCTGCAAAGGGTGGGCCAACTCAATATTGAACCCTACGGACTCAGACTGGGATGTCATTAAAGTTCATGTCCGTGTAAAGGCAGGCGTCCCAATACTTTTACTAATATAGTGTGTGTGTGTGTATACATATATATATATATATATATATATATATATATATATATATATATATATATAACTATGATTGCCTATATATTTTGGATGTTTAAAAAATTTTCATTAAAACATTTTAGCAATCTCTCTTGATCTTTTATATATATATATATATATATATATATATATATATATATATATATATATATATATATATATATATATATATATATATATATATATATATATATATATATATATATATATATATATATATATATAAATATATATATACAGGGGCGTAACTAGAAATGACAGGGCCCCATAGCAAAATGCCCCCCCCCCCCTCAAACAGTCCCCCCCCTCAAAAAAAATTAACTAATGCCATTGAACAACAGATTACCACACTCATGTGGCATAGTACCCAGGCAACAGGTTATATTAATTTCAAACAACAAAACAAAAATTTGCCAATAAAATCTACAGGTTACATTCAGTACATTATAGTGTTAGTAAAGTCAAAAAAGTTTTTTTCAAGTTTTGCACCCCCACAAGTAACGCCGCAGGGCTTGTGGGGAAGAGGCCCTTGCATGGGGACAAGGTGCTTTTCCAGGCACTGTGCAAAACATGACAGTCTGTCTCCCACTCCCTTCCTACCTCCTGTCCAGACTCCAGAGCCTCCTCATGTGCCAAAAACGATGTCCCTTCACAGGCGTGCTCGAGCGTTCTGCCCCGCCTACTCTGCTCCCGCCCACTCAGCTCCTGCCTCCTGCTGTATGCAGCCGACTCGTGGGGCCCGGGAGGCTTAACAGTAAACTTAAATTCCTCATCATCCCTGGGCATAGTTGCCAACATTGTAAAAAAAATTATAGGGACACTTTTTGCAAAGCGCGCCGTGGCAATAAATTGGCATGATTTAAGCGTAATATTGGGCGTGGCTTAAAGGGGCATGACTCTAAGGTGGTGTGGTTAGAGTCTGAGCTGAACGAGTGATGGAGGGAGAAACAAAGGAAGAAAGAGAGAGAGAAGGAAGGAAAAAAAGAGGGATGGAGGGACAGCAGGCCCAGATCCTACACCACAATAGAAATATGTGTATTCCAGAAAGTTTTACAATAAGCAGATAAAGTTACTCCAAACATCTGGTGTTAGAGCTTCAATCATCCCGGCGCCATGGTTGTTATGGTGTCAGGATGATTGAAGCGCATTATTTCTATTATTACATTGTAATATAAAATGAAATAGTTCAACTCACCATAATGAAGAATCAGTGGGAGCCCTGAGGGTGTCACTTGCCACCAGATGGACTCAGGTGTCCCCAGCGGAGTGCTTCCTTACATCTCAGGTGTCCCCAGTGGAGTGCTTCCTTACATCTCAGGTGTCCCCAGCGGAGTGCCCTCTTACTTCTCAGGTGTCCCCAGCAAAATGCCTCCTTACATCTCAGGTGTCCCCAGCCAGTGGAGTGCTTCCTTACATCTCAGGTGTCCCCAGCGGAGTGCCCTCTTACTTCTCAGGTGTCCCCAGCAAAATGCCTCCTTACATCTCAGGTGTCCCCAGCCAGTGGAGTGCTTCCTTACATCTCTGGTGTCCCCAGACAGCGGAGTGCTTCCTTACATCTCTGGTGTCCCCAGGCAGCGGAGTGCTTCTTTACATCTCTGGTGTCCCCAGGCAGTGGAGTGCTTCCTTACATCTCTGGTGTCCCCAGGCAGCGGAGTGCTTCCTTACATCTCTGGTGTCCCCAGGCAGCGGAGTGCTTCCTTACATCTCTGGTGTCCCCAGGCAGCGGAGTGCTTCCTTACATCTCTGGTGTCCCCAGGCAGCGGAGTGCTTCCTTACATCTCTGGTGTCCCCAGACAGCGAAGTGCTTCCTTAGATCTCTGGTGTCCCCAGGCAGCAGAGAGCTTCCTTACATCTCTGGTGTCCCCAGGCAGCAGAGTGCTTCCTTACATCTCTGGTGTCCCCAGGCAGCGGAGTGCTTCCTTACATCTCAGGTGTCCCCAGGCAGCGGAGTGCTTCCTTACATCTCAGGTCCCCCCCAATTGGAGCCCTTCTATATCCCAGCAGAGCAGGAGACTGATATATGAGACTGAGATATGACAGCTTACTGAAGCCTGAGGGGGAACAAAATAGAGGCGGAGCCGGCCGGCTACAATAGAAATTGAGCTACGGCACCGCCCACCCCCCCACCCCTTTCTAAAACAGATCACAGATGACAGACAGGCCGGGGGCGGGGGGTGGGAGGCGCCGCAACTCTATTTCTATTGTAGCCACTCGGCAGGCTCCACTTGTCATTACGAAGTTAGCTGGTCTTCAGGAAAATGGCGGCCGGCGGAGACATTATCTCCGCCGGCCACGGACCTCTAGTGGCGGGGGCGGCGGACGGCAAAAAATTATTAAAAAAGGATTTCTTTTGGCAACTGTGATGGGGCCCCACTCGGCTGCGGGCCCCATAGCGCCCGCGTGGCTTGCTATGGTGTTAGTTCCACCACTATATATATATATATATATATATATATATATATATATATATATATATATATTTTAGCAGAGACCCTAGAGAAAAAATGGACGCAGTCTCCGCTCTAATTCATCCCAAAGGTGTTCTATTAGGTTGAGGTCAGAACTCTGCGCAGGCCAGTCAAGTTCCTCCACCCCAAACTCGCTCATCCATGTCTTTATGGACCTTGCATCCAGAAAGTATTCACAGAGTTTCACTTTTTCCACATTTTGTTATGTTACAGCCCTATTCCAAAACTGATTCAATTTAAATTTTTCCTCCAACTCCTACAAACAATACTCCATAAAGACAACGTGAAAGAAGTTTGTTTGAAATCTTTGCAGATGTATTAAAAGTAAAAATTGAAAAAATTCCGTGTACAGAAGTATTCCCAAACTTGACCATGACACTCAAAATTGAGCTCCTACCACCTTTTATATCACCTACCAGATCAGAAGGTATACACTTTTACTTTCAAAACATTTTGACGACTGTATAGACTGTAACCATTATTAATCACCTCCATGGCGTAGGTTACATCGCAGATAACGACACATAGACCACTGGACAATTCTCTGGGAGACCCCACAATCTTCTCCTTTGCCCTGGGGATGTTCTATCTCCCTGCTCGAGACACAGCTTATCTATTTCTATTATACTCTTTCCCCGGTGCAGGATGATCTTACATAAGAGGATTTTCCTTTCTTTTTCGTTCTCGTGCTTCACCCTTGCTCTCACCTTTTCCCTGACCCCAAGCCCACCCCCCCCACCCCCCCCCCCCAAACCCCCCCCCCCCCCCCCCATCCCCCATTCTGCTAGGAATCTCTGTTTTACTAGGAGGACAACATTGGCCAGAGTGGATTAATGACTTCAACCGCACTATCACAAAAGACCCCCCCCCCCCCCCATGGATAACAACAGGCTCCCCATTATTCCTGGTAGAAAGAATTGTCAAGCCTACATACCTCTCATGCCCCTTTCTCTGACCCTTAGCCTTTCATATACACAAGAAGCCCTACAAGTTTATAAGCCATTAATAATTGTGTTTGGGAAATGCTGATTTGTCATTTCTAAGTTATAATCTCTCATGTTGCAGTCTTGATTCTAACCTTAGTCTTCGACATATGTACTAGTAAATATGCCACCCAATTGTATTGTACTGTTTTTCGCGGAAGGGAGTTTAACAAGACACGTGGCCGCTCATTAGAATTAGAAGAAAAGAGGTTTAACCATAAACTACGTAGAGGGTTCTTTACTGTAAGAGCGGCAAGGATGTGGAATTCCCTTCCACAGGCGGTGGTCTCAGCGGGGGAGCATCGATAATTTCAAAAAACTATTAGATAATCACCTGAATGACCGCAATATACAGGGATATGTAATGTAATACTGACACATAGTCACACACATAGGTTGGACTTAATGGACGCGTGTCTTTTTTCAACCTCACCTACTTTGTAACGTTGGTAGTATTCCGCAGCCAGCTGGTGCTACAAATACCACACGTTGATGGAACACTTACTCTACTTACCCAAAGACTTAATGCACTTTTTAGACAATGTTTGTCTTTTTTCCTTTCAAGTCTAAGGTACTAGCTCTCTGTTTGCTGTTCACTTGTAACTATGTGTTATCAGTTACATCAGAAAGAGCCAACTGCCCATTACTCATTTGTTGCAAAAATTTCTGTTCATGAGATGTTTGTAATGTTCACTTTGTATAAACTGTTTACCCATCTACCAAACCAAATAAAATTTGTTTTTGGAAAAAATAATAAAATGAGCTTAGGTGTAGCCTTTTTCCACTGATCATCTTTGAGATGTTTCTACAACTTGATTGGAGTTCACCTGTGGAAAATTCAGTTGATTGGACATCATTTGGAAGGGCACACACCTGTCTATAGAAGGTCCCACCGTTATCAATGCATGCCAGAGCACAAACCAAGCCATGAAGTCCAAGGAATTGTCTGTAGACCTCCGAGACAGGATTGTATGGAGGCACAGATCTGGGGAAGGGTAGAGAAAAATGTCTGCAGCATTAAAGGTCCCAATAAGCACAGTGGCCTCCATCATCTGTAAATGGAAGAAGTTTGGAACCACGAGGACTCTTCCTAGAGCGGGCCGTCCTGCCAAACTGAGTGATCGGGAGAGAAGGTTCTTAGTCAGGGAGGTGACCAAGAACCCGATGGTCACTCTGACGGAGCTCCAGCATTTCTCTGTGGAGAGAGGAGCTTCTACAAGGACCATCTACAAGAACAACCACCTCTGCATCACTCCACCAATCAAGCCTGTATGATAGAGTGGCCAGAAGGAAGCCACTCCTCAGTAAAAGGCATATGACAGCCCATCTGGAGTTTGCCAAAAGGCACCTGAAGGACTCTCAGAGCATGAGAAACAAGATTGAACTCTTTGGCTTGAATTGCAAGCGTCATGTCTGGAGGAAACCAGGCACCGCTCATCACCTGGCCAATACCATCCCGACAGTGAAGCATGGTGGTGGCAGCATCATGCTGTGGGGATGTTTTTCAGCGGCAGGAACTGGGAGACTAGTCAGGATCGAGGGAAAGATGAATGCAGCAATGTACAGAGACATCCTTGATGAAAAACTGCTCCAGAGCGCTCTGGATTTCAGAAGCGAAGGTTCATCTTCCAACAGGACAACAACCCTAAGCACACAGCCAAGATAACAAAGGAGTGGCTAGGGGACAGCTCTGTGAATGTCCTTGAGTGGCCCGGCCAGAGCCCAGACTTGAACCCGATTGAACATCTCTGGAGAGATCTGAAAATGGCTGTGCACCGACGCTCCTCATCCAACCCGATGGAGCTTAAGAGGTCCTGCAAAGAAGAATGGGAGAAACTGTGCCTAGCTTGAGAAGGAGACTTGAGGCTGTAATTAGTGCCAAAGGTGCTTCAAAAAAGTATTGAGCAAAGGCTGTGAATACTTATGTACATGGGATTTTTTTTAGTTTTAATAAATTTGCAAAGATTTCAAACAAACTTCTTTCACATTGTCATTATGGGGGATTGTTTGTAAAATTTTGAGGAAAATAATGAATTCAATCCATTTTGGGGCAAGGCTGTAACATAACAAAATGTGGAAAAAGTGAAGAGCTGTAAATACTTTCCGGATGCACTGTGTGACATTTTTGGTTTTGGGCTTAATACCGCTTTAAAATGGACTATACATTGTCAACTGGAACATTTTTTATTCCTATACTGCAATTTTTCCATCAGACCGATAGAGGAGGTGCAGAATCCGCACCGGAGGATCTCTAAGTCTCTACAGATAGAAAAAAAAGAGTGTTGTTGTTTCTCTTCTGCTCACCGTTGTCAGTAATAATTTTATTATCAAAGTTCCAATATTTTTGGAAATATAAGAGTGTTAACTATATTCTTTGGTTATTAATATTATTATTCTGTTTATTCTTACCTTTCCCAGTTATCTTAAAGTACAACATTGTTGTTCTGAACTCTAATGCCGCGTACACACGGTCAGATTTTCCGACAACAAATGTTCGATGGGAGCTTGTTGTCGGAAATTCCGACCATGTGTAGGCTCCATCGGACATTTTACGTCGGAATTTCCGACAAACCAAATTTGAGATCTGGATCTCAAATTTTCCGACAACAAAATCCGTTCTTGTACTGTAAATCCCGAGCGCGTGTACACAATTCTGACGCACAAAATTCCACGCATGCTCTGAATCAAGTACGAGACGGAAGCGCTCGGTCTGGTAAAACTAGTGTTCGTAATGGAGATAGCACATTCGTCACGCTGCGAATTTTAAAATCTTTTAATGCAGACTGGCCTGGGCTCAGTCTGTCCTGCCAGAAAATGCAGTCTGTCATAGTATCACAGCCTGGGGACATAAATGTCACCTGCTGCAACTCCAAATCTCTGGGAATCCTGGACCTTCTTGCACTCCTCATGCCACCAATTAGAGCCTTCAAATAGGGGATGTCTGCCGTGGGGATCACCGGCTTCACAAATTCCAGCAATTGATCCAGCACTGCCTTCCTCTTTGGTTTATTGTTATAAAAGGGGTGGTTCACCTGCCACAGACAGGGCAGCTCCCTGTACATATCAAGGAATATGGGGATAAAGTCCTCATCATTGAATAGATCCATTTCATCTGCAAGACCCAACACAAGACGACCCCTAATGTCAGGCTAAACGCTCCTAATCTTGACCCAATATAGACCTCAATCTATAAGCAGTATAGGCCACTGATGCACCAAGTTAAAATTGTACCTTCGTTTTAACGATCGGCACTTCAGATACTCCTTTCTCCGCTCACAGATCGTACGTACGACGCACACGTGTTACGCTTTATATACACTGCGCATGCATGAAACTTCGCCCGCCCCTGACGTTCTTTCTAGTATATTCCCTGCCCCTTGTCTTTCGGCACAGTGGGAGAGCACATGGCGGAGAAAGAGCATGTGCATACAGACAGCAGCAGCAGCGACGACGAAAGGCCGGAGCCATGAACGTCCCGATCCCGGAGGAGATTTAAGGCCTCAAATATGTCCTTTATAGAGATGGTGGAGATGGTGGACATCTTGAAGAGGGCCGACTATGACGGGAAGCATTGACCTTACCCAAACCCAAATGTGAGAAAGGCCAGGATCATGACTAGAGTTGTGAAAAATCTGCAGAAGAATTTTGGGGTACGGCGATCCAAGGATCAATTGAGGAAACGCTGGTCAGACCTCAAATTGAGGGAGCAGGATCAGTACAGAAAGATCAAGAGAGTTCTTCAAAAAAGTAAGTATTTGTCGTGTGTTCCTATTATTATTATTACTTGCATGCTGCTCCATGTGCTTTTCTTTACTGTTGTCCTTTTTTAAAATGCAAGTTTCAGGTTCGTTGGCACAGTAATCGTTCGTAGTAAACATCGTTAGTTCGCCCACTAATACAATGTTTTTGGCATATTCAGGTGAACTACATTAGTTCATGCCTATTTGTAGTAAAAGAAATTTGTTGTCTAGATGGGTTTGTAACTATAATGAAATGAAAACTTGATTCAGTGTAAGGAGAGGATACTCAGCAGCTGTTTACACATCTGGGCGCAGGAGCACTAGTGTGGGACACCAGAACACCCTTTTTAAGGTGTCCCACACAGGTGCTCCAGTGGATACTAGGGGTGTCTCCATGGTGCAAAAATGTACAAAAAAAGGTATTCCAGCTTTATAAAGGGAAAAAAATAATGTCTTCAGCTTGGAACTCTGTCAAAAAAGACAATTGTACTTCCAAGCAATGTTTCATATTACTATTTCTCCTATCAAATATCTGTGAGCTAAGTATACCTTTTTTTTATTCACATAGGGGAGAAAAGACTCGGGACATCTGAGGACACCAGGGACCCCCAACCTCCTAAAGAAAAGCAAATCCCCACACCACAACCAGAAGATGTGGAGGAAGGAGAGATTTATGAAGTGGGCGAAATAGTGACCACAACAGGTGAGTGTCTGAGACCACAGCTTCAGGTAATAGATGGATGCCTGCATATTTATAATACATGGTGTGTTTTTTTTTTATCTTAGGTGATGTGGATGTTGTGTAAAAAGAATCTCATTTCACAAGTGCAAGTGCACACGTCCTCATCTGGGAGATCATGGTGATTTGCAATCGTGATTTACAGAAGATCAAGGAAGACATCAATGATGTGGAAAAAAGACTCAAAAACATCGCCCCCCCCCCCCCAATCCCTAATCTACATGCAGGGCACCGGACACATGGATTTCAATGGGGGTTTTTTTTTTTTTGGAAACACATGATTAGATCCTGAGGCTCCAATTGGCTTAAAAAAAGGGTGGTTTGGGGCGCAGAGCACTGCGCCCTGAGCCCACCCAGTTGTGTGACAAGAGCGAATTAATGTTCGCTATTGTCTTCCTGATTCTCCTCCTGGCCAATCAGGAAGCGGGTCCTGAGACCCGATTTGACGGGAGTCCTAAGACCCCATTGGCCGGATTCCAGGACTCCTGATTGGCTGGGAGGAGACCGCTGGCTCCTCCCTAGGCTGGAGCGAGGAGCAGCAGCCCTACCCCTCATCCTCGATCTTCGCCATCCCCTAAGGTGGCCGCCCCTCCCCACAAAATATTTAGCACCAGCCGGCCACTGATTCAGAGAGCTAAACAAATGGAGAATGCAGGTAACTATTAGTGCCCATAAATGTTATTATAGAAGACAAAATAAATAAAAAAAAAAACAAACTTTGTTGCCCCCCCTCAAACAAATAGAACTTTGAAGAAAAAATGTAAATTAAATAATTGAAAAAAAAAAATAATAAAAAAAATGCATTAAAAAAAACAAATAAATTAGTTAAAAAAAAAAAGGGACAAAGCAAAAAAAAAAAAATATATATATAATAATAAAAAAACACCTAAAAATAGACTAGCTCTTTCTCCCAGATATTGCAGTTTAATATGTCTCTTTAAATACAGGACTGAAATACATATATAATGTTATGTAACCTTCAGCTTCAACAGTGTTATTTCTTACTAACAGACAGAACAGTCATCTCATAAAGTTTATAAAGTTCTTTTTAGCCTGGTTCCCAACTTTATAAACTATGAGATAATCGCTCTGTCCAATGGAGCTAAAGGAAATGAGTTCTTATAGCGACCGACCTATGTATAAACAATGACTTATCTACACTGTTAAAGCTGCTGGTTCCATCACATTATATAAGATTTTGGATCATTAGTCTCGTATGTACAGAGACATATTGAACTGTGAGAGGAAGTGCTAGTCTATCTTAAGTGTTTTTTGTATTTTTTATTTCTGTCTGGCAGTTTTTGTACTTTTTGTTTTCTTTTTGCAATATTGTATTTAGAATCATGTCATTTAAATCATTGCTTTGAATCTTTTTTTTTGGAATGGCAGGGGGGCAATAAAGTTTGATTGTTTTTTGTTTACTTATTGTTTTTCGTTTTTTTTTTCTTACATATTAAAACTTATATACTTTATTTTTGTGTGTACTAATAGTTACCTGCTTTATGAATTTTTTTAGACTCTTGGTGGTTGATTTACTAAAACTGGAGAGTGCAAAATCTGGTGTAGCTCTGCATGGTAGCCAATCAGCTTCTAACTTCAGCTTGTTCAATTAACCACTTGACCTCCAGAAGATTTACCCCCATTTTTTGCAATACGGCACTGCACTTTTTAACAGACAATTGCGCGGTCATGCAACACTGTACCCAAATAAAACATTTTTATAATTTTTTCCCCACAAATAGAGCTTTCTTTTGGTGGTATTTGATCACATCTGCTGTTTTTATTTTTTGCACTATAAAAAAAGACCAAAAATTAGGGGAAAAAAAATCAATATTTTTTAGTTTCTGCTATAAAACATATGCAATAAAAAAGAAAATATAAAAATAAATCTAATTTCTTCATCAATTTAGGCCAAAACAGTGTCTTGAAAAAGTATTCATACCCCTTTTCCACATTTTGTCATGTTACAACCAAAAACGAAATGTGTTTTATTGGGATTTTATGTGATAGACCAACACAAAGTGGCACATAATTGTGAAGTGGAAGGAAAATTATAAATGGTTTTCATTTTTTTTTTACATATAAATATGTGAAAAGTGTGGGGTGCATTTGTATTCAGCCCCCCGGAGTCAATACTTTGTAGAACCCCCTTTCACTGCAATTACAGCTGCAAGTCTTTTTGGGGATGTCTCTACCAGCTTTGCACATCTAGAGAGGGACATTTTTGCCCATTCTTCTTTGCATAATATCTCAAGCTCTGTCAGATTGGATGGAGAGCGTCTGTGAACAGCAATTTTCAAGTCTTGCCACAGATTCTCATGTGGATTTAGGTCTGGACTGTGACTGGGCCATTCTAACACATGAATATGCTTTGATCTAAACCATTCCATTGTAGCTCTGGCTGTATGTTTAGGGTCGTTGTCCTGCTGGAAAGTGAACCTCCACCCCAGTCTCAAGTCTTTTGCAGACTCTAACAGGTTTTCTTCTAAGATTGCCCTGTATTTGGCTCCATCCATCTTCCCATCAACTCTGACCAGCTTCCCTGTCCCTGCTGAAGAAAAGTCTCCCCACAACATGATGCTGCCACCACCATGTTTCACAGTGGGGATGGTGTGTTCAGGGTGATGTGCAGTGTTAGTTTTCTGCCACACATAGTGTTTTGCTTTTAGACCAAAAAGTTAAATTTTGGTCTCATCTGACAAGAGCACCTTATTCCACATGTTTGCTGTGTCCTCCACGTGACTTCTTGCAAACTGCAAAAGGGACTTCTTATGGCTTTCTTTCAACCATGGCTTTCTTCTCGACACTCTTCCATAAAGGTCAGATTTGTGGAGAACACGACTAATAGTTGTCCTGTGGACAGATTCTCCCACCTGAGCTGTGGATCTCTGCAGCTCCTCCAGAGTTACCATGGACCTCTTGGCTCTTCTCTGATGAATGCTCTCCTTGCCCGGCCGGTCAGTTTAGGTGGACGGCCATGTCTTGGTAGGTTTGCAGTTGTGCCATACTCTTTCCATTTTCGGATGATGGATTGAACAGAGCTCCGTGAGATGTTCAAAGCTTGGGATATTTTTTTATAACCTAATCCTGCTTTATTATTATTATTATCACTATACAGGATTTATATAGCGCCAACAGTTTACGCAGCACTTTACAACATGAGGGCAGACAGTACACTTAAGCCATATACACACTAGCAGAATGTCCGACAAGTAGTAGGAGATAAGTGGTCAGATTGGGGTAAGGCATTCCATAGGATTGGAGAAGCTTTGGAAAAGTCCTGGAGGCGAGCATGGTAGGAGGTGACGAGGGAGCCAGAGAGTAGGAGGTCTTGGGAGGAACAAAGAGAATGAGTAGGTTGGTATTTAGAGACTAGGCCAGTGATGTAGCTGGGGGCGAAATTGTGGATGGCTTTGTACGTAGTTGTTAGTGTTTAGAATCTAATTATTTGGCCTAGCGGAAGTCAGTGGAGGGATTGGCAGAGAGGAGTGGCAGGCACAGAGCGATTGGTAAGGTGGACGAGTCTGGCAGTAGCATTCATGATGCATTGAAGAGGTAATAGACTATGTAGAGGTAAGCCAATGAGAAGGGAGATGCAGTAGTCGAGGCGAGAGATGACCAGAGAGTGAATTAAGAGCCTTGTTGTGTCATTTTAAACTTCTCCACAACTTTATCCCTGACCTGTCTGGTGTGTTCCTTGGCCTTCGTGATGCTGTTTGTTCACTAAGGTTCTCTAACAAACCTCTGAGGGCTTCACATAACAGTTGTATTTATACTGAGATTAAATTACACACAGGTGGACTCTATTTACTAATTAGGTGACTTCTGAAGGCAATTGGTTTCACTAGATTTTAGTTACGGGCTATCAGAGTAAAGGGGGCTGAATACAAATGCACGCCACACTTTTCACATATTTATTTGTAAAAAATGTTGCAAACCATTTATCATTTTCCTTCCACTTCACAATTATGTGCCACTTTGTGTGGTATAAGATCCCAATAAAATACATTTTTGTTTTTGGTTGTAACATGACAAAATGTGGAAAATTTCAAGGGGCGTGAATACTTTTTCAAGGCACTGTATGTATTCTGCTACATTTTGCACAAAAGTGATAGCGTCTACAAACTATAGGATTTTCTTGTTTATTGAATTTTTTTACTAGTAATGGCAACAATCAGTTATATAAAGTGGGACTGCGATATTGCGGTGGAAAAGTCGGACACTAAAACTTGTTGGGGACCAGCAGTGGCGGCTGATGCTCCAGTTTTTGTGGGGGGGCGGCAATCCCCCCGCCGGGTCCGCACTTACCCCATCCCTTGTCGGGACTTCCCCACAGCATATGGATGAAGCAGTAGGAGAGCAGCCAGGTGGACAGACCCAGGCTGGGGCAGGCTCCAATGGCAGACATTGCCATTTTTTTTCTCCCTAGTCAGGCTATATGGCAACTCTGCCTCTGCACTGCATAAGTCACTGCAGGAAACTGCATGCTCATTGGCTGCCGCCAGCTCCCCTGCCTTCCTCTTCCACTCCTCTTCTCTGCTGCTTATCCGCTCCAACCACCGCTGTACACATCACAGAAGTGGGTGGGCTTGGGCGCAGTGCAAGTGGCTTGCTATGGGGGCACTTGGCGAGAAGGAGGAACCAGGAGTGCCAGTGGGGGACTTGGGTAGAGGGGGACCGAGGCTGCTCTCTGCAAAAACCACTACATAGAGCATGTAAGTATAACATGTTTGTTATTTTTGTTAATAAAAAAAATATCCTTTAAATCACTTTAAGGCCATTAACCCAGGAAGAGAGGGGTTATGGCACAGGATACCCAAAAAAGTCCAAACAATGCATGCAAACTTAATTTCTCTTCTCTCGGTCAACATGGCAGAAGGACCTTTGAGCCAAACTGGCACTCAGTATTCTCCAGGCTTAAGGTAACACACTCCTTGGTAACACACTCCTTTCAGAATTCCCTACAATGCCCACAGCCACAGCTTGTTCTTTGGCTCTTCCAGACACTTTTCAGTAGATGGAGATTCACCCCTGGTGTTCCAGCTCAGGTAATTACCTTTTTTTGCACCTCCTTCCTTGAATATACCCTCCAGGAGGAAACCTGAGCACTCAGACTTCTTCCCCTTCCAGTACAGCAAAAAGGAGAGCACCAGACACAAAACCTCCCAAGGCAGCTGGCCTGGGAGGAAGAGAGCTTCCCAAGATCACCCCAGATATTTATATCCAGCATGAACCAATGCCAATATATCTCCTTGTGTTTGATCAGGGAGACGTAACTATTCATACTCAGATTTTTGTAGGCAGGTGCAGTCTATACTGTATTCTCCACCGTGTTTCTCTACAATTTCCTTGGTCACTTGGGTAGTGGTCTGATTGGATACACATACCCCATGTGACCCTGGTGGCCTTTTATTTAAGACTCTGACCCCTGGGTTTGGCGAGTTGACAGGTTAGAGACAGGTTCCCCATCTGACAGGGACAGGGGCAGCGATAGGGAAAGGTTCCGGTAGGAATAGAGCAGGGACTAGGTCTACCTCAAGAAGAAGCTTTCCTGGTCAGACCGGCCAAGCTGCACTTCGCTCCTCGTGGCAGACGTGGTCGGCATCCCTGAGACTCCTTACGGCTGTCAAGTTGTAACGGACGAGGCTCCGGCTGGGTCTGTTTGGGCTAATTACCTATTGTCTTCATATGACGTTTATTTGTAAACCGCAATTCTGCGTGTTTACTGCCTACAGCACCACCACGCTGCACCTACCCAACAAGCTCCCTCCCAGATAGGCTGTTAGGTAGGTTAGGCAAATTTTGTTTTTTTTTGTGGCTCTCCTGTAATCAGTAGAGCAGCTTGTGAATACTTAACCACGTCAATACCGGGCACTTTCATCCCCTTTCTGCCCAGGCCAATTTTCAGCTTTCTGTGTTGTCACAATTTAAATGACAATTGCGCGGTCATGCAACACTGTAACAATATGGAATTTTTATAATTTATTTGAGACAGATAGAGCTTTCTTTTGGTAGTATTTAATCGCCACCAGGATTTTTTTTTTTTTGCTAAACAAGCGAAAATTTTGTAAAAAATACCTTTTTCTTTATTTCTGTTATACGATTTTGCAAATAAGTAATTTTTGATTTCTGATGTGCGCTGATAAGGCTGCATTGATGGGCGCTGATTAGGCTGCAATGATGGGCACTGATGAGCGGGCACTAATGGGCACTGATTGGCACTGATGAGGTTGCACTGATGGGCACTGATGTGACTGCACTGATGAAGTGGCACTGATAAGGCAGCACTGATGAGCACTGATAAGCTGCAGTGATGGGCACTGATAGGCTGCACTGATAAGGGGACACTGACAGGCACTGATAGGCAGCACTGACAGGCACTGATAGGTGACACTGATATGCTGCACTGATGGGCACTGATATGCTGCACTGATGGGCACTAATATGTTACACTGATTAACACTGATATGCTGCAATGATGGGTACTGATGATCAGGGCACTGATTATCAGTGTAAATGTCCCCTGTAACTGGAAAGCCGGTTACTAATAACTGGCATTTGTTTACACATGATCAGCTGTGATTGGACATGTAATCGGCTCTCTAACCTGATTGGTGATGCACTATGTTCAAGGGACACAGCTCACCACCAATCGCTGCACTGCGTGCCCCCTGGGGGCGTTCACACACGGCACGTTTTGAAGGACGTCATATGGCATCCAATTAGAATGGTGTAAAGCCCCCGCCCGGCCATCAATCTACTGTAGTCCAGACGGGAAGGTGTTAAGGCTTCTCTGGGCTCTGCAGGCTCCAAGTTGAATTGCTTCTCCCTGTCTTCTGGATACTTCCAGAATACGGTGGGTGGAAGAGTCAAATAGGCAGCCAGTGCCAGCCAATGCCTGAGGGAGAATGCCCAGGTGGTGGCTGGGGGAGTGCATAAATAGTTTGGAGCATGAGAGAGCAGGGTTCTTCCCCGGGAGGAGAGGTTCCTAGCTGGAAGGGCTTCTGCCCTTCTAGGCAATTCAGCTGCAGCTTCTTGTTGAGGTCCCAGCTGTGCATAGCTAGGGGGCCTATCCTGATAAAAAAATTATTTTGAAGCTGAGAGAGGGGTTTTACTGGGGATCCAGCCTTGGAGTTTCACTGGGGAGACTTTCTGCCTGAGCTCTGATAGAAAGGCATCCAAGTCCCAGGGATACTGTGAGTCCAGACCTGAGTGAAGCGTTGTAGAGATGCTCCAGGCTTGCCCGGCCTGGAGCATTACTTATGGTGTCCAATTTTGTCCTACTGCTGAAGGGACTGTATTAGGAAGTAGGTAGAACCCGAGACACAAATCAGTGGCCCTTGTTGGGGTGAGTGCTACAGTATATCTTCTCACAATATTCCCAGAGACACTCCCCAGCAGCAGGCAGAAGCAAACGTTAACACTGAGCTTAGGGAAAACCAAAGGAAAGAAGACTATCGATCCATGATCAGGCTTGCAAGTGGGTGCAGCAGCAATAAGTCACAAAGAAATGCAGCAACAGTTCACAACAAACCCAGTGGGCTAACTACCCAACCTGGGGCACTCATGGGTTCCAGGAACATGACAAGAGCAGATTTCAGCTGGACGGACAGCGTTTGCTGAGAGGGGCAGAATGCGGCCTGGCTGTCTTGTGCCCAATTGGGAAGGTATCCAGAAGAGTTGGGACCCTACACGTTCTCTCCTCGTTAGGAACCTTTCCCTATCACTAGTGCTGTCCCTAGCAAATGGGGTACCTTTCCCTATGCTACCCACTCACATAAAGTGCGCCAAACCCCGGGAGCCAAGGCCTTGAATAGGCCCTGCCTGACCCAAGATGGCTGCCAGAGTCACATGAGGCGACAGCTTCTAGCTGGATTGCTTCCTCAGAGGCCCCGGGAAACTAGACATGCACAGAACAAAAAAAAATTGTTTCGTTTTATTCCGTTTCGATTCATTATACACATAAATATGTTTGATTAATTTTTGGAATTTGTTTTGTTTATTCGAATTCGTATCGATTCACATTTTTCTAATTGCATTTGAATTCCAATCAAATTGCAATCAAAATCCAATTTATTCTATTTGGAATTCGAATTTGGAAGATGGTTATATTCTTTCTATTTAATTCTATGCTATTGTTTTTTCTATTCTATTCTTTTCTATTATATTATTTTCTATCCTATTCATATTTGAATTTATTCTACTCGAAATTCGAATTTTAGAAACTGGGTATATTTTTTTATTCTTTTTATTCTATTTGTTTCTATTGTTTATTCTATTCTATTGTTTTCTATTGTATTATTTTATTTTCTATTCTGTTTTTTTACTATTCTATTCTATTATTTTCTATTCTATTCAAATTCAAATTTCGGAAGATGATAATATTCTTTCTATTCTATCCTATTCTATTGTTTTTTTTCTATTCTATTCTATTTATTTATTTTCTATTCTAGTCAATTCTATTATTTTATATTCTTTTCTAATTCAAATTTATTCTATTTTATTTTTGGGAAATGGTTCATTTATTTTGTATTCTTCTCTATGCTATTCCTTTATTTTTTTTATTCTGTTTTATTCTGTTCTTTTATTTTCTACTCTATTTTGGTCTGTTTTACTCTATTCTTTTCTATCATATTCCTTTTTTTTTTCTAATAATTTTTTTTCTATTCTATTTTTTTTCTATTCTTTTACTTTGTATTCTGTTCTGTTTTACCCTATTATATTTTATTTATTTTTTTTTCTATTCTATTCTATTCTATTCTATTCTATTCTATTCTTTTCTCTTCTTTTCCTTTATTTTGTATTCTTCTCTATTCTATTCCTTTATTTTCTATTCTATTTTATTATGTTCTTTTACTTTCTACTATAGTTTGGTCAGTTTTACTCTATTCTTTTCTATTATATTCCTTTTTTTTTTTCTTATCAATTATTTTCTATTCTATTTTTTTCTATTCTTTTATTTTGTATTCTGTTCTGCTTTACCCTATTATATTCAATTCTTTTATTTTCTATTCTATTCTTTTTTATTGTGTTATTTTCTATTCTATTCCTTTATTTTATATTCTATTGTATTCTCTTTGGAAATTTGAATTTGATTCAAAAACTATTTGAATTTGATCCAAAAAGTATTCCAATCCGATTCGAAAACGATTCAAAGTTCGTCCGAAATTTTGATTCGTTCTTTCGGATTTGTTAAACTTCGTTACCATTGGAATTTGGAAATTCGGATACTTGAAAAATTTGTCAGAATTTCAATTCGGAAACAAAATAAACCGCACACGTCTACGGGGAAACCATAGAGGGATCCTTTTCTCCATGACTTCCTCTCCAGCTGCAGAACTGATACAGTTGAGCACCACCGGCAGTGGAGAAAACAGACTGCCCCTGCCTACAGCCTGGCCCCAGTAAATTTAGACTAGACCAGTGATGGCGAACCTTGGCACCCTAGATGTTTTGGAACTACATTTCCCATGATGTTCAACTACACTGCAGGGCGCATGAGCATCATGGGAAATGTAGTTCCAGAACATCTGGGGTGCCAAGGTTCACCATCACTGGACTAGAGCAATACTGATTCGGGAAGGCTCCCTACATTTATGGAAATAAAAACTAGAAGAAAGAAATATCTTGTACAGGGTAATGTATTTTTTTTTTTTGTCCTGGCACATTTCGAAAGTCATGTCCACTCTTCTCAAGAACATTCACGCACCACTTCCATAAATAACCCAACTATCCAGGGTAAATGGACAGAGGATGTGAACCTTTTTATGATATTACTTGGATTCAATTTTTCATCCCCGTAATAGAATTTTCTCATCATGCTCCTACATTTTATTCACCTTTTGTTTAAATATCACATATGACCCTCTCTAAATCTTTCTCTGATTCTGAGGTTATGCAGAAAAGGAAAAAACTTCCCGCATGCACTGCTTCTCCCCTGAGGCTGCTGTATGCTTCACTGTGCATGACTGACAGAGGAGGGAGGGGGGGGGGGGGGGATTCCAGCAGCAATGCTACAATTTATCCGAGTTGTCAGGGGTACAAATTTACTGAGTGTCAGAGCAGCTATTATTGTTGATGTTCCCAGACGTTAGCGGGGCGAACACGCGTGCGGTCGGAGCCTCTTTAAATTTTGCAGCATGATAGAGTAACATTCCATGAATCTATTCATAGATTTTCTTGCCCGCTCGCCTCTGGCTGTTGTTGTTAATTTCAGCAGCGTAACATTCACAAACGTGGAAAAATGTTTATTAAATGTACTAAATTTCCCCCTTAGCACATTAAAAAAAAAAAAAAAAAAAAAGTTCTGCTATGAAGATTATAAATCTGCTCATGACATATATGGATGGGAAAAATTCTGAAACATGGAAGGTTTTCTAATAAACTTTTCACTGTTGTTTATGAACATTGATGTACATTTGATGTACTTTTTTATTGTTAAATATGTATGTATTCTACAACTTCATATATACAACCAAGAAAAATACACAGGTTCACATGTTTTTGGTGTAGGGATTCTGCCATGATGGTGCTTTGGTGTGAGATGGAGAGGAACTGGTGCCGATAATGTTATGAAGGTGAATGAAGTGAAGTTATGTGTGAGCAGGTGATAAGAAATTCCTGAGGGCACAGAATCTAAGGGCCAGCTGGTGTTCCATCAGGAACCCCCTCATGGAGGTTTCGACCTTGCAGAGCTGGACATGCTGAGCCCCGGTTTCAAACCCCAGGTTAGCTTACAGCCCTGTTTACACCTTGCTTTTGCTGGGTGCTTTGATGAGGCTTCGGTGGGGCTATGATGAGGCTTTGGTGGAGTTTCGATGGGCCTTTGGTGGAGCTTTGATGAGGCTTTGGTGGGGCTTCGACGAGGCTTCGGTAGGGCTTTGATGAGGCTTTGGTGGGGCTTCGATGGACCTTTGGTGGGGCTTCGGTGAGGCTTCATGGGGCTTCGACGAGGCTTCGGTAGGGCTTCAATCGAGCTTTGCCACAGACTTCTATGGAGGCTTTGAAGGCGCTTTAAAGCCCCACTACAGCTACATGGGGTATAATTTTTGAAGCAAAGCCAAAGCAAGGCGTAAACCGGACTGTAAGATAACCATATTATTTATCCGCTTGCCGACCGACGCACACAGATGTATGTCGGCAGATTGGCACAGGCAGGCAAATGGGAATACCTGTACGTCCCTTTATATTTGCCTCCTATCGGGCGCGCGCGTGCCGCAATAGCGTGCCTGCGGGTCCTGGGAACTCGATGTTCGCTGGTGGCCCGCGATTGCAGTGTGGAGAGGTAGAACGGGGAGATGCCTATGTAAACAAGGCATTTCCGCATTCTGCCTTGTGTCATTGGGAGCAGCGATTGCTGTCATGATCGCTGTCATGTCAGTGGAAGCCCACCTCCCCCCCACAGTTAGTACACCTCCCTAGGAAACCCTTAACCCCTTGATCGCTCCCCTAGTGTTTAACCCCTTCCCTGTCAGTGTCATTAACACAGTAATCAGTGCATTTTTATAGCACTGATCGCTGTATAAATGACAATGGTCCCAAAATAGTGTCAAAAGTGTCCAATGTGTGCGCCATAATGTCGCAGTCACAATAAAAATCTCAGATCGCCGCCATTACTAATAAAAAAAAAATAATAATAAAAATGCCATAAATCTATCTCCTATTTTGTAGACGCTATAACTTTTGTGCAAACCAATTAATATACGCTTATTGCGATTTTTTTTTACCACAAATATGTAGAAGAATACATACAAGAATACATATATATGTAACTATGTAACTATATCGGCCTAAACTGAGAAGAAATTAGTTTTTTTATATATTTTTTGGGGATATTTATTATAGCAAAAAGTAAAAAATATTGCTTTTTTTTCAAAATTGTTGCTGTTTTTTTTTGTTTATAGCGCAAAAAATAAAAAAACGCAGAGGTGATCAAATACCACCAAAAGAAAGCTTTATTTGTGGGGAAACTTTCAAGTCAGGTGATTGGCTGGGCCATTCTAGCAGCTTTATTTTCTTTCTTTGAAACCAATGGAGAGTTTCCTTGGCTTTGTGTGTTAGGATCATTGTCTTGCTGAAATGTCCGCCCTCATTTCATCTTCATCATCCTGGTAGATGGCAGCAGATTTTTTTATCAAGAATGTCTTGGTGTATTTTTCCAGTCATCCTCCCTTCAACGATATGAAGTTTGCCAGTACTGCATGCTGAAAAATAGCCCCGCCCACACCATGATGTTCCCACCTTCAAACTTTACTGCTGGTTTTGGGGGGTGTTTTTGGGGTGATGTGCCATGTGAACTCCAAACATGGAGGCATCCAAAGAGTTCCAAAGAGTTCAACTTTGGTCTCATCTGACCAGACTATATTCTCCTGGTATTTCACAGGCTTGTCTAAATGTTTTGCAGCAAACTTTAAACGAGCTTCAACATGCTTTTTCTTCAGCAATGGAGTCTTGCATGGTGAGAGTTCATACAGGTCATAAACAAGGAAAAGGGGCGCCTCTGAGTATATATCAATAATCATTTATTCAACAAACAATATCCACTCACATGGAAGACTGTAATGTTGCATTCCGGTACGTCTCTGAGTAGAGGAAAAGATGGAGGACCACAAGTCTCAGCAAGTCCGTGCAGTGCTGATCCCACATTGGATCCTGGCGAGGATGGGTAGTGGTAGCTGGACACAGCAGGGGCTCCCTCAGGTCTCCAGATGGGACTTCCGGGTTAAGATGGGTTAAAAATGACACAGACCATCTGTCTGCGGGTTCCAAGGATGGGGCTGTGAGGACGCCAAAGCCGATCACCGGGCGTGCTGCAGTGTCTGGTAAGGCTCGTACGGCTCCGTGGGTGGAATAGTTGCGGCCATGTAGGGAGCCAAAACGAGGCCTGGAGGGCAAGCACAGCGCGGCGCTGGGCCGTGACGTCACAGCTATGTGACGCGTTTCTGAGTCTGCGCGCTATTGGTGGCAAGAATAGCGGCACTCCTTTCTCAAGCATGAGGGGCGGACACTATGGCAGTCATTTTTGTAGTCTTGGAGGGGGCGGGGCCAAGGATAATGAGCAATACACTACAACTAGAGGCAATACTAGACACAATACATATGGGAGTGGAGCACAAATTAAAAAATCAACTGAAAGTTAATGATGGAAGTTTTAAAAGGACAATAGCATGAAGTATACATATATGCATATATACGCCCTTATAGGGTACGGTAAGAAACATGTATATATACAGATCTATATAGAAATAAACACAGATACATATCTATGGGCAAGATAAAACCTGGTACATGAGCGTCTAATGTGAAACATGAATAAAAACATATATATGTATCTATTCAAGAACAAGATGTTACTTTAAAAACAATATGCAGAAACAAGATAAAAAATATGATAAAAAATAAGATTAGAACAAATTTAAAATTGGTGATTATGAGAACGTAGATATTATATAAGTGGACATCATTAATATGATTAACGGTGAACAAAGTCCACAGGGGAAATAATGGGAGGGGAGGGAGGGGAGGGGGGATGGGAAGGGAAAGGGGGGGGGTTGGAAAGGGCAAAAGGTGGGGGAGGGGGGGGGAAGGGGGAGGGGGGGACAAAAAATGGGGGAGGGGGGGGGAAGGAAAAAAGGGGGGGAGAGAGGAGGGGAAAGGGGAAGAAGGGACAGGAGAGAGGGGGGGGGGGGGGTTGGGAAAGAAAGCGGGTGGAGGGGCGGGGAATGGGATAGGATATACTTACTGACTAAAAAATAAATTCGCTGACAAACTATATCCTAAAGAATTAGTTGATGAAGCATGTGCCTCCTATTCCAAAGGCAAACCAGCTAAAACAAATACTAGCCTAACAGATCACTCCACCAGATTTATTACCACCTTTCATTTTGAATACAAAAAAATGGAAAATATCATGAAAAAACATTGGGGTATTCTATTACAAGATCCCCTCCTCAAAACCCTCCTCCCTACAGTACCACGAATCACATATCGTAAAGCACCCAATTTAAAAAGTAAAATCGCCCCAAGCAAATTCAAAACCACTAAGACCAACGACCATCCACCACACTCATACCTTTGGTTGGCATGCACCAATGTAAAAAAGCCCTATGTAAAACCTGTGCCTTCATTAAACATGGACAAAAGTCATTCCTTTCCAAAGGTAAAACATATCAGATAGATCAATTTTATAATTGTTCTTCAGATTTTGTTGTGTATGGCCTTATGTGCCCCTGTGGACTGATCTATGTCGGTCGAACAATCTGCCCTCTCAGGCAGCGTTTCGGTCAACACCGTAGACTGATAGAGGGTGGTAAGGACATGCACAGTGTCCCACGGCATTTCGCTGGATTCCACCACAAATCCACCACGGGCCTTACTGTGTGGGTAATCGAACAAATCCCCAAGTCATACACTCCAGCTGAACGTTTTAAAAAGCTCTGTGCAAGGGAAACTTTTTGGATTTACAATCTCGATGTCCTCTCGCCTGGGGCTTGAATGAGGGTATCGAGATTGCCACCATACTATAGACATATACTGTTTATATTTGCTTATACACATCTTTCTCATGTCAATATTCACAATTTGTATTCTTATCATTTTTACTACAGGTTGTATTCATATACACACTAACATATCTATATTTGTGGGGGTGGCGGGTCCATATGTCAGTAAGTATATCCTATCCCATTCCCCGCCCCTCCACCCGCTTTCTTTCCCAACCCCCCCCCCTCTCTCCTGTCTCTTCTTCCTTCTTCCCCTTTCCCCTCCTCTCTCCCCCCCTTCCCCCCCCCCCCCCCCCCATTTTTTGCCCCCCCCCTCCCCCACCTTTTGCCCTTTCCAACCCCCCCCCCCCCTTTCCCTTCCCATCCCCCCTCCCCTCCCATTATTTCCCCTGTGGACTTTGTT